>ML686028.1:670879-780442 GCA_007922175.1 Pelusios castaneus | reverse complement strand
TGTGTTTAGTGCAGGCCTACTTCTTACTAGCACAATGCATGACAAATTCATATGGAAGGGTGCTGGCTGGAAATGCTGCTGGAGGAGATCAGAAGGAGTAAGCGAGAAGGCAAAGATCTGTTAAATATTTTTGTTTAATTTTTTCAAGATAACCCCTAGGAAGAGCAGCAGCAGGTAAGCAAAGGAATAATTAATTGTATAGATATTGCCACCATAACGGGACACTTAAAGTGTAGCTGAATTTAATGTCTAAAATAGAGCAAGTAAAGAATTGCTTATTAGAGTGTGGTGTGAGCAAGGACTCTAGATGATTAAAACGCCTGTATTAATTTTTATATAGTGGTGTAGAAGGAAAGCAATTGCTACAGTTACCATATGACTATTTAGAAGTTTCAAAGGGGAAATCAGATTGATTGTAGGTGGGCAGGCCATTTACAATCCTCTAAAGTGTATTAGAAGGAAGAAGATTTCTGGAAGTCTTTCAAATGTCCTTATAGGGAGAATAAGTAAGTTTGAAATGGTAACTCTTTGTTTGTGTATATGTCCATGCGTATTACAGTCACAGTGCAAACTTCAGACATCCTGATGTTCTCCCTACAAACATAGGGACAGAATCAAGGATATGGGAGGGCCTTGGCAAATGTCTGCTCCTAAGTCACAAGCCGGTTATGCTCCAGGAGGTATGATCCTTCCTTGCTCTTGGAGCCATAACTTCAGTTCCAGAACGTGAAGATGGCCAATGGTTCTATTCCCAATACTTTCTCATCCCTAAGAGCAATGGATCCTTGAGACCGATTCTGGACCTCCGAGTAGTAGACAGACTTATCAAGGTCAAGGTTCAGATGCTTTCCGTTGTCCCGTTCCTGGATCCTGTGGACTGGGTTGCTGTCCTCAATTTGAAGGATGGATATTTCCATCCTTCCCTCCCCTCGACCACCTTTACCAATTCACAGCCCTTTCATTTGGCCTTTCATCTGTGCTCAGGATATCACTAAGTGTATGGCAGCTCATGTGTAGAGAGGGATTGTGTATTTTTCCATACCTGGGTAACTGGCTGGTGAAGAGGTGATCCAGCAATCTGATCAGGTTCACCATTGCACTAGTCCTTTCGACTTGTGCTAGGCTGGGTCTGGTAATAAATTGGCATAAGTCCACCATGATTTCCATGCAATGTATAGAGCTCATTGGGACGACAGTAGACTCAATCGCAGCCAGAGCCTTCCTTCCCTGGCCCTGCTTTGAGATAAGGACTACCATATTCCAGCTTCATCGCTGTCCCACCACCATGGTCAGGCAACGCCTTACCCTTTTGGGTCACATGGCAGCTGCACTTATGCGGTGCACCTAGCCCTCCAGAAGTTCGTACTGTTCCAAGCATGGCTAGTGTGAGTATACTCCCTAGCCAGGCACCCGTTGGGGGAAAGCGGTCACCATCCCCATTCACATCGTAGAGGCACTTGAATGACCTGACCTGAGGCTAGTTGTCACAGGAGTCCCCTTCCAAGAGCTCTCTCCCTCAGTGATCCTAATTTTGGAGCACATCTCAGCAAGAGCGACAGGATTCACTGTCCTATACATGAATGTATGGGAGTTGCAGGCAATCGCCAGGCATGTCAGGTTTTCCTGAACCTCAACTCCAGACAGGTAGTACATGTGTTCATGGACAGCCATGTACTACATCAACAAGCAAGAGAGGGGCTGTTAGCAGTATGCGAGGAGGCCGTGCATCTTGGGACCTGGCTGTTGCACACCAATTCCAGCTAGTTACCGCTCATGTGTCTGGAACAAGGAAGCACATCATCTCAGCAGATAGTTCTTAGGTTACTACAATTGCTGTCTGCACCTGGAAGTAACCTACTTTATCTTTTAATTGGGGGGGGGGAATCCCCAAAGTGGACCTGTTCGCTTCTTGTTGGAACCTGAAGTGCACACAGTTTTGTTCCCTCAGGGGCACTGCCCTTTCTTACTCCATGGTCTGGGACCTTGATGTATGCCCTTCCCTCCAGTCACGCTACTGTCCAAGGTGTTCCTGAAGATCAAGAGGGAGAAAGCAGACAGTCTCATTGCCCCAGCATGACCCTACCATTGTTGGTACAGCACACTGCTTGACCTTTCTATCACAACTCCATGGTCTCTTCCAGCACTACAGGTACTGCTCAGGGGAAAAAGATTCTGGTAACTGCATGGAGGCTGCAGCCAGCCTGGCAGTAGTTCCACCCACCATTCTTAGAGATCCTATCTGAATGAACATGAGCAACAGATCTTAAAGAATGACAGTTACACAACTGTCTTATTTCATAAATTGAAACAGCATTTGAGTTGTGAACACCAACTCCCCATTTGTAGATTCCAAGACCAGAGGGAATTATCATTGCAATCATCTAGTTTTACCTAATGACACAGGCCAGACAAAAATAATTTCTCCAAAATAATTTATTTTGAATGAGAGCATTTTTCCAGCAAGTAATTTAAACAAACTATTAGGAAAAGAGTCCAGTTAAAAATACGTTCAGGTTTTCTGTTTAAAAATAAGCTTCCTTTTCTTTGCTCTTTTGTTATCTTACTGGCATCCTTCAGAGCTTAGCTTGTATATGTCAGCTTTTCCACAGATAACTTCATTTCCTTCTAGTGCTCTGATTGTTTTGAAAAGGACAAGATGAAAAGTAGTATTAGAGGGTTTACGTAACCTTCCTGTGAAACAAATGAGTAGTCTGGTGGCACTTCATGTGATGCTCAGGGAAAGAGTTAACTTTCCCCTTGAAGAGAGACTGTATCTACAGGTGTCTGGCCTCACGTCTAAGCCAGAAGCCTACTCAAAAGTGACTATAAGGCCAAGCTCAGCTAAAGTGAATTACTTCAACATGAGTACTTAAGACTGCAGGCCCTCCCTTTCCTAAAATTAATACATTTTAGGGAAGTCCTTTTGCCTGCATTTATTTTAATTTTAGATTTATTAGCAATTTACACTTAATTCTTCTCCTTAATCAACCTATCCCATTTGTTGTGTGAAATTAGTATAATTCACAGAGGGTAGAAAGAAACCTCTAGAAGGCTCTGCCCCAGAGAGGGACAGGAGAAAGTAATGGACTTGAAGCCAAGCTTTCCTGTTTTAGACTACGTTGACAGGTGACACCTATCCTTGAAAAGCTCCTATGACACAGATTCCACAACCTCCCTTCGTAATATATTTCACTACTTAATTATCCTTCTTATAGACATTTAATCTAAATCTCCTTTGCTTCAAATGAAGCTGATTATTTTTTGCCTTACCCATACCTATTACTCGAGTATAAGCAGAAGCAAAGTTTTCAAGCCTAACTTGTATTTTTATCTCATTTGATTATTTAAACTGAAACTTTGAAAGCTGTTTGACTACTTTAGTGCATATTGCCAATACTAGAGAACCAAAGAAATTTGTCTAAAACAATGGTAATAATGGTAGATTCTCATTTCAGCCAGTGGTACAGCACCAAGCAGAATAAATGGGAAAAAGCAACTCCATCTGGTCTCAAATCCCTAGTCTACAGCCAACATGCATCTCTGGAACTATTTTTCTGTGACTGGACAAAGAAAGGACTGAGGTCCACTCGGGTGCTGGGTGTTTACCAGAGGAACAAGCCTGCAAACTCCAGAGGAACAAGCCTGCAAAGTGCTTTATATGAATTTTAAATCATTTGTATGTTTGTGATTCACTTTGACCCTTTAATGTCTCTCGTATTTTGCTTCTTTTTTTATATTAAACCTTTAGTTGTAGTTACTAAAGGATTGGCTATCAATGTGGTATTGTGGGTAAGATCCAAACCTATATTGTTCTGTGTGATGTGGCTGGCCCTTCGGGGTCAGGAGTACCTACTTCTTTAAGGGGCTGTGCAGGTAGGTGGGAGCCAGAGGAGCTGGAGTGTAGTAAAGAGCTATTTCTATTTTGGGCAGATTTCTTGGTACCCAGTGTGGTGGTGGTGGTGGGGGGGGGGGGGGCCCCCCCAGAAGCCTGGTTGTGACTGATAGACTGGTTTAACTACAACCCATCAGTGTTTGTGGAGTTTGGCTCCCAGTTTTGCACATTCAGGAGGTTATACCAGGAGGCCCTGGTCACAATAGTTAACAATTTTTAAAAAATGTATACACCAGTGGTGTTAAGGCTCTCAGTAAAAAGAGGTACACCCAGAATGATTGCCACGCACTAAGTTTTAGATATTTGTAAGCCGCCTGAAACATAGACACTACCCATGCATTTGCTATAGATCCTTTCCTCTTGTTGTAGGTTCTTCTCTAACAAGTTACTCCATTTCCCACTTTTTATTCAAGTAAATTCGTAGTTAATATTACAAGTGGGACAATAGTGGATGCATTTTTTTCATTCTTATTTTTTCTCTTGCTTGTTTCATATGGTATTATGAGTGTTAGCTTACATATCATACCTGAAAGATCAAAACCCTACCTGTATGTGTAATCACTTCAGTAAAGTTCATTTCCACAGTTTATACATACTCTGTAAAACATCCTGCTTTGTTACCTTTGAACCATCTTTTTGTTCTGTACTTGTACAGAGGCCAGCACAACAGGGTCTGGGCTCATGACTAAGGGCTTCTAAGTGATACAAATAAATTAATACTAGTAATAATTTCAGTCAGACCAATAAAAGTTGATTTTTTTTAACTTTGTTTATAGTCATTTTATAGTTCTCATTCACAGAATCTAAATTTGATTTGACAGTGTCCCTTAAATTTTGTCTTAAAAATAATAGTTACATAAGAGTATCAGCCATCACTGATTTCTTCATGTTCCACTTAGCTATGTTTCTCTGAGCACCTAATGTCTTTGGACTGATAACAACTCTTTTATACTAAAATGTGAAGACTAGAAATATTATCAGTTTATATATTAACATTTGGCCCCAAGATGATTAAAAAACACTGTTCAGTCCAAATAAAGCTCGAATCCTGGCATGACATTTTTCACTTCATTTTAGAAAATTAAGGTTCCACCTCTCCATTTTGTTTACTTGCTTTATAAGTTAATATGGCCCACTGGGCATACAATCATTAAAAAAAAAGCACTTCCACAACAGCATTATATTAAAATCAGAAATGTCCTTAAAGATATATGTATTTGGTATAGTTTTTGCCATATAATAATCTTTTAAATAATAAATGTTGCTTGTTTCTAGTTTTCACCCATATAAAGCCCTTTAAACAACACTAAACAAAGAGGAAGACTTATCTCAATCAACCAAATGAAAAGTTTTCTGATATTTGTTTAGGTTTTTATTTTTACAAGAACTCAATCACCCAGCATGAGTGACTGTATGTTATTTTTTGCTTCTCACCTAGATGCAGAAAAACAAAAGCTGACATTAAAAAATGCTGATGCTGTGACAGCTGTGCTTGTAGTCTACGTGCTTTCTCAGGACATTTTCTGGCAAAGAGACATATGCAATAAACAAATCTAATGTAAATAGATACAATCAACACTATATCTTCTGTGCCACAGGTCCCCTGCAGAGTTGTCTATATCCTCTAGACTGGTCCTTGGTAGTGGTTCTCACCTCTAAGACTATCATAGCTATCCAAAGCTCATATTGGTATCACTTTTATCAGCTCTGCCAACCTGGATGAAAGCATGAATGAGCTGCATACACAATCAAATTACAGAGGTACCTGTATTTCATTAGAAGAGAATAATCCCTGAATATTTGTATAAGCCCCTCTGGTATTCTTTGGAATAAAATTTAAAGTTGTAATATTACTATTATTAAACGCACTACACAAATCCACATACAAATCCTTGATAAACCTCCTGACACATGAATGAGCTGCATACACAATCAACTTACAGAATCGTAAGTTGTGACTCCTTGAATAAAGCTGCTTTAGAATTTGCACTTGACGCATAACTAAATTATTTTCCATACATAAATGATTGAAATTAGTCTACACATTTGGCATCACTTTCCAAGACAATTGATGTTTCTATGCATTTTTTTTAATGAAATAATTTATAAATTGAAATATTCTTACCTGATGATTTCCTTTCTTGACTATTCCAAAATTCCTGGGCTGTGTCTCTGCCTGCAAACACAAGAGGACTTCCATAGTTGTCATATGGGGATTAACCACAACCATTTCATGCAAATACCAGACATATGGAAATAAACAATTGTCAATGAAATATAACTTTGTAATGGAGTCTGAAAATGCAGTTTTCTGCTATACACCTGAAATCAACAGTTATGGACCAAACTATGTCTCAAGCTTCTGTAATTGACCTATAAAATAGATTTACTGTTGCTTTTAAAAAAATCGAAGGCTCTGATGACAAATTTGTGTAAATTGATTCTGTAACCTTTTTTTTTTTTTTTTTTTTTGAGTGCAGAGGACATTAGATAGAAGAGGCTTAAATCTATAGCTCATTTCAATGTCCTGTGTTGCATGAATTTAGTTCTTAGTTTCAGTAGCTCAAATCCATATGCTATAATGTTTTTCTTCCTTCTTTAAAATGCAAAACAAATATGTTGCTCAACTATAAACGTAGACCTGAAGGGGAAGGCATTTTAATTAAAGCCTTTTGAAGAACTCGTTTTATATGAGGTATATTGACTGGGCAAGAGCTCAGTCCAGAAAGAAAATTGGTAAATAAATGTTCCATTCTGGAAAATCCTGATCTCTGCCCCCTTTGGGTAAAGAGCATAGAGTTTTTAATAACTTATCTCTTCACTGGCCCTCGTGGCTGATTGGAAGCCAGAGACTGAAATGTAGTAAAGGGTGCTGTGTATGTTTTGTTTTGTTTCAGCTTCTTGATAACTAGTGTGGGAAATCAGAAGCAGTGTTTGTGGCAGGTTAGGAAATCTGACTTCAGTATCACCTACCAGTGCTGCGAGAATCTGCTCTCCTTTTGCAGTCTGTCCTGACCTTGGCATTTTCAGGTGGCTACCCTAGGCATGGACGGGTCACAAATGGGTTTATGTGATAGCAACAAAATTACAATTTAAATATAATTTTAGCAGAAAACAAATTATAGACTTGGTGGGAAGAGAATATGTGAAATCACCTTCACTCTTTTTAAGTATCTATTTATGAACTTGGAATCAATTAGAGGTAAGGAAATCAATCCTATCAGGATGGAGGTTGGACTCGGAGCACCACTAGTGACTTAGAAGACAAGAGACACTGAAGTGATGTACATTAAAAACACTAATATTTATGGGATGATGGACTTCTCAGCACAAAGTCAGTGGGAGACCATCGTCTCTCCCATTGTTCCTGTCTCTTTATAGCACATTACTCATTTGATAAAGGCACATACAGTTATACATCACAGTATTAAGTGTCAAAAAACTGGCTATTGCCTATATATTAGGCATTCAAAGTACATTCTTCCCATGAAAAGTAAAGCACTATTAATTAACCTTATTAGATAGATTGCTGACTTTGATTTTCATTTATTAAATAATAGATGACTAACTCAGCTGGATTTTTTTTAAATACGCTAACATTAGCATAGCCCAAGTGACGTAGAGCCACATGCAGTTTTTTTTAACACCTGAACAAGATTTGTGACACCAGACCTATTCCTATTTTCAAACTACAGGCCCAATTCCTTAATCAGGAGAATTAGAAAACATTTGATAAAGGCTATATAAAAAGTTATAAAATTTTAACCCTCAGGGGACTGAGAATCTGTGTGCAAACCTAAGGGGAAAAAAGGTAAGTATGTGGTCAGAATCTGAAAAGCACAGTGTTTGGGGCATAAATTCTACTCTGATTTAATCCCGTATAAATCAGACAGCTGCTACCTGCAATTAAGCAAGGACTGGCTTTACACTGCAGTAACAGATCAAAAGTTGAACATGAAAGCAAATTGATACGAATCGTTTATTTCAAACTGTAGTTAACATGAGAAATCCTAACTAGCAGTTCTGTTTTTCTTTTTGGTGTGGGCAATCAGCTTTAAAAAAGGAACAGGACACTGAAAATTTTTATAATATGTAAAGGTAACTTACTGTCCCAAGTGAAATTTCTGCACAATACAAGGATTTATTTACCTTTTCTGTGCTTATTTAAAATTATTGGTGAAAAAAGGCCATTATGAAAACCCTGACAATATAATTGGAATTTTGGTTTCTAGAGTAAAATGTTTTAATTTGCACCAGGGAAAAACATCAGTAGTCAACACTGCTACCATGTGGTTTTTGAGCATCATTGCGCTGTTACACTTCCAATTTAAAAGAGCACTGATAGGTCAAATAACTACATCTTGCGGAAAAAAATTGAGATCTTTAACGGATAGAAAACTTTGCACAATTTTGTTAACATTACATTTATTCTAAAACAAAGATTTTCAGCAAGAACATTTCCCAACTTTGGGGGCAACCCAAACATCGTTTTATAAGTGCTAGCTCATAAGCACCTGAAAATTAAATGATTAGAATTAAGTCTATTTCCATTATCCAATGCTGCAAGAAATGCAAAAAGTAGATTACAGAAAATTAGATTTTTGATCTTTCACTTTAATAATCTATAGTATTATTTGAAAGATAGGTATGGACATTTATTTTTTTAAAACTTGGGTTAACCTGGCACACTCAGAAAATAAAAGCAACATAGTCATAGTAAAATAATCCAAAGTAATAAAAAGGAATATTTAAAAATGTAAAAAGAAAAATCTTTAGCTCATTTAAATAGGTGCATAACACTGCAAAGAATTTAGAACGTGCCTGCTCATTCCACTCAGTCCTTCTGAGTCTAAAAATGCATAAAAACTTTTTGAAAAAAAGTATTAAAACTTCAGAGTAGAAATAAATTTGCTTAAAAATTAACTGATAAAGAAATTATGACACTTCAGCTGCATCCACAGTATTTAATTTGTCTGAATAATAGTTGCAGATAAACAGGTTCACTCCATATACAATTACTGATACTTTTTTATACAGCTCATATTTCAATACATCAACACTTATTTACATGTTATTTATGTACATTAACATCCTTCTAAAGTCAGTGCATTGTCAATAAGTTTTATACAATAATTTACAAAGAGAATGTAGTTAACTTAATAAATTTCCTGCTAATTCATGAATTAATTTAATTTAAAAAATTAATTACAACCAATGTAACAAACACACAAGATCAAATAACATTAGTAGATTGTGCTACCTGCTTAAATAAAACCTTTTAAAGTAAATAATTGGTAATCTTTCAGTTTTCATGGAGTTTGGCCAGGGAGATACAGACAAATGTTATCACAAAATCCCTAAATGAGATATTCCACAATTCCTAACATTTGCTTTCCTTCAACCTCACTGCTTAGACCATTTTAAAGCTAGAAGAACACACAGAACAGGGATCAAAACTTCAGGTCACAGACAATACATATGCTGAAACTGATCTGGAATCCTTACAGAAGTACAACCTCCATTTAAGATCGTGGGGGTTTTGCCTGAGTAATGACAGCACAATCAATTTTATATAGTTTCTTAAATGGATAAACACAACCCCTTTCTGAAAAGTATATATTTACCAGCTGATTTGGCATTGTTGTAGAATACACCGAAAAGAACTTGAATATTAACTAATTTTACAGCTCTACAATATAAATGTAAATTTAATCAGTAATTATGCCAAGTCTAAAGAGGGATGCTTAAGGAAATGAACGATAAGATTGCTCACTTCTGAGGTTCAGTTAAAGAAAAGGCTGAGAAGAGTGAAACATTTATCTCGATTCAGATATGCTAACAATTTAACACTGCTAAAATACTAAAAGAAACGCCTACTCATAAATAATATTTTTCCAGTTTTGAACAAGACCCAATCTTGCATTCCTTGATCATGCAAAAACCCCAGTGAGTTAAAAGGAAGTTTTGGATGCGCAAGGAAAACAGAATCTTGTCAGTATGCAACAAAGTGAGCATCAAGTAAGTAATAGAAAATTTGCTAACGTTCCCCCCCATAACCCAGCAAATGTATGCCTAACCTGTTACTGCAAGAAAATTTGAAAATACAAACCAATTAAAAAAAATCAAATCCAGTTTCAATTATGAAATGAACAAAAATCGTTCTTGAATCTTTATAGCTACCTGTCAACCATAATTTCTTTCTTGTGTCTCAAAAGGTACAGTGACATCCATTTCCTGTAGCGCCCTGACAGCAACAAAAATAACAAAGCTTCTGAATTGTAATTGGATGAAGTTTTCTAAAAGTGCAAATTTAAAAGCAACACTAGTAATGGAACATAACATCTTCCTTCCATGAACTGGGAGCACTTTGTGCAAAGTGCACAGTCAGACATAATGCATATAACCAGAGATATTCCCTCAAGCCTGAACAGTCTTTTTTTTTTCCTTTTCTTTTCTTTTTTTTGTGGAGACTTCTCACTTGTCTAAAATATAGCATTTCTTAGGCCAGAGAGCCATTCCTGATACTTGCTGATTTGCACATCCATCATGTGGAGAACACACAAATTATACTAAACAATAAGTGTAGAAATCAATCTGCTCTCAATTTATGATTTGGTTATGTGCGCTCCCAACATATTGAAAGCAATGATACATATAAATAGTGGCAAAATTGGAAAAATGCGATGACTAGTCTGTAAATTTTGTGCACTTTTCATTTTCTTGCTTTTCTTGTCTTCCCAATAAAATGGGATAAAATGTCTCGAAAAAGGAGGTAGCAATATCATGTTGTCAGGGGACAACACTACAATTTTTTTCCCCGTCATTTTCAATATAAGGAGAACCTTAGGATTTTGTTATAATAATTGGTAAACTCTACACTACTCTGTTTAGCTCTGATTTAGCCTATTTCATTTAGCTCTTATTTGGTCCTTGCTGGCTTTCACCAAACCATTTTATTTAAAGGCCAAAGAAGTCTTAGTCTGATGTCCTATATCAGAATTGTTTAGAGCATGTAGTGAGATATTAGAACAAAAAACAAACCATGTTTACGTTAACTGCTTTCTAAGGAGCTTTTTCTTTTTGTGCTTTCTGATCACAGGATAAGACAACTGACATTTAGCTCGTCCACTTCAGTAACACTCTGGCCAAATGCTAGTTTCAAGGTGTTATCCTGGACGCTCTCCAATCGACCATGGAAGATCACTTGTTTATTGTAGAACACAATACTTTTTATAATCAGACTCAAAATCTTCATCCATGCTGCTTGTGTCTGCCATCTTTTTGCCATCTATCTTTGGCAGAAATTGTGCATAGTCTACCCCCTGCTGTTCATAGAAAAGAATGTAGGCAGAGTCCGTGTCAATTTCATCAGGATGTAATTCCTGTACAGCAGAACAAAAATTTATTACAACTTGCAGTTGTACCGTTGAGCTACTATCACTGAACTTAAATACATGCATTTGCTGTAGAAACAACAATTTTAGACGGATAGCTAAAACAAGAACAGTCACGTTCTTTAATCTACCTTATTTTATTAATTGGGGCTAGTTTATTTACATGATTTTGATAAATGCATTTAGAAAACATGCAAACCGCAATTATTCATCAGTTTCAATTCATAATGTCTAGCACAAACAACAAAATACTCTGAGACTGTTATTGGGCAACTTTTTCATTTTGGTTCAACTTATCAAGTACGTTTCCTTACTCATGTTAGCAGCTGATATGCAAATTTTCATGTTAAAAGATTTCCAAGTACAATTACAGGTTACTATTTTAATGTTGCTATTTTTCAAGCTATTCATATTTCTAAAAAACAGTTCTCAAAAAATTGAGTTTTAGCCCCCCCAAAATTAATCTTTCATGAAAATGAAATATTTACCTTACAGCTACTGTCATTGTAACAGTACCACTTGTTATTTGGGTTTTTGGCATAAGTGACATAATGACCTCCTCCCATAATTCCTGAATGGCACTAAAAAAAAAAAATATTTTGTATTAAAAATAGCATTAATTGACATTGAAACCGATCCATGTCCTATCAGTGAGCAGCAGCAGTTCAAGACATCCCTTGAAATCCGCAGGTCCCAAAATGTTCATCTACCAAATGCTTCAATGTTCCAGGCTCTATTTGGTAAAACCTCTTTCCTATGAGATGTCAATGCAACCAAAGGGGGTTTCTAGCTACAGGTAATTAGGATATACCAATGTCTTTATTCGTGGGAATGAAAGGTATATCATGAATGATCTTCTGGCAGTTCCACTCAACATGGCCAATCTCAGCTAAATTTCTCTCTCACCCTCTTCCTGCCTTCACTTTTCTCCCTTATAACTTTAGATGCCACCATCATTTCCCACATCCCCTTTGTCCTTGAAACCATCTAATTCTTTCCCACCACCCATGTCTTGCGGACACTGGATTCTTCATTGACACTACAGATAAGAAACAAACCCACATTTTTCAGATCCTGGTCATTCTGCCTCTTGCTTTATTTCAGCTACTCTTTGGCCTCCCTGGTCCCCATATCTCTCTGCGTCAGCATCTCCAACACACTTCTGCAAACTTTTTATTTTTGCCTCTTGCTCTCTCTATCACTTCCCTCTTTAAACCCTTCCAATGGCGTCTCCTTGTCTATCATATCATGCTTCAGTTTCTCATTACTGCTTTTAAGGCTGACAATTTTCACCAGCCTACATTTCAGTCCTTACGTCCTCCTAAGACAATGGCAAAACTCCTGTTGACTTGAATGCATCCAGGATTCACCCTGGCCAACCTCAGTGTCCTGTGTGTTTCTCTCACTGCACCCCTCCCCTCATCTTTATCTTCATTGTGGCTCTTAGAACAACTTCTCAAACAGAGAATGTCAAGCTCCTGGCCTCTCTGAGACAGTCTGGGAAATATGGCTGCATAACTTACAAACTGTGGTTAATATTATGAAGTGATTATAAAATTGCTGTGTCACTGAAAGCCTCTGTCTATGTGTATCCAGCATTGGTGATGAGGCATTAAGCATGTCCCCCATGCCCTCCTGAGACCAGGCACAATGGTAAACTCAGGGACTACCTATTCAGGGTGCAACATATTGGGAAATGCATTACCTGCAGCTGAGACCAGCCAATTCTTCTAGCTTCTCTGCAAGTGACTAGCTTTTGGAGTGGAAAATTCCCAAGGAAGAGAAAGTAACAGATGTGATAAAGTAGGAGTTTCAAAAGGACCCACAGGGACAAGAGCCCCACAGGAAATTTTCAAAGACTATCCCAGGTAAGAGAAGGCTGCATGTTTCAGAAGACAAGTGATGCATTGCCACTGATGGACACTAGAGAGACCCACAGGACTCTGATTCCAGCCCAAAGAATAGTGAGGAAACTGAGGCAGGGAAATGGGTGTAGAGTTTATTGCTTTGGCAATGGTGTTGGAATATGGTGCAGAGGATCTGTGTTTGTGTGGCTCCAGGATACCCACCTCACTGGAGCTCGGGGAGAGAGTGCGCTTAAGTTATGGGGGAGTCTAAGGGGCCAGCAATGGTACCAGGACGTGGGCAGTGTGCCAGGTGGTTGCAAATGTGGAGGGGATGCTAGAGAATCTGCACCCCAAGTGAGTGCCTAAAGTTCCCAAGGCAGCAAGCAGAGTCTGGACTTCATTTGGACCTTAGAGGCTTAAAACAGATTCCCCTCACAACAGTCTGGTAAGTATCCAGCAGAGTAAGTGTGTCAGTCAAACCTCTCCCAAAGATTCATATCTTCAGAAAGGGCTATAAATACTCCTAAGACAATCCAAAGCCCTCTCCATATATAGGGAGTGAGAGAGAAGGGAAAAGTTTAAATAAAATCAAAGAGCAGTAGCCTCAAATGTGCAGAATGGTTCTAAGTAACTAGTAATGTTGTCATCAAGCCTCCACCATCTGCCCCTTCATTAGAAAAGTACCTAGCGCAGTTTAGATGCTGTATTCCCAAGTATTAATACTAATAGGAAGTTAGTGAGTTTTGTATGTTCCAGACTCTCAGACAAATGAATATTCAATATATCTATAACCGTGTACGTACATACCCCTCAAACAGGGGCAGGCCAGCATCTGTGAAGCATTGCGAGAAAGTAAAATTTTATGAAAATGACACTAATTAGCAGCTCTGGTAACAGGTGAGAGTCTTAATCTGGCAAAAGTCAGGTTAGATATAAGGAGACATTTACCAATATGAACAATTTTGGAATAACAACAGAGTCCTGTGGCACTTTAAGACTAACAGATTTATGTATTGCATGACCTTTCGTGGGAGAGAATCCCACTTTGTCAGATGCTTTGTAGACGAAGTGGGATTTTCTCCCACGAACGCTCATGCGATAAATAAATCTGTTAGTCTTTAAAAGTGCCCCAGGACTCTGTTGTTTTTCTGCAATAGACTAACACTGCTACCCCTTTGGAATTTAATTATGGAATAGGATATGCTTAGGAAGCAGCTGAGTCCCCATCATTTATAATCTTCAAAAAGAAGTTAGAAAAGTTCTCTGTGGAATCAGAGCATAGCGAGATCTTATTTGACACAGGGAGTGAGAATAGATGATTTGAAAGTCATTTCCAATCCTAACTTCTAATGGACTGTGCTATACCCATAATTTTGAATATCTGGATTTGGCAAAGCTCACATGCTCAGGGTCTTACTGATCATCACATGTGCACTACTAGCATGAATATTCTCCCAGGCCAGATTGGCAGTGACTGCTTTCTCTGTAGCATGGAATAAAGGTTGCTTGCCAGGATCATCTGAGTATATCTCACAACCAGTTCCCAGTAACTGCAATGGCCTCTGGTATTGATGCACCTCAGTTTCCTTCTATTCTCTGCTTGTGGCGCACCATTTCATTGTTGGGTTTAGGGTGTAGGCGCTGGTGGCCCCCTCTGCCCTAAAACTCTATGACTGACTCATATATTCAAGCAGAAAAACACTGTATAAACATTAATTTTTCCATTATGTTCAGCTTTCCAGTAAACTGAACTTACTGAAAATAAATATTTAATTCACTTTATTATTCTTCTCAATAAAGATGTTTGCTTCATGTGTATTACATATCAAAATCTAAACTTCATAACAAAATTGCAGCTTAAGCATATTTCACTTATATAAAATATCAACTTACCGAAATTGCATATAGATTGTAAATAGGGTTAAAACAGACTTCTCTTTGGTCATCTGTGATATCTTCCTCATTGTGGTTATCAATCACACCATTGATACTGCCATTACTATATGCATTTTGCTCACAAAGGTATCCATTGGCTAAAGTCATGTCTTCCTGAAAAATGAATAATTCACTCTGGCTACCACCCAACATGTGCCCTTTGCTAATGGCATCTCCTTGGTCCGAAGTAAGTTTCTGTTCCTGGTCAGTACCATTCTCTTTACTCGCATCCAAATTTTCTTTGCTATTTGATAGTTTGTTTTTACCTATCTGTGGTAGCCGCAGCCGCCCTTTACCTCTTCCTAAAGTCCTTGGGCTACTATTTGGGCTATTGTTTTTACTTGAAGGACAGCTGGTTCCACTTTTCCTCCCTGGTGATGGAGATGCTGTAAAAGAAAGAAGTTAAAAGTTGAAAACCTAGATTTTCAAATATAAGATTTCTTCCAACCATCAGAGACAATGAATTTAACTTTTCTGATGATTAACAGTTTCTTTCTAGCCACCATTGCATACTTTATAGGTAGGTCTACAAATTGAGACTATTAATTTTATGTGGATTAGCTGGTAGCTCTTGCTATGCAAGAAAATGTTGCTTACTTCCCCGCAACCCACACTGGTACAAATAGCAGTTGAATAACTTTATGCCACAGAAAATTAGAAGTAACAATATATACCAATCCTGAATAACAACTTCTTATTAATAAATGTTGTCATAGGTTTACCATGAAAAACATGCCAGAAATTAATATTTCTCAATCTATAAAATACAATAAAATCACTTTTGCCGTGAGTAAACACTGTGATTGCATTGTATTATCTTAGTTAAAGGGTAAAAGATGATTTTGCAGGAGGAACTATATTTCTTGCTATAGGGCAATAATCACTATTTATCACACTGTGACTTATAGGGAGACTGATTTCCCCTATTCCCTACCTTTGATATTATTCAGGATGCTACTAGTGTTAAATGAAGATGAACTCTTTTTCAGCACATCCCCTTCGCCTGATGTACAAGTATTTTGGAGATCTGTTTTTCTTGGCTCCCCTTGCAGAATCTGTGGCTCAGAAAGGTCATCCACCTGAGGGGTTAGCTGCTTTTGCTGACAATGAGTTGGATCCCTTTGTACCAGAAAGGCACTTGGATCAAAACTTTCTCGAGGAAATTTAACAATTTTCTGAGATTTTATCCAGCGGCCATTTACAAACTGAAATCGTTTCAGGTGAATTATCTAGGTGGAACACATTAAAGAAAACAAATTATGGTTATATCACTACGACCAAATCAAGTACTTTATATGCTTGTTTTATCCATCTACAGATATGTATACTTTAAGATGCAACACAAATCAACTTGGGTCTACAGGGGCAACATTTACCAACTAACAGTACACAGGAGATAAAGTGGGTTGCACCCTCCATTTAAATGCTCCATGTGCTTTGGAAAACTTACAAATTCAAAGGCAGCAAATGTAGATGCTGCATAATTTAAAGATGAGAACAAGGCTGTGTTACCACAAAGGTAACAGAGCCAAAGGCAATGCAATGAACATTTCAATCCTTTGCTGCAGCAGCGCACATTTAAGTAGAATTGTACCTGCTAATTTTTCCAATTGCATGACAAGAAACTGATAATACGTGTGTAGGCAAGTTCAGGTTGGGTCACAGAGCAGGGATCAACAAAACCCTGGGGGCCAGGTTGCCATTGCTAGCGGGGTTTGTAGCCTGGCTCCTAAGCTCTGCTGCAGAAATGCAATAGAGGAACACCCTCTGGCAACCAAAAATAAGACTACCGGTGCCTAGCTGGGAGCCAGTTTTGTCAAGCCCTGACATATAGATAGCCATGATTCATTTGAGAGAGAAGGGAACTTAGGTAGATTTAAACCTTCCTTAAACTCAGCAATCCCAACTCTTGTGATAAGTGTACTTTGTTAGTGCTGCCCAAAAATAAAAAGAAAATTATAGAAAGTTGTACCAAAATAGGGGGAAGCCTCCAAAGGTCCAGTTTTTTAGTGGCCAGGCAATGAGTCTTGCACTTGGAACAGTAATACATCTCATCTTCTCCCAGTTCCTCCTCACTGGTAAAAGCTCTTAGACAACTATCCAGATTGATGGGCTCCGCCTGAGCCCGCCGGCTTTGTTCAACACTTTCATGCTCTTCTACAATCTAAAGAGGTTAACAGATAGGATGAACTTTATATCTTGGCAACTTTCCCAATACCTCAAAAACATACCAACTACTTCAGAATCATGTCCAAAAATCTTAAAAAGTACCTTGAAAACTTATCTGAGAGTAATTTATCTAATTTGTTTGCAAGGAACTTCTAAAGCAATTTTATTGACTAAGATGACAGACTATGTGATGCTCAGAAACATAAATTCTTCAGATATGACTGCAATACAGAGGATAGTAAATTCTTCCCATTCAGAAGATCATTAAAGCTGTCAGATGGAAAAAAAGTAAAAAGCTTTTTATAAAACTACCTAAGAAGGGCTTGGGGCATTACTTTTTTCGTATGCTTTATTTTATCTAGATTTTCTTCAACCAGTGATATTTTTAAAACCCCATGTTTTTTGTCCATATTGTCAAATTTAGGAGATTATTTTAAATAGTTCAACATCTCCTCTTTAGGGTTAAGCCTCAGACACTCATATGAGGTACAAGTATTACATACCCACTCTACATATAGGCAGACTAAGGAAATAATTGTAATATATTCTTAAAGGCTTTTCTGATTTTTTCTGTTAATAGGAGATTAACTCTGTATGTCTGACAGACACCCCCTATACTTTGAGGTATAGGGCTGAATCTCCATCTTTCCCTAAGTTACCATCTTGGTTCATCAATAAAGGAAGCTGGTTATGCAGTTAAAAATCTCCTCCAAATTTAATCTCACTCTTTTTAAGATTCTCATTCTAGAAATAATCTGCAAAATAACTTCGGCCTGTCTTCAAGTTTGGGTGTAGATGCTGCCAATCCTAACTTCTTTACACAGCTTGGAGCCTCTACGTACCAGATTTCTGCTTTCCTCATCTTTGACGTGGATATCCGCCTGTAAAGTGATGTTTTCAAAAAAAATTTTTGCCACTCCTTGCTTCTTAGCATAACTTTCTCTCCTACCCTCTGAAATTGGTAAACAGCATCCCAGACAGCATCTGGTTCTAAAAGCTCTACCCAAATGGAGAGACCCTGTACTCTGCCGAGAAGCAAGAATTCCATTACAGGCAAAGGGGCAAATTCACCCCTTATACATAACTCCACTGGTTTCAATGGAATTAATACCAGGGATTAATTTGGTCCAAATTAAATGAGACAATTATCATGCCAGATGTTTCTTTTATCTTTTTGGATGGTATCTCCCCAAGTTTTATTGTTTTCCCTTTCTCCGTCCCTATTTAAAGGTTTTCAGCTTCTTCAGCATACTGGAGTCCTTTCTCCACCCCTTCTGAACCTTCACAATATCAGAGCCAGCAAGTCACCACAATCACAACATTTAAACTCTGATCAATATTCCCCTAGCATACAATCAAAGCTAGCGAGCCCCTTCCACATTTCAAAACAGAGAAACTTAATTAAGGGAATGCTCCATTCTCTTCATGGCATGCTGTCACAAGCTGCCCCATCATGGATGAACACTGCTCAATATTGGTGTCTCGGTCGCTATACAGCCCCTTTCCTGCTCTAAGATTCCTCTCAGGACATTGTCCTGAGGATATTGGTTGATCCTGGCTGTCTGTCCTAACTATTTCGAGGTCCCTACAGATCTCTTCAAAACCCCACTGAACGACTGACTATGCCTCCAATTTCCAGGTTTCAGAAACTACTAAACTATTTAAACCCATTCAACAAACATCATAGTGTTTTACAACAGTAACCTTTCTACTTCTTACTCTATTAGGGACTGAAGTCTAATCTTTTAAGAACTTAGCAGTGCTTTCCTTCTTGATCACACTTTACCCACAGACCCACCCCGGTGATCTTACTCCTTTCTTCTCAGTAGTTAACAGACGATCCTTTAAATTTCAATCAAGCCCCTGAAGTTCTAAACTGGATACAGCTTCTATCCAGGAGGCCAATTCTTCACGTCTCTGTGCTCCCAGCAGCATGTTTTTCACACACATATCCCTTCACACAGTTTCACTATAGTTCACTCTATTGAATTATAATAAATATAATATAATGTAATCCAACAATTTCAAATTAGCATAGTCCCCGTCCCACACAGCACATCAGACTTCCTCTCATTACAGGTAACCCTCAAACTGATGGGGGAGCTGCCCAGTTGACCTGCTAGGTACGATGCTCAGGGTATACAAACTCAAAGCAAAGAGCCAACATAACTTGTGCCTTTCGTCAAACGTGACAGTATAATCCAAATTTTCAGTGGGCCTCCACATGTACTTAAAAATTGCATAAGCACACATGAAAACCCTCTTCTGGGAGTGAAGACCTTTTAAATACGTGTCTAATTGACTGTCTGAATGTGTCTCTTCAGGGTTGCATATGTGCAGATAGATTCAGCCTGTCAGCATGTTAAAAAAACATAACTCCTGTTCCGTGCAGAACAGTTTTGAGCAACAGGAGTCCAACCTCCTAATTTCAAGACTTGTCAGGTGCCTTCTGTTTGTAATTCATTTAAACTACACACAGACAAGTAATGTACCCATTTAATGTACAAACTGAGCATGTGGACACACACATTACATCTTGGGGTTTTCTTTCCGTTGTTGGACCCCCCCCCCCCCCGTTTTTTTAGTGTAGGCCTTACTGTGTTTTGTGCTATGTTTAGTACATTTGTGGAGACCAGATCAAATGTCATTGCATCAGAACACACTCGGAACGTGCACCTTTTGTGGTTATCAAAAGCTTCATCACTAAGTAAAAGGACTATGGATATACCAATGTCGCACAAATGGCCCTTTACAGTAACCTTTGTTTTAGTTCCTTCTGTTGTTGATTTTTTTAAATTCATTATTTCACAAGAGGATGAAAAACAAAAGCAATGATGCAAGCGCCTAAATATTTAGAATACGTTTCTAATCTTGCTCCTTGCAAACACAAAAATGATGCTAAAATGGGATATACTGCAGAGTTAAAATAATACAAATAAAAACTGCAACCTAATGTTGCTCAGTTTACTTTGTAAACTATTTTACCCGTTCCTGTGATGTCTGGTAGCGGAGATGAAGGGCTGTAGGATCCCAGTCTACGGCGATGTAAGCATTTCCAATGTAAGCCCTGTCTTCAGCACATTCAATTTTACACCCACGGCAAAATCTAAATGAACCAACTTAGCATTAGTGATGACAATGAATATATATCCAGTAACTTAGATTCCTGTTCAGCAGAAAGATACTTTGTTTTCCTTTTTCCTGTTTTTATACTCTGGCCATCACTGTGGTGTCTGAAGCTTTGTCTTCAGTGCCAGAAAGATGTATTTTTACAGTAGGTAATCAATGCACACTAGTGATTAATTTGTAACATCCTAGTGGGGATGGATCACTGTAGTTTTTACCATCAGGTACCTAGGCAAAGTCAACGTTACTTCTCCACCTACTGATCTTGCCTAGCTAGTTTGCTTTTAAAAATGACAGTGCCCTGTCTCCACTAGGATAGCTAATGCACACACTCTTTCTGTAATTAAGACACAGCCTGAATGCTTTCTAACAGTGCACCATGCAACATGATTAGCATCTTTCATGTGTGGCTCTCTTCCCCTCTCCACAAGGGGAAAATTTCACGTAGATGTTTAAATATACGTATGATGCAGTGTGGGTTAGAAGTCAAGGCAAGGTCTTTATCTACTATGACAATTACCCTGAATTTAGATTAAAATCTTATTTGCAACACAAATAGGCTTATTTTTGTTTCTCTTCAGTCATATTCTTTCCTGGGTGCAGATGAATGAAGTCTACAGGACCTTGTGAGGACTAGGCATCAAAAAGCAGGATCTCAAGTTAAGCCAGGGACTGCCTAGTGTAGAGTCAACATGATTAGTTTCAGGTTCACTGGATTCTAAGGACCCATCTGCATTATATCTATAACCAGCACTAACTTGATTGCCTCCTACAGTAAGAGCTGTCCCTGTTCTAATATATTTTATTTAATTGCTCATGAGGAGACAACGTTTGACAGTGTAAGATGGTTATATAGCTATACAGTCCAGGTTTAGGTGAGTAGTTATACTGGAAATATGAACAGGCCCCAATGTATAGCTGAGTCT
Organism: Pelusios castaneus; assembly: GCA_007922175.1. NCBI lineage: Eukaryota > Metazoa > Chordata > Testudines > Pelomedusidae > Pelusios > Pelusios castaneus. Next base: position 759,153 of record ML686028.1, on the reverse strand, counting down.
TAAACCTTAAAGAACACTTGATAATTTTCAGTTGTTTCACACCAGACATACAAGTCAATTTCTGATCGCTTCTGGGGACTTGCTGTGTGTTCTAGACTAAGGAAGGAAGGTTTCTGACTCTTGGGAAACAGGTTAAGACTCTTATCTACAGCAGCATGCCCGTCCCCAAAAGATAATCGCATATTGTCACTGTAAATTCTTACCCAGGCCAGGAGGCAATGATTTACATTGGAAGGGCAGGCCAGAAATGGAAAGAAATTAGATCCATGCAGAGAGAAAGCAACGTGGGGGCATGAGGACAAGTAGCAAGGGCTTTTTGGATGCTCTTAGCCTTGTCCTTTTTGGGTTTGGATACAGACTTGTCCTGAGGAATGTGATGGGTTAAAAAGTATTTGAAAACTTGGGGCTGGTCTCCTATGCTGAATTTGGTGCGTCAGCATAGTTTTCAACTCTAAGTCATAAAAACAACTCTGAAGTAAAAGCTGCCACTTGGGAGTTTTGGTTAAAGTAAACGCCAAATTCTCATTGTTTGAAATTACTTCTTCAAATCCTGACATCTATTTAAAAAAATCCAGTATCATACATTACATTTCTGCTTAAGCTATCCCCTGGCTCAATTCTAGAAAGAGCAATTCACCTGTACCATGGACACCAAGCACAAGAATTTCCATCCTTCTGAACCACCCTTAGGGTGAATGGATATTGGTATCCCATGCTGTCGTCGCTGAAACAGAACAGAATACAGCAAGAAACATAAGCATTGATCTAGTCTGCTGAATTCCTTGGCCAGTATTTGACTATTCCCCCTACATTTGATGTTTTGCTTGGAGGGAACATTGAATATAATAAGCAAGTATGATGTGCATGAGATCACTGCTTAATGGAGCCTATTCCTACCCATTAAGAGCTGATTAACAAAACAAGATGCCTCCCTGTGTCATCTAAATTCCAAATACACACACTAAGGGTTGCCTTGCTCTGCAGGAGAGTCACATTAAGCTGCAATATATTTCTGAGGGAGGAGTCCAAAGAGCAGCAGGCATAATTACAATACAGATCAATCAACCACACAATCATACTACCAACATCATTTTATCACAAGGTATAATAAAGCTACTTGACCATTTCCTGACAAGGACATTCATAAATACTTGTCAAGACCCTGCCGAGATAATAGATCTCATATAAGACTCTATAGCATAAGCCTCTCTAGTGATCCCAAAACTATGGAGCATGCCCCCGCAGCTCCCAGGAAGGTGCAGTGGAACTTTCAGGGAGATGGTGTGGAGCCCATGGCCGTAAATAACCCACCAGATGGAATCCACAGGCAACCATGCAATTTGAGCTAAATATATATAGAATATCGTTTCTAAAATAGTTGACACTTAGCATTTAATTGGATATTAAGACCATAGCTTCATCTTATGGAATAGGTTGTGTCAGCAATTAAATTGACAGTGCAAGGTGAAGCATTTTTAATACTTATAAGGAAATCTGAACCATAGTCCAGGGTAATCCCAACCCATAGGTTGGCACATCCACCAACTCACCAGTCTTGCGCATGATTACTAGCTTCCTGGGGAGGGAGGGGGCTGGCAAGCCGGGAAACCTGAATCCATACTGCATCATACAAGTCTTTTTTCCGAGTATGAACAGTACATGGAACAATTAATGGCATTCCAAAGAGACTGGGCCGATTCTTCTGAGATGAAAGGAAATACAGTTCTGTCCGCATCTACATTTAAAATTAAAGGAATGAACACAATGTATTTTTGTGTGTACATTAACTGATATTATATCTATTAGAAAGCTAACTTTCTCCATTGTAAGTCACTTCAGTATTTTCCTTTGCTGTTTGATCTTGAAAGAGACTAATAATTCTACATTAAAATCACTGAACAACTCTGAATCATGATGTCAGCTTTTAAAAACACTTTTCTGATGTTAAGTTACTGTCTGAAAGCTCTATCTTTGAATTTCACTTACTACAGCAAATGTCATATAGACTGTAATTGCTAGGCTGTATCAGCACTTCCATTATAAACTTACATTAAATAAAACATCTATATTCTATTTAATATGACTCATGTATTTCTCTTCCCCACCAACTGGTAACATTTAAAAATGTTAACAAGCACCTCTAGGTACAAGTCATTAGTCCCATAATGCAAACCCTGCTCACTGCTCAAGAGCTCATCAGACCTTGAGAAATAAGACAGCATTGTGACTAGAGAACGTAACGGGAAGTTAGATTTGGGCTCCATGGACTTTATATGATCTTGAACAAGTCACAACCTTTGTGCCTTATTCTTCCGATCTGTAAGAACGGGGAATAGTACATGCTATGTAACAGAGCTTTCATACATCTGTGTTTGTAAAAAACACTGAAATCCCAGGATAAAAACCAACTAGTATTAGCCGCCCGCCCCTCTCCATCAACAGAATGCCTACAATCACAAAGCTCTAGGCATGAACGCTTGATGAGCCTCTGCAACTTTCTTTGTCTTATAAGGTGCATAACTAGTTTGTATTGTATTACACCAAGTCCTGCCAATCCTTAAGTGAGGCCTGTGGTTGTGGTACTGGACAACTGTAAAATAAAGTGACACAAATGTAGTGAAAAGGAAAGTTATGCCCACAACCTGAAGGCTGAGAAAGTATACTATGTGCAGAATTATCTGAGGCACTCAGTCAACCAGCTTTGACATTTATCGTTTCAGTTGGCTACAGATGCATTTACAAAGAGCTGTTGACACTCTCAGAATAAACCACATACCGTATGCCTTATTTTATATTGCTACTGTAAAGGAGATGATGCAGTTCTGGGTAAAGGAAAATACAAGTATTCCAAGTAGTTTCTCAAATCAGATATCTTTTGATCAGAGTGGACACTTGAAAGCAAGGTAGATTGGACTACTATGAATAATCAAAAGTGTGTGTGTTAGCCCTAAGGAAACGTGCTAAGAGTCACTGAGCAAAGAAACGCACATTTACATTAGAGTTTATGGCTACACTTTCAAAGGAAAGCACAATACATGTGCTCCTTCAGCTTCACATGTATGTCTGCATAAGAGGTTATTGTGCATACAAATAGGTACTTGTGCTCCCCCTTTTTTAGGGGTGCAAATATAAGTTCATTCATCATAACTCCATCCAAGAAAGTCTCTGCCTTGTACAAGTAGCTATAACAACACATTTGTAATTAGTGCACAATATACTAACCATTTTTCTGTGGACTGCAATGATGTAGCCTATAAATGGACTCTCAGAAAGCAAGGGCAAATGATCATTTATCATCCCATTCGCAAGGTTATTCTCTGTTCCACATGGCACTATAGTATTTGGCATTCCATTTGGAATTAGTGTTGGTCTGGGAAAATCCACATTCACCATTACGTTGAGCATTCCGTTTGCTGATGGCCCAGTGGAGAAATCTGAATTTAAGTACAAACACATGGTTATTGACTATGCTATTTCTACCACTAATACATATGAACTATGATTCCACTGCTTTGGCTATAAATCAATCAGCTTGTTTGTTCAAGGATATTTTGTATAGCAGCAACCCATGTCATTCAGCAGAGGCCAGGAATCTACACTATCAGACTACACACTGACCACGGACAGATCATTCACCTATATCCCTTAATACCACTTCAAAAATAGTTACATCTTTGAGCAGCAGACATGGACAATCCCATTCTCAATGTACATCCCAGTGTTAGCAGTCTTTCTGCTGCTCCACACATGACAATGAATCAGTTTCTGTTCCCCAGTTCCAAAAGGGAAGCCACGTTAGTCTAGGTCAGCAAAACAAACAAGGAGCACCGTGGCACTTTTAAAGACTAACCAATTTATACATCTATTTTGATTTGCTGTTATAAGCCTGACCTGATCCTGTGTCATATGTTTCCCTGCATTTAGTTTCTTCCCATTCTGTAAGTTCGCCATCTTCAAAGCATCTAACGAAGTGGGATTTTCTCCCATGAATGCTCATGTGATAAATAAATTTGTTAGTCTTTAAAAGTGACACAGGACTCCTTGTTTGTTTTTCTGTTCCCAGTTCTACTGAAGATTCACTAGGTGCCTTTCAGGTAATCTGTGCCTCTGTTATGCCCTATTTAAAATGGGTAAACTAAAGATTATCTACCTAAGATACGTTGTAAAGCTTAATCAATGTTTTGAAAGTGTGCCAAAGTCCTTGTATAGAACACATTGTACAGATGTTAGTGTCCCAGTATTGATGCCAAATCGAATTATAAATACACATTTGGCAACAGCAACCACAACTGTTAACAGCACCCTCCCCCCTCCCTCCCTTTTCAAAAATACCTTTCTTGTTCCATCAAATCAAGGATAAAAAATATTCTCTCTTCCTTCAAACTACGTTTTTCCTTTAGCCCCATCTCTTTCCCTATTATAAATAGCTGGATTTTTCCTTTATCTTTCCATCTATACCTGAACAACATTCTTGGATCAATTTAAACAAATAGGGAAATGAATAATTTTACCTGTTTGCACAGAACTACAAACTGATGTAGGGGATCCTGGGACTGGTACCTCAAACGCACACAAAAACCCACTCACTGATAGCCGGACTTTCTGGTGGTCTTGAGGAAAGTTCTGTAGAGAAAATCAGAATTAAAGGGATAATAATATAATATAGTAGTATCTAGAATTTTCAGCTGTGATCCTGGATAGGTTTTGTTTTTTGAAAATGTTAATTAAAATTGTCCACATCGGCTTTTCACAGACTCCCTCTTCCATTGTTAGTTGCTCTCAGCTGAAGAAAAGAAGAATTGTAGGAATAAGCAGGTCCCACAGGCCCCCCAAGCAAGTAATCTGTGGACTCCTGACAGTCCAGGGCCCCTACTTTCTGTAAACAAAGAACGTCTCTGAAAAATACTCAATGATGGTGAACTTGGTTTTAAAGTATATGTATTTTATTTAGAAATCATAGGTGATTTCTCATCGGATCTCAGCCCCAAAATATTTGGTAGTGTTTTTAAACACATGTTATCACTGCTTGTTTTTCAGTTAGGCCTAGTCAAAATGAGAAGGTGGTACCATTTTAACTAGAATTGTGATTTGTAAACCAATTTCATTTAATTAGTTTATATCACTTACTTTGGTTTGGTGTGGTTTATTTGGGTTCATCTTAGATCAACTCCAAATTAATTCTGATTTAAACCAAAGAAAGAGTTCACGAGTTTGCATCACTTAAGCTAAATGGGTTTAAAAATCACATTTTTAGTTAAACTGGTGCAGTGTTCATGTAGACAAGATCTTACATTGAAGAGACCTGAAGTGATTTTAGTATGTTGGTGTACAGGGTTCAGTGATCAGTCTACATACTGAAAAAAATGCCGATATCAATGAAAGCATGTTACCTTTATATTAGAGCTATGTACTTCCGCAAGAAGAATTTGTTCTGGTTTTAGCCCACAGAGTTCACTTAGCTGCTTTTTTAAACCTGTATATTTTTCATCCATGTTCAATCTCAGCCCATATCGAACAGGGGTGGTACCATCTAATTTAATTACTTTAAGGAAAAGAAACGTGTTAGTCAGCAAAATGGCACTGTTTTTGTCAACATAATACATGTCACTTTTCTCACTTATTAAAAAGCTATTTTTGCTTCCATCTTAAGACTTGATCTTTTCATTGCCCACCATGCACTTTCCTAGAGTTTCAAAGACAAAAGAATGTCTTAATATGGGACATGTGTCAGAGAACGTTCAGTACCTGCTGAAGTGTGGGAGCAGCAATTAAGAGGATTTTAAAAAAATAGTATGTCTTTATTTTCACATCTTAAGAGCCAAGCATGAAAAATGGTTTTTTTTCAGTAAAAGATTTGAAGATCGAGCTACAGTTCTGCACTGTATAGACTCATTCCAAAACTGTATAATATAATGCCAATTGCTACTGATCTGAAAATTGTCTGGCTGGCCTCAAATTCTTAATCTTATACACTTTAGGCATCAAAGCTTTTAGCTGAGACAAAACAGATAATGGGACCTCAACTATGCTCATTGCTATTTAAATTTTTGGTACTAAATCACTTTTTTGCTCTAGTGTAAGTTAAGACCACTGAAATGAGGTAGAGTTTTGTATTATAAAAGGGTGCATTTATGCTAGAGTATTTTATCTCAATTCCAACAATGATCTAATGCCAAGTGTTAGTGCAGATTGGGTTCTCTTTACCACGGTGCCCTGAAAACTTGTTCTGCACACTGCCGGAATGTGAATAAGTTTTAGGATAGCTAAGACTAGAGTGGTTTAAATTAGATCACTCACCTGTAATTTCTAAATGCATGTAGCTATCCATTGGCAAAGGCAAGGATAAAAAATTAAAAGGGTCAAATCGAACACTTATGTGTCCACATGTTTTGCATTTTACTTGGGACCTTAGCTGCCCATGAAATAAATCCACTACAATTGATCTGTTTCTTCTCAGATGATTTTCCCAGGCCTGAAAAAAAGTGTAAAAAAATGTTAGCAATGTAAGCATAATTGCTTTGACTTGGCAGCAGGAGAATGTTACAAGACCCAATGCTCGTTATTAAACATATGGTGCTGATATATGCTGCCCTATCAATCATTTGACTGATGTTGTAACAAGCAGGAAACACTTTAGTTTCAAGATTACAGAAAATATTTGTGATTTAGGACAATCAGCAAGAGGAACTGCTTCTTTATGTAGCTTTGGCACAATCATTTGGTATGTTCAAGCTTTTCTATGCATGGCTTCTGAAAAGTGACTTTCTTAAAAATGCCATTCTAAGGTTCAATGTTTATGTTCTGTTCTTCATTTTTAATTTACTTTTTTTAATTTTACTTTTTTTAATTTTAATTTACTCATTTTACAGTGATTTTTCTAGCTGCATTCAATTACAACATAGGATTTGAAAAAGTCAAGCTGTGTGTATTCCGCCACTTACATCACTGATAATAAGTATTTTGCAATTTGAATTTAGAGATAACTTTTCATAAAGTATGAGGTAGAATATAATCCAGCTTGCCTATCCACAGATATACGAGCTCTGCAAGAGTAAAAATCTGTCTGATTAAGACAAAGAGAAAATTCAGACACAAATGGAGAGGACTGGCTGAATAGAAAGGTGACAGCTGTATAAAGTTTCTTTTCTATTACTGCAACTTAAGAGGTATGTTACTAGAATAGAAAGATACTAACAGAAAACCTGCTTGAATCCAATCCAAAACATCTTTGAAAAATCTTTTAATCTATTTCTACAGATATGTATAACTAGGGTGACCAGATAGTCAATGTAAAAAATCAGGACAGGGGATAATAGGTGCCCATCTAAGTAAAAGTTCCAATATTGTCCCTATAAAATTAAGAAATCCGGTCACCCAATGCATAACACATCATATATCTATGTAACAAGAAGAAAGTTTGGCAAGTAGAGAAAAAAGAAGGAGAGTCTCATTAGCTTTTTCTCTGCATCCATGTGACTGAAAAATCAAGAGTTAGAATTTAAAGATCTATTCTACAAAAATATTTTATGCCAACATTTAGTTTCTAATGACCCAAATATGATTTTACATTCAATTCAGAGCTAAACACTTTACAGATCCATTTTGTATCAAAAGAAAACACTGAAACAGTATTATAATGGAAAATGTAACCTTTAAACCTTACTGACAAGATACAAATCCAGTATTAAAAAGCACAGCAAGGAAGGAAGTAAGGGGGTATTCACCAAACTACTAAAAAATATGTAAAACCACCAGGTATACTATCAAATCAGGAACTATAAGCTGGCTTTCATTTGAGCATGCTTGGCTCTATACATATTTCACCTTGCATGGAATCTGAAATTTGAGGGCATATGGCAGAATCCAGAAAGTGAAAGCCAGTTAACAAGAACAAAACAAAGGTCATGGTTAGGAATGAATTCCAATTTACAAAGACATACTTTTAGAAGGTTAGATAATGTTACATTGCAGTGTAATATTTATTTTAACCCTTTGTCCTAGAACCAGAAACATCCAAGACAAATTTACTGTTAAACCCACTCAGAGGTGGGCAGGCAAAACTCTTTATGCCATGAAGTAATACATTTAAGAAATTGCCTGTCCTGCTGTTCTACTGTATGCAAATATTCATATGCAACATGCTTCACTGGGGTCAGAAATTTTCATGGATCTTGTTAAAATTAAACACGTATAATCCTTATGGCTGCCTAAAACAATTGTCAGGAATCTTGCACTGGATTTAAGTTGGATTAAATATTCCTCTGAAAAAAATCTTTATTTCATTGGTTCTAGAACGCTCTCAGAAAACAGTTCAGACTCTTGTGTCAATAACTTCCAATTCAGACACACCTCTGCTGCTACCTCCCAGTCGGGTCGACCGTCACTGTCCTTCAGTTCCACATACGGCTTATCATGAACTCTGTTCAGATCCTCATGAAGACCATCCAGGAGAAAAGCCAAAAGCTCCTGTGAATCCTGCTGCTGGAAACCATTAAATCTTGGAGCATATTTTGCTATTGTCCACTAGATTTTAAAAAAATCAAGAAGTTATTTGATATTAAATGACAGGAAACCCTTATTTATAATAATACATTAATCTAGTTAAGATATATAATGTGTAATAAGCTACACTGTTAAGTGTAAAAGATGACAACATAAGATTCCAGGGCAGCAGTGAGGCCAGTTGCGAGTTGTGCATGGTCTTCTATCCCTAACAACATAAAGGGCCACATTGTCAGCCTCACGTGCACACAAGCCAGAACTCCCACAAAGATTAGGGACTGTCCTGAACCTTTAACTTCCGCACTGAATTATGACATACCCCACAAAAAGGGTATTACAAAGATCATCATCATGTGTCATATTCGTGACCTTCCTGTATGTGCTTTTGTGACATCTTAAATTGTAATTTAATTTTGTAATAGATTTTTTAATTAAAATTCTTTCCCATACAAGTGCTACACTAAATATTCAAACGGCCTTCCAGTCCCCTATTGCTATAATTCTATTTCTCAAAGAGTACTAGCAAAATTCACTTCTGATATCACTGCTATGGTTGTCTACATGACAGAAACTTCTAAGATGTGCCCCTAAGAAATATCTGAAGGGATGAATACGAATCTTCTCTTTAACAGTCAATACAGAAACACTGATGACAAATGCACTAACATTCTGAAGGCATCCAGAGTTAAAGAAAATTCATAATGGTTAAACAAGTACAGTTCAAACAAATATAAGTAAACATGCTGAAATATCATAAAGGAGACTTTTCAAGACTATTATGGGAGAGAAAACAACAGTAGAAAAGGAGAATACATTTGTAATTTTTTTGGACAGTAACGTTTTGATAATTGCACATTAATTTGCTACCTATAAATAAGGAGCATTACATCCTTACCCGCAGCTTTAATGGAGCTATGTTCTTTTGAGTTCCATTCCATAGTTCCTGAACCAAATCCCCATAGCACTTGGCCATATGTCCTTTCATTCCTATTGGATTTGTCCTAGAATTCAAAAAATCCATTCATTATTGATGTTTTAAATAAAATGAGAGGTTACCCAGTATGGTGGAGGAGAGTGTTTTCCGGCTTTCTAGTACTGGGTTATGGCATTCAGCAATGCAAGTCTTTCTTTTCAGATATGTCTAATCCAGTACCAACTGCAGGCGCACCATTTCAGATGGGGGCAGAGGGGCAATTTTAACTAATTTCAAGGGCTACTTAAGCATCTGAAAACTAATTTTTTGGTGGGGGGTAACAATCAAAAATGACAATTTGAAGGCAGGGTCTCAACTCAAAAACTTAAAACCTGCTCAGAATGCAGGCAGGGGATAGCTTAAATGGCACCCCCAGCCTGCTGGGAAGTTGAGTGCTGATAATATTGGGACTAAAAGGACAAACTCAGGTTATCTACTTCTAAAGGCAAAAAGAATTTTAAAATGTTAAAACATTTAAAAGCCCAAATGTTTCCCCAAGAATTACCTGTTGAGTTCATAAAGATGTTTTCCTGAGATGAAATACTGTGTTAGAGGTTGTGTGTTACTGACACACTGGATGCTGGAATTCATGAAACATGTATTACCCAGATTACTTAATCCAGTGGCACCCTTTTCAGTAGGAACTGAGGGAAAAGAGATAGTTATTTAACAGGCTGATATACAAGAGATAACAGCACTTCTCAGATGAGGGCCCTGAATTTCATTCAAGTCAACAGGAAACGAGGATGTTTGACAATTTGCTAGAACTGGCCACATTATAAACCATGGAAAAGACATTGGTAACCAGTGTAATCCATGTTGTTTCTGTATCAGTACATAAATGATTTTTTTACCCTGCAATAGCATTACCGTATCACAGAATTATTAATATTTTTTTTGCTTTCTCAGTAAGATCCAAGTCTTCCTTCGACTTCAAAAAGGTAAAACATACAAATATCCAGTCTTATAAATGAGGTGGCAAGGAAACAACTGATTAACTGTTTGATTATTCAAAAACTGTTAATCCAATCTCAAGATTAGCTGTATTCAGATTTGGTAAATGCTATAGGATTTGATTACCTATTCATTCAACTTCCCAACATTTTAGGAGCTAAATCTGCTACACAGAAAGAACAAAAGAAGTATCACAGTCTTAACATGTCTGTGCCACTATTTTCAATCTTTATAGTAAGAACAAAATGGTTCCACAAAACAGAAAATTTTATTGTTTTTCTCTTTCTCATCTTAATGCACTACTGTACTTCAACACTTACCCTTATGTCTGTCTATTTTACTACTGTTTGCTATAAACGACATCTCCTCTGGCCAGCTCATGTCTTTGTTTCGAACTAAAAAAAGACAGTAAAATAAGTTTTATTTTTACCTACTTCAGAGAGCTGATTATGTAGTCCAAGTGATTTCATTCATTTCCAACTATTTACTAAATTTTAGTCTAGAAGCTGATTAGTTCTTTTCAAGTTAGTTTTCATTCTCAATTTTGTTTCTACTTTATTAACTAAACAAAGACACTATCTTTAGATTTCTTTCCTATTGTAAATGCCAATTCTCAGGGTTTACTGCCGTAATATTTTAAAGGGCGTTAGACAACTAGACAGATTTCGCTAACAGAAATCTAACCTTTAATTAAAAACAGACCATAGATTCAAGCATGTTCAGATACCAGCATTAGGAGAAATCATGGCATAACACTGTGCCTCATGGTGGGGACAAGATTTTATTTGGTCACTTTTTAAGGAAATATTCATCAAATTTTAAGCCAAAAAGGGCCTAACTGATGTACCCACAAAACCTCACGTTTACACCTAGAAGTTACATCTGTGCACAGCGGCTCTTCCCTACACTGCAATTAGACACCCGCAGCTGGCCTAATAAAAGGCTTTAGGACAATGGCAGAGTGGATTAAGTTTGTATTCAATTTGCTCCTAATTTAAGTGGGTAGCTCAAAAGTCTGGCATTAAATTATCTCAGAGGTAACCAATCTATATGCTTTTCTGCCACTGACACAGCTTCACTCATTTTTAACTGTTGTTTCCAACAGTGCACAGTGCGATTCTGGCAGACCAGGGCCAGCTCATACCCAAGCCCCTAGACCTCACGAAACAACGCACAGCTGGAAACCAATCCAGTTTACCTGGGTGGTAACATCATTAAAACAAGAATTAGATTCAGAGTAACATGTTTGGACTTTATGAAATGCTTGTGAGTCACTGCCTGCATTAATCTCACTTGGAGTATTTGTATCTCATGTTATAAGGTGATAGTTAAGCATTTGCTCTGTAGCTGTAGAAGTGTTTGCTATGAAACTGGAAACCGTCCTATCAGGACGGAAGCATTACCAAGTGAGAGATGCTAGTTTGCCACAACAGGTGTCCTTCTATTCGTCTAAAAGAAATGTGTTGGTCTTAATGTAGAAACTAATACATCTACATTATCCTTTTTTTATACCTTCTATTACTAAGTGCTGTTCATCCTGGATTTTCAGGTACTCTAACATATGATCCTCATCATCCAGAAGAGTAAGATAGTTCTGCAAAGAAAAAATTACCTTTTATTTCTAAAATTCAAAAAAATTCTGAGGTTGTTTTAAAATTAGATCTTTAAAGCATCAGGACTTCAAAAGTATTAGTTATTTCAGGACATATGACAGTTACCAGCTCTCTCCTTGTACACATTAATTAAACAGAACTATTTACTTGCATCTCCAAAGCTATCTAAGTTTTTTCCTTAAAATGAGGATTGTGTTATACAGGATGAAACACTAGCTAATACATAATCAAGGGTAGGTTATAAGACACAAGGGCCCGAATGACCTTCTCTGTGAAAAATCAGAGCAGGAAAAGGGGGCATCTCTTTAAGCAAATGATACCAAATTCAAAGACACCTCGGAGATTTAGGAGAACATCCACTAATCTTGAATGGGATTGGTGCTCCTAAATCCTTTCAGTGCTTTCCAAAATCTTCCCTTCACCAATTTGCCGGCTTCCTAGAGCTGATTTGACTTCGACACAGGATCACAGAAAATGCTATCATATGCTTGAGAATAACCCCAATTTCTGCCTCCTCACCTAACTTTTGCTTTGAACAAAACATATATTAAATCTTGGGGTAATCAGAGAAAGAAAAATCAAAACAAAACTGCTGAATATAAAAGCAATAAATAGTATAATTTTATATTTACCGGAAAAATATATACACATTTTGGATTTATTAAATAAAAGCTCTTTAATTACTAGTATTTTAAAATGCTTCAGCAGGGTAGGTAAGCTTGCCTTTAATTCAGTGATTGCTAATTTTCACTGAGAAATCTAACAAGGAGCATAATAGGTAAATGCTAAAGGTACACTCTGGTAGCACTAACTGATACAACCTCAGATATAGGGAAACCTTTTTTCTTTTGAACACAAGCCATTATATTATGCAGTTTAAGCAAAAAATATGTTAATCTATTAAATTCTCATTCCCTCTCCCCCCAATCCCATTCTCTCTTCCATATCTAGCTGCAATTTACAAAACAGGACCAGTATAAAGGGCATTTGGTTTTGGGCTGCTTTTATTTTTTCCAGGACGATCTATAGGAAAGCCACAAATGCAGATTAAAATTTTGGGTGTTATTCAGTAAAAAAGGAGTGATCTTTTTCAAAAGGAGTCTCTAATTTTGGGGTTGGCTTGATTCCGATGTGAAATGTAGCAACTGACCGACCATTTAGGCAACAATTCCCCAAATCATTGCTTTTTGACACTCACTTGAGATAGCAAGTGACAGTCACCTTTAGCTTATTCCAGTTTTAAATGAATGGACAAACTATATAAAATCTAATACAGATCCTTCTCTCCAATCAGGAAAATAAGTTTCAGTGCAGAACCGCCACATACACGATAGGGCGCAACTTAATTCTGTGAGACAACATTTCTTATGGTGACTGTCATGGTTTCTTCTGTTCCTCAAACATATAGCTACATGAGCATCTCCAGATTTAACAACATCGGGCAAAGCCACTGTAGTGTGTGCAACGGTTGGCCCATTTTAGGAGATATAGTTCTAGTGTAAACAGCCACTCTGGACTTTTCTGCATTACAATTTTTTGTTAGGAAAATTTGAGTTCACTGACATGCTGGTTATAAAACATTTGCAGATCAGGACAAACTATGTTCCTCATAGTGTCAGTTATTTTAATTCTTCACCAACATATTCTAACATGGTAACATTCTGCAACATGCTAATTTCACTTTACTACTGACACCCATGTGTCTTATTTGTATAGTAAAATCATTTAAAATGCAAATATGTGAAGAAAGAATGGTTCCTGGATGGCTGCTGATATACGCGAACAAATAGAGACCTGCACAAAACAAGCAACATGTGAAGGAAATAGACAATTGTTAATCTACCTTTAAATGGGGTGCTATGAGACTACAAATTAACTGTAAAAATCCTATATAAGGGGGCTGAGTTGTAATTATATCAGAAAGAATATCACAATATATGTAAATTAACATCAGTCTTATAAAGAAAAATTTGCTACTTTCTTCACCAAGGAAATCCAATGATTCCAATTTCATATCTGGAAGCCCATACGAAAACTAATATGCAGATTGTGGGTCAACCTCTTTAGTGTCACAAACATTCTGGCCCAAATTTTCAGACCTGAGTGTGTAAAGTAGCTACAACATATGCCCCCATCTCTGAATTCGTCTGTGCGTTTAGCAGTTTTCTGAAGAGTGAAGGCAGCCAATATTTAAAATCCTTAACAGTTAAGTTACCTCGCTATTGTATAACCACAGCCGCATATCCTCTTCTTTTATACGTAGCCTCTGGGACAGGTATTCGTGTATCTCTTTAATAGTTTGCATCCGACTAAAGCAGCCGGTATAAGCCAACACTCGCTTCAAAGGAGCACTGGGAGAAGGCACATTTCCTGTGTTCACAATCACAAGAGAAAGGCCAAGACGTTCATAAGATACATATCTGTACATACAGGAACAGCTACATGAGTTTAATAAGGTTATTCTTCAACATATACATTCAAAGAATTGCATCTGATAAAAAAGGAGTACATAGTGCTACCCATGTCATGGTGTTAATAATGGCCGTATTGCAGTTTTAAAAAATATTACCTTTGCAAAACTTCCATACGAAACATACAAACCTTGTGAATTTCAACCTCAAATTACCATTAATATCAACCTTTCCCTTCCTGCTTGCTAAATATTTACCAGCAGAGCCTTCTAGAGAGGCTGTCATTGGCAAGACTTCATTACTTTTACAAAATATACTCCGATTACCACCGTACTGTGACCTAGTTTAACTGATCTGATAAGCTAAGTGTTTTGTTTTGATTTTCAGTTAAACAAAAACCAATTCCTTCATGAAATCTAATCTAATAAAGCATGTTATATGTAAAAGAAAGATGAAAATTCAGTTTCATTGTTCTTTTCTGGGAAGTAGCACCACTTTGATGCCCTTCTTCTGTGGAGATAAATCTTGATCTGTGAAGATGAAATCCATCTGGCAGCTTCAGAACAGGATAACTCTCTTACATACAAGAGCTGCATAATGCATTTTCTGAAGCCTAGGAATTCAGCACAGTTTCTCAACGTTCACTTAGATATGTCTGCACAACTAATTGACTTTTTCAAGTCAAAGATGTTGGTATATGCAGTATTCAACATATCTAGCTCATCTTCAGAAAATGTACTCACAAATATCCGGTCTGAAAAATGAGACACCATGATATCTTATTTTTCTAGGGCTTCCAGTTTAAAACAATGTTTTTCCCTTCAAAGCATTTGAAACATATTAATGCAAAAAAATTTGTCACAACCCTGACTGAACAGCTTTATTAATTTAAGTAAAATAAAGGAGCAGTACAGTTATAATTTGGATATCAAAAGATTAAAAGAACCCAATAAACAGCAGCATTAATATATGAATGATATTACAAACTTTGGCACTGACGAGCAAAACTAAATCACAACCATTTTATAAATCAGCAAAGCATCTGTTTTACCTTAAAATACCAAGCAAAGGACAATTTCTTAAACACAGAAACAAGCATTTTTTTTCTGAAATTAAAGGTGAGAGGATTAGTTGTAAGATTACAGCAAGAAAGCATATTTTTAAAAAAACTCAGATTAATATTTGATTGAACAAATAATTAGTGCAGAGCAAAATAATTCCAAATCAAGATTAAATTTGGCACATCAGATGAACCCATGTATTTGAATTAGAAATGTTTAGGTACCAAACAAAGCAGTTTCCATGATACTAGGTTAAGTAGGAAAAATGTCTTTGGGTACTAGGCGGTTTCTACAGTGCAACTTTATCAAGCAGGCAGCCACTAATTATACACTAACTTTGGGATTGCAACCTTAACATATTTTACAGAATCTGTCAGAGCAATTGGAGGAAGGAGGGAGAATCTGCATGAATTTTAAATAGACGCTGACTCAAACGTCAACATGCTTCCAAGTTCTGTTTTCCAGTCATCAGCTCTGCATGGATCTCTACATAAACTAATACACATATGCATACCAAGCTCATTGTCTGCCTCTCCTGCCATTCTGCCGTACCAAGACCGGAGATTTGCACGGATACAAATTATTGGAGCAAGGTATGCAATTGTGTTACAAACCTGATAACTGGAAAACAGATCTCTATAATGCCTTCCCAGCCACGGCTGTAAAATTGTATGAAACTAAAGACTACCCTTAGGGTCCACGACCACTGTGACCTTAAAATGAGAATAAAAACTGCAATTATAGTGTGTTAATATTGTAAACTAAAATCTAGATTTTCTACTGGTCTCACATGCATTTTTCCCTCTTGCAGAAATCTATCTTTTATTCGTAAACTATATCAAATAGAAGGCTTCATATTTCGCTAGCTCAATCACTTCTTATGACGTATTTAATGTTGTATGTTAGAGACTAATTACCTGGTTAAGTATAAACAAGTTTGAACCAGCAGATGGATAAAGACCACTGATTTATTACAAAGTAGTATTGGTATGTTAGGGGACTACCTAAAATAAATTCAGATATAAATATGCTATAACTACATAGACTGGAGACAAGGAAAACAAGATGGCCTTGCTCAGCTGCTTGTTTTAAACAATGCTCATTTCCCAGTCCCCCATCACTAATCTGAGATGTATTTTTAATAACTATGTAAATGAGCTCACTTAAAAACTGAAAATGCCCTTAGTCTCTCCTCCATGCACAAGCTCTTTGATAAAAGCTCTTTAAGAAGTTTTACCAATCATTCATTCTGCTTTACAATTGATTAGAAGATGTATAAACACAGTGGCAGCAAGCTTCTATTGACTGGGGCTCGCTTTTTAGAAACTGCACAGTTGTGTTCTTGCTGCATTCTTAAGTTACCTCTAGGTAAATGCTGAGGAAACATTCTCAGGCTCATCATACCCATATTCACCCAGATGTTCGACTGCTGCGTTCGGGTGGCAGGTTGCTGTCTCAGAAAGAGCAGGTAGCAAGGAAATAACTCCAGCTCAGCGAAGCCAGTTTTGCTGTTTTTGATGACCTAGTGAAGACATTTTATGAAAGTTGCAGAGACTGCCTGTCTGAGTCTTCAGGAAGTCTAAAATGAACCTCTCAAGGTGGGGGGGAGGGGAGGAGAGTGAGGGAAAAGGCAAGGGAGGGGGCACATGTGATGTGAGCTCTCGGAGAACAAATAACTATACTGAAAACGTGCCAGACTAGAATGGACTTTCGGGACAATCAGTGTCCAGTGAATCTCTAATACATAGAGAGGTTAATGCAAATTTCCTACCTCTGGTAATGCAAAAAATCTAACCTTTGACAGCTAGAACCCAAGGCGCGCTGAGGGACAGAGCCCAAGGTCGGAGTGGGGAGTGACCTCTGATAAAGTTTTTAGCATGCATGTAGGTTCTTTTATTGTTTTAACAGGTTTTACCTTAAGAATAAATGTGCTTGCTTAGAAGCATTGTGTTAACTTATAATTGCAGGCAATACACTGATCACAGCCTCTGAAGGGAACAAAGCACATAGGCTGGCCTTCTCGAAAGTCTGGCTTGTTGAGTATATCATGGTGCAGGCAGAGAACCATGCAGCCTTAAAGAAAACCTGAATAGGAGAGACCTCGGGAGACAACGGGCTCTGCACAAGAGGGGTGATGACGGGGAGCTGAAAACCTTTAAGTGGGGGCCCTCCAGGGACCATGGAGGGGTGAGTATAGGTGTAGTTCCCTTGAGACTGTGACAGACATCTCTTCTAACATTGCAGTGAAATGTTCTAGGACATCTAGCTACATTTCCTCTTGATCTTGCTTGAATCAGTTTTTGATAATTTGATAATTACTATATGCCATAGTTAGACTGAAGAGAGTTCTACCAGCATGACCTATTAAAGTAATTTTGTAATGCCATTTTACACACACCCCCACCCACCCACCCCAAAGGGGTCTTGTGAAACAAACAACAAACTTCCACATTAAATTATTTCACTTCTGTTTCAGAAATACTCTTGCTCTTCAGCCATTGCTAAGAAGTCACTTAGCAGGATAACACAACAAATGTCAACATAACCCACTTATACTCAATTCTATCTACTGTAGGCAGTTTTCACAGTAGGGGACTGGACTTGAGGACCCAGGAGGGCCCTTCCACTCCTGTGTTCCTATGTTACATTTGAAAGTAAAAAGCTGCCTTACAATACTGGGAGACTTTAATTGTTTAGAAACTGCCATGTTTGAATTTAGTAAATGCTAGTGATGTTTACAAACACATCTTCATTTCCTCCACAGTTTAAGATTACATTTAGAAAACATTTAAGAAACAGATACAGGAGCAACTTGCTGAGAGAGACCCATTATTAATTAGCAAACCTTTTCCAGCAATTTAGTAAGTGAACATATGCAATAAGAATTCCATGAACACTGATTCATCATGAAACGTTGTTGTTCTCATCTTGAGAAAGAGTATCTTGTGTTTTAATTATTTATAATGCATCTTACTAATCATATTGCAGTTTGTTTGGAAAGGTAACTTGCCGAAGTCATATGAAAGCTCACTTCTGCCCTGCTTTGCTGAGAAATGGCTATGCTAGCAGGTTTGATGAAAGAATAACTGGGTTTGTACATTAGGAAGAGGGAGAATTAGGACAAGAAAGATTTTTAGTGGTTGTAAATTTAAAAGAAATAGGCAATTAATGATCTGTAAGAACAACCATAAATGGGACAAAGCAACTCTGCAATGTCAGCAGTTAACATGGCACAAAAAAGATACAAGAACTAACTGATATAGTGAACACTGCGTATAGGAAATGTTCAAAACGCAAAGCGTTATTTATATTGTACCTGTGCTCAGTGGCTCCAGTGAGGATTCAGAGTCCAACTCTGGTACACAGAAGACTGTAGCTCTTTGGGGCAAGTGCTAGCTAAAAACTAGGTACTCTACTCTTAATTTTTCTTCTCATATTGCCCAATACAGTGAATGTTCATGAAAACGACTTATGTAATCAGTGCACATAGCAAACATGATGGGGACAGCTTGATTGTAACACTTGCTAGCCAGCAGATGCAAACTCTTCAGTGTAGGGGCCATGTCTTCATGCATTTTACAGTGCCTAATGGAGCCCCCTAAACTCCAGGTAGGTTGCTATAGCAATATAAAACATCCCTAGAAGACATGAAATTATAAGACATGGGCCACTGTAGAAGATTCTGGAGTGAGAGTAGTTTACACCTGTCTCCCATTTCACAGTCCCTTTAAATAACTTATGGCTGATGTGAGCAAGGTTAAAAAGCAGGGAAAATGTAGAGGAAATAAGAGTTTCAGACTAACTCTGCAAAATTTCTTCAGCCATTTGAACATTGTGAGAGACTTGCCCCAGAAGGGAAGATCAACAAGTGGCTGTTTAAGCACAGAAACGATTGTTAGCATGCGTGATTTCAGAGTCTGTCCCAAATAAGCAGTGGCTACATTCGTTACTTACTGGTCTAGGCAATGCCAGGTTTGCCCCGTACCAGTGGTAAAGAGCTCTCCATACCGGCTCTGGCACCCTTTTATAATCTCTCCCTTCAATCAGCTGTGGAGATCGCTTTAGCCGTCCACCTTCCAGTGTTAATGATGCAGCCTTTAAATAAAAAAGTATGGTCACAGATCTTCAGTGAAGAAAATAGTCCACAGCTGCAAAGATTTCAGCTCATGAATACCAGAACAAGTTTTAATTGTTTAAATATGCTAGTTAGTGACAATTACCACCTGTTTTTCAAACTGGAAGAAAGTATTTAATGAAACATTCATGTTTAATTTTTACTATTCAATACTTATCAGAAAAGACAACAAAATTCCTATTTCCCCCATTTCTTCATTACTATCATCAATGCAGGTTATTATTACTTGTTTGAACCTCTATACTGTTTGCATTTCACTCCACTTGAACAGTGAAACTAGAGGGGTCAGTTTAATTTGTAATTTAGTCAACTTTTCTTCCTGAGTCATGTGCACCCGTACAACAGCTCTATGGCTGCTGCAGGGAAATGTTTAAATAAAAAAGTGTTTTTAATATAATTTTTTAAATGTTATTTTCATGAAAACATTTCCACCTGTTTTACTATATTTTAGAAAGCCAAAAAACACAGCTGCAACTTTTCCTCCTGGAAACTAGTTGACAGTGTTCCTTTAAATAAAAAGCAAAATAATTTCTGTAATAAGAGTCACAACCCTGATCACTGCACTATAAACAGGAGACAAATAGGACATTTTTCATTTTCGTTTGGGGCTAATAAAATTGTGCTAAGTGATATTAAAGTAGAAATTAAGTGACAGCGTTAGTTTTGTTGTTACCTAATTACCTAAATAATAAACTAAGTTTTTACAGCTAGAAAATTGGGGTAAAGATGGAAAAAACATTTTTGTGAATTTCCGTAGATCAGTTACATTTATTTACCTTTACTGGTTCTTGTGTTACTAGTGGCTGGTTATCAATGGCTCCTGGTCTTTGTGGATTAAGTTGAAGCAATATATTTCCGCTGGATCCAAGCAAACACTGATTATTATTGTCTGAAGTGTTATGCTGCCTAGCAAAACACATATCGGCTGATGGAGTGCTAGAGTAAAGAAAACCTGTAGCAGAAATGAGTAATGTGTCTCAGTTTTGGTTAAAGTTGCAACCCATAAACATGAGAACACCAACGGGAAAATAAGGATAAATGTCTATGTCAAGACTATGAGAAAAGTTTCCCTCAAACAGTGCACCAAAGATTCATAAATTAATCTCGCTAACAGACCGCAAAATATGCATCTCTATCTGAAAAAATGGGGACTTGACTGTTGTACATACAAATATGAGTTTCTAGCCAAGGCAGCTGGCAGTTCAGGTATACTGCTTCCTAGTTGTGTGCATGGTAACTGATTTCTATGTTTCACAATTTATGCCTGGAGATAAAGATTAACAGGGATGGAGGCATGCACAGGAATACTGTTACGTTCTTGGCCCCCGACAAGGTACATGCCTATATTCATACAGAACCACCTTTTGGCTGAATAATGCTTCAAGCCTCACAATCATACGCAAGCAGTCTACTTCATTAAGTGTGGAACATAAGCTGTGGTGGCTCTAGAATGAGGAAAAAAGATAGCTTGTTCTTGTTCAGAGACTAGAGTGTATATAACCATCCTACCCTTGAATACCAGACAAGATTCAGTTGGCTTTTAGGAAAGAACATCTGTCGCAAAATCTCTCAAGATTTTGCTACTAACAAGATGGCAGAATTTTTTCTGCAACTGGACTGATTAAACGGAAGTGGGGAGAAAGAGTAACCTACATTTCTTCTCTTGAGATGGCCCCTAAAAAAAGCCAGTGCAGAGCATCACTTGGCATGATATGCAATTGGCTGGAGTTAAAGAGTGCGGCAGGAGTTGAAGTACACAGCTTGCCCTGGTTTTTAAAGAGTCACTTTGGCTTGTGAGCTGGCACATGGTCGCACTAGCCTGAAAAGATTTTTTCAAGCTAGATGAAGGCTTATTCCAACTCAGGGGGTTTTTATTTTTAGCTGGGAGACATATTGTTATGATATTGCTACAGAAATTCTTGTGATTTAAATTATTTCGTTTCCTACGGGATGTAAAGTTAAAAGACATATAGTCCTATATTTTTAATGCTCCTGAGTCTTTTTCTGCTCCTCTTCCCTTCACTGCATGAAAACAGAGAGAACTTTAGGGGAAAGGGAAAAAGTATTTTGGAAAATGACAATGATGGCGTGATGATGAGAACAACATTGAGACTATTTCATAGCATATGGTGAAAAATGTAATTCTGTCCTTTTTTACCTACCGAAGAGATTCGTATGGACATCAACAGCACATTTGCAGCTCTTTTTATTTATTTTTTTAACAACTTTCATCTTGCTACCTTTAAGTCTGGAGGAACCGATGTAACATTCAGATCCCTCGAGAACCATCCTAGATTAAACCTCTATGGGAATAAGATTTTATGCTTACTGCTGCTGGTAGTCTCTGAGGCTTCTGATGCAGTAGAAATATTATCTGAGAACTTTTCTTCTGGGAGAGTGAAGTTATTTACACCTCCTCTTTTGTCTTCTCCCTGTTCTGAGGTATGGGCTGCAGCAGCTAGGAGTGAATTCTTACCTCCACTCAAGACAGATGAAGGTTCTATCACAACAGGATGAGCACCCTTAAATTGTGTAAGAGAGAAAAGTAATCTATGAGCCAACATAAAATTGGATATTTAAACTCACTCATCTACAGAGTTAATAAATCAACACGCTCTCTATATACATTACTTTTTAGGATCTCAAAGATATTTATAAAAAGATATTTTCCCATTCACAGCATGAGGAAAACAGAGCAATTCACCATCCAAATTACTGGAATAAGTATTTATATACGATACTGATCGAAGTAGGAAAAGTGATGAGACTGCTTTGCTCTGTCTAAGAACCTGGGAATGGCACATGTTTTTAACCAGCTACAATTATCGATTATCAACATTTTAAGATGTAACATTGATAAATGATTGTAAAAGTGGACTCTATTGGGTGAATGTGGGGGTGGGGGCTTTGATTGTTAAAAGCTCTAAACAGCCATGAAGAGTTTACTTCAACTTCAATTAAGTCTGTGATTAAACATAGGGCTTCTGTAAGCAAACAGCTAAGGCCACTGGGTTGAGCCAGGCATGACATGGGTTACGTATACTATTCTCACAACTAGAACTGGGCAGGAAATGGTTTTCTTTTCCTGTCTAGGTTTTTGAGATTAATACATTTTCCTGTTCTGCACTGGGACAAAACTAAACCTTTCCAAGTTTTTTGTCAAAATGGAGAGATGCACTCAGTCCATAGCCCAGTGGTTAGGACACTCACCTGTGATGTGGAAAACTTAGGTTCAAGTTCCTGTTCTGTTTGAATCCAAGCTGGTCCAAATCCCAGGTGAGTGCACTAACTACTGCTGTCTTTAGATGTTTTCTGTTTTGAAGGTTCAGTACTGATTTTAATAACTTCAGCTATACTTGAGTATCACAAGAGGCTTGGAAAAAGCAAACAATGAAGGAACAAAACTACAACTATTTTGAGAGCATGGAGAAATGTGGATAGGAAACAAGTCGGTTACTGTGGTAGTGTTTCGATTAGCAGCCATGGAAAACTAGAATAAGCCCATAGTTTTATGGCTCTATAATAGATGCACTTTGGGCCTACACTAATTTAATTGTAGATTTTGACCAATACCTTGTTCAATACAAATCACTTTACATTTCAATTAGATTTCTGGAAAGGCTTCAAATGGAGTTGTTTAAATGTATGTTAAATTTTCCTTCAGTACTGCTCCTTAACTCTGTGGTAAATAAACTACACAAAAAATATGAGCTTAACTTTAATTCTTAGTAGCAATTTAATAATCAGAAATTCACTCTGCTTCAGCCCCACTGCAAAATGCACTGCTACTAACCTGGACAGCTAAACAAAATTCTCAGGAAAATTTAACTTGGTTCCTTATTAGTCTGCATTAGAGCTAGGCAAAACTAAAATCATGGATATTGCAAAATGCTGCTTCCTATAATTTTCTACACCAAGCACTACAGACTTTGCTTTGGCAAAGGAGAACTGCCAAGCCCAGTGGCCCAGCCCTTTCCAGTGCCAGCAGGACACAAAGGTTGGATACCGTGTCTCACTCAGAGGAACAGCACTAAAGAAGCCCTCTGGCTCACTCTTGGAGCAAGGTGAAGGCCAACCTCATGTTACCCAAAAGTAACACATCTTTCCACTTAGGGAAAAGGTATTGACAAGGTGTGGAAAGAGTCCTACCCAGTTTAGAACATTAACAGTGACAAAAGGAAATCTCCAAAGGTTAGAAAGCAGAAAAAGAAATGGGAAACGATCAGAGCTTAAAAGGGCCTTATATCCTCAACAAAAGGAAAATCTAGGCAATGGACACTATTCCTGCAACAGTGAAAAAAAGATCTATTTAAAGGTGCGTCTGAGTAATATGTTCCGATATTGCAAATTCATGGCTTGTTTTATGGCAAATCATGCAATAAAGTCTAATGAGCATAAAACCAATGATATGTTCATACTCAACTGAACAACATTACTCATGACATAATCCTCATGTATGTATCTGGAGAGCTCTATGTAGTTTTTCAATATTCCCTTTACGTGGTAGTAAAGCACAGATGCCTGTCAGCCACTACATTGTGTAGAGAATCCCATGAGTGTTGCAGTTAAGCAAGATATTAGGTATGAAACCATATATACCTTTGAGTAATCACACTATTTAAGGATCACATTACTCAACATGTCAAGCAAGCTAAAGTATCCATTAAAGCAGCATTTGTCCAATTCACTGTGTATGAACAATAACTAATTAATTCACTAATTAACAGTGCATGTTTTCTAATTTTTGGACTGTCTATCTATTTGCATTTATAAAGCAAGTCACATTTTTATTTATATGACATCTTCTAACTATTAATATACATCTTCTCAGGAGCAACTTATTTCACATATTTTTCTCCATTTGTGGTTAAGTGAATTGCTAATTATTTATATTCCAGTCCCAAATAAGTTTTAAGCAGACTTTTTCCCTCATATGCATAACAAGCTAGCAATGGTCTCATTTGTATGCTTTTATGATCAAGTCTTCAAGTAACATTGCCTCACTTTGATAAGGTTTTGGTAACAGTTTTTTTTTAAAAAAAAAAACCATCATGCACTTTGCCTACTTCTCCTTTTCCATCATCGCTATTTATCAGGACATAAGTATATAACTCAAATCATAATAAATCTCTTCCTCAGTTCACTGAGTAAAGGCACAATACATTGTTTGTGACACAAAAAATAACATCCATTGTTGTAAATAATTATGTCAAACGCTAACTGGGTCATGATATCACCAGACAGATCAGACAGAACAAGAAGGCCGTGTAATTGTCAAGAAGACTCTTATTTGACAACTATCATAAAAAGCAGCAGTGATGGGAAAGAAAATGCAGAGTCAGTATGACAGCCTAATGGGATTTTAGTGAAAAGTTTGGTGTGCAACAGTGATTCACTAAATCAATTTCTTTCCTCTCATGGAAAAGGGATATTTAATTTCTAGCGTACTTTTTTATTTACTTATTGGTTTATTGATTAAGCAATCACTTGCTCTTCCTTTCCTGTTTTATCAATACATGCACCAATGGAACATCAAAATGTTAAAACCTCACTACAGTAATTTGAGCCACTGCCAAACTTACATATTTGACATACTCTTTCCATTGTCGCCACCACTGCATTGCGATGAGAAACCAGTTGTGCCCTGCCTGGAGGCCATATCTGCTTTCCCGTTCTAACCAACCCCTACGTATAAGAATTGAGACAATAATACGATCAAAGGCATTATTTGAGACACGGCAGTTATAACAACAACAAAAGTCAAGTACGAAAACGGTGGGTACTGTGGAAACCTATATAAAACAGCTTTTAAATAAAATGTATACCTAATAATTTGTCCTTCCTCTTCTGGAGTAGCAGGTCTTAAACCCAAAACTATATGGCACACCTGCAGAGAAAGAAGGGCAGGCAAATCTTACCAAAAAAGGATACAAGACTTTGAATGAGATAGTAGGCAACAAGTAATAAGGATATCCATCATCTACACAGAGACATTTTGATGGTGTTAGATGACTTCAATTGAACACAAGATTCAGAACCAAATATATGTTTTTATGTGGTTTTAGCCAAGGAAATCATATATTCAACCTCCAGACTCGCAGGATCCTGTCTGTACTATTTAGCGAAAGGTAAGTTCCAAGATGGATGCCCAAGGGAGAAAGGAAAAGGAAGAGTGAACTAAAAGAAAAAACTGAAGAAGTTCTCCTCTCTCCTGGCCTTGCCCTACGCAAAGAAAAACACCATAAAAATTTACCCCTAAACTGTAACCAAATTTTATTACATGACACCAACCCAACTCCCGACAAAGGAAAAGAAGACAGCTGTAGTGCAAGACGCAGTATTTAGCGTAGCATTTTTATCAGTCTTTTCCCGTTTATTTGGAAGTGCTTTGAAAAAGAGGGCAAGTATCACTCTCTCTATTTGCCAGGTGGGGAAACAGAGGACTTGCCCACAGCCAGCCAGTGACAGCGCCAAAATTATGACCCATGCTTCCAACTCCCAGCCCAGGGACCAGGCAGGGATCTAGACTATAAAATAGAAAGGGAATATGTAGGTGGAGCAGCCCTCAAGCTCTGAGTTCACACTATCTGCCAACATCAGCAGTCAGCTTAGTTGGCAACAAAAAAATGTAAGCTCAGGTAAGCAGTAATACTCCTAGAGCTCTCTCTCTCTGAGTCAGTCCCATCTCCCCAGTTATCTTCTGTGGAATAAGCTAGTCGCATTGTTACAAAGATGGCATCTTCCTGCAGAGTTTTAGCATCTGCTAACTAGGTTACTCAGAGGAAGAACCCTGGCCCACATGTTAAGAGGGAGAAGAGAATCAGAAAGTTACTTAGTTTCAGAACCAATACAGTATTGCCAAAATACATTTTATATGAATAATATATTTCACGAGAAATTAACATTTTGATTATTAATCATCATATATATCACAGTAATGCCTGAGGACCAATTGTGTTTGGCGCTGTGTACATGTTGTAAAAGACCATTTCTGGTCCAAAGAGCATACAGTCTAAACAGACAAGTCACAGGAGCGGGGCAGGACCCATAAGCAGAATGAACAACATGAAACTTCATGGTAGTTCCAATATTACTGTTTTTAGACAACTTTGCTTGGTTGGGATAAGCTAAAGTGGAAAGAAAAGTGAAAGGAGAGAGAGCACTGAAGAAAAGTGGAGTGCAGGGCAGGAGAAACGCCGATGGGGGGTGGGAGGGGCAGGTTTGACAGGGAAGAAAGTTGGAGCAAACAGTTTATCAGCAGAGAAAGTCCAAAGTCCAGTTAGAAAATTCTAAATGGCCAAAGGTCTCTGCTTCTGCAATTATATCACCCCGCCCCCCACCTCCAAACAAAGGCTACCTGGCCAGGAGGAGGCCAGGGTGTTAGTTTTCCCAGAACGGAGGGTTCCCCCTGCCCAGCTCTGTATACACAGCCATGCCGCAGGGGGAATTGCTCCAGTGAGGCTCCATTTTATCATTCCCCCCCGCCCCCCTGCCCATGCCTGGCAGCAATCCCTGATTTGGTCTCTGCTTCTCCACCTGCCTTTACAGGTTCGATCCCCTCTGCAACTGCTCCCCAACACCATGCAGGGAGAGAGGCGCTGTCTGAGTCCTACTTTCCCCAGAATGGGGTAGGGTGGGTCCTCTCCGATAAACTGTTTGGTCTTTGAGTCAGTTTCCAGATTGGTTGCTCCTCATTATATGTTTTACAGACTCTTTTCTTGTGTCTTTTGAGGCTATCAATTTGAATCTCAGCTGGAAACGACTAATGATTGGCGGAGCAACCGATTTAAACTGATATTGCAGTGTGAGAGCTGGTACTCTAACATTCTGAATAAAAGAAAGGTCATTAGCTGCTGGGAAGTGACAGATTTCCCAACAACTCTAACACAGCTGGGGTTTCTTTTTAAAGCTAATGTTACAGAACACTAGCATCAGCTTCTTCAAAATAAGCCACCCCTGCTGTTATCAAACCAATTCTTTGAAAGGTTTGATTTAAAGTAATAAAGGCTAAACAAACAACAAACACTTCACACTTCTACAACACTTTTCATTTCTAGAGTCCAAGGTCTGATAGGTATCATCAGCATTTTACAGACGGAGAACTGAGGCTGGTAAGTTAAGTGACGGCACAAACACATCAATGGCAAAATTAGTGTCCCGGTCCATAGTCTAATATTCTGTGCAGTGAGCATGTTGGGTTAGAGACTGCTGCTTAGAAAGGAAGAGGTTGGAAGTCCTATTTAGAGCGAATTCGTGAAGAGAACATGAGGAGACATGAAAATTAAACTAAAAATATCATTATGATCATGAGAGTTCTAAGACTTACTTATAGAACAAATAGAGAACTAACCCATCACTGGAAAACACTTAGCTTGCCAATCATTATTAAATTTATTAGATAATAGTTAAACATTGACTAAGTTAGTGCTATTCAGGCCATAAAAACAAATACATTTTATCCTGAGGTGATTACAATGTAAGAAAGAGCGAAAATGAACTACAGCTAATTCTGAACAACCTCCTTTAAATTTAATTCTTTTTACAAATGAATGCATTTGATGGCTTCCAAAAATGGAGACTGCAACACCCTCACCCCCAAAATTTTGGCAGACATATCACCACATTAAGATTTAAAGTTACCTTACACACACGCTTCATTGTATATAAAAAGATTTTGAAGAAAGGGCTGGCTGCTTACAACTTGGGTGAACCTGAACTCTTACCTTTTTCTCTTACACCCAGGGTAACTGCCCCCACACACTAAACCTATTTGGGAAGGTATCTGTTCGACTCAGACTGTGTAGCTGATAAACTCAGAATGAAGCCCCAAGGAAGTTTTTTTTTAGCTGGAAGAATGATGGTTATGTGGGGCCTTTCAAGGAGTTAAACCAGCACAAATCCTCAGAGCTCCATTAGGGAAGATTACTATTATTTTATCTACCACTCAGGACAAAGAATTTAATGGAAAACAGGTAGGGAATAAACGAGACAGATGACAACAGTCTTTGGGGTTTTTACACAAGATGAGCTAACCTTAAAGTGTGGCTGTACTAAGTTTTAGAATTTGGGCCCAAACTGAATTTTAGGAATTCAATACACATTTGTTCCTGAGCTTCCGAATTCCAGCTTGCCCGCATTGTGAAAGGGATGTGTTATAATTGTTTTCTGTGCACTATTAATACATATACATTAATAAAAGGTCTTTAGACAGTCTACAGAACATGTAAAAAAATGACCAACAGCTTTTCTCATTTCCTGTGCCTCTTTCTTAGGGAAGATTTGGAATGCCACTATTTTTAAATGGGGATTGTAACTACTGTTACACTTTAACGTTTTTTCCATTTTATGTACAGTACAGTCCATTTCTAACAGCTCGTGCTTTTAGGCATCTCGGTACACTTACGTGAACAACCACCAAGTACAGCACCATTCATTCAAGGCAACTCACGTGTACAAAAAACAGACTTTATATGAATAGACAAAAATGTACGAGTTGATGCAAATGCTGATACTGCACTTTGAGACCTTAAAAAAAAAGCTGATGAGTTAATTAACATATTAAGGTTTAAATTTGCATGAAATGTACCTGAAAAAGTAGATTTAAAAATTCATTGGCAAGAGCACTCTTCACACTCCAGATCTGATAGTCTTCGAGAGTGAGATGTCCAAGCTAAGTTAAAAAGAGGGGAAGGGAAATAATGAGCATATCACTGTTACCTCATTTCTATGTAAACTGTACATAAACCCATCACCATACAAGACATGAAAAGGGTCAGCACACATCATGATTGCTTTAAAACTTCTTCTGAGAACAATGAGGATGAAATTAAATCCAGATACCAGTTTTAACTGATTTTAGTCAAGGGACATGGAATGTCCCAAAAGAACCACAAAGCACTGAACATATAGAGAATGAACAATGAAAAGGCACCCATCTTTGTTCCCACAACATAATCCTGTACATTTATGTTCTACTATCCATCATAAACACGCTTTTTGAAGCCATGACCAAACCTGCCTTGAAGGATCCAGATGAACGGTTAGGAGAACCATTTTGGAGGATACAAAGTCACACTGTAGGCCTGGGACTTAACTTATCCCCATAATAAACTAACCATGATCTGCCTTGGGAATGGTCAGGCATTTCACTACTAAAGCTAAGAAAAAACTCTTCACAGATGCAGGTAAAGCCACCCCACCTCAGGAATGCCCCCTAACACCAAAGATTTAAAGTAGTGAAACCCAGGAGCTCAGAAGTTTAGGTAAGACACAGAAAGACCCAGTGAATGGTAAAATAGTTAAGATAAACTCTGATCAGCAAATTTATGCTGACAATCAGCACAAACAAAGATAATCATAAATAATTTACAGTTTGGGCATAAGAAAAGAATGGAAAAAAGACTCGAGCAGAGAGGAGAAAACAGATGTCAGTACATAACTGGTTAAATTTTATTACCTAGGGATACTGAATAATTTAATAGATTAACTAAATCTAAAGAAGCTAGTTTTACCTATATAATGTAAATGGAAAACAGGGCTTTTTGGGAGCTATTGCTGGACTGCAGTTCAACATCAAGATGCTAACTTTTATCTCTCTGCACAACCATAACATATAGAGGGAACACGGCAGCCCCAGACGAGTGGATCCTGATATCTGTATATTGGGAGCAGTGAACATAACGGATTTGCTTGGCTTACGTATTTTGTGTGTGTTGCTAATAAATAGATATTTAGAGCACAGTTGTGTAAGACTTTCACTGGGAAAAGATCCTGCAGATTTGTATAACTATTCATTCAATTCCTCTACTGTTTTCTCTGCTCTGCTCCTACCTTTGTTTAGCTTTTCAACATCTTCCCCTAGATCTCTGGATTCTATTATCCCTGCCTGGGATCTATGGTTCCTTGCCACTCTCCCTCCACCTCGCAACCCCCACAAAACAGTAGTTCCTTTCAAAGCTGCTCCCTTCCTTTCTTATAACAGGTGGACGGTGAAAAATAACTCCTCCATCTTTTGTCTGGGACTATTCAGTCTTCCTCCTCATCCCAACCAAAGTTCTCCCCTCTTCCTCAAGCTGGACGGGTACTCTCTTTGGGATAATCTCTCCTCTTCTCCTTTAAACAGGTGTTCCTCCATTAACACCCTCTATCTAGGGCTGGAGTTATGTTCCATACAGTCACAAGATGCATCTTCTTCAAATAGGAGTCTTCCCTCAGCCTTGTCTCTGGAGACAAAATTTACCCTAAGGCTGGAAGCCTGAGATGCAAGTCTTTTCCCTCCTTCAAGCAACAGTTTCCTCTCAGCTCTCTTCCTGAAGCTAGGATTGTGACACGAGTTAGCTGCAAGGCTTTGCTCGTTTCCTTTAGCTGAGCATCCTTTCCAGTTAGCTCTCCATTCTGGAATTTAGCATGCTACTGGAGTGCTTCTCAACCTCTGGCAGGTCGCGACACACTTGGCACCATGTCATGACAGGACACACCAGCCCATCCCCACACCAGGCCAAATCCAGCCATTTCCCTAGCTCTCCTTTACACACTTACCACTATGGGGCGATGCAGTAATGTGTCCCGACACAGTGGTTTGCCCTGCAGTGAGACAGCAGGCAGCCTTCATACTCTTCTCCTTCCCAATCGCTTGGGTGAGGGGAGCCTTGGCCCACCCTTTGTGCAAGGCTCCTGGCCCCAGGCCCTTAATGGTACAGCAACCGAATTCCCTCTCCAAGTACTATTCATTCCTGGAGCTCCTTTCTTCATATGCCTCCCATCCTAGGTCTTCATACATCTTCCTACCCGACCTTTCAAATCCTCAAGGGCCATGCAAGGTTGTAGGGTGGGTTGATCACTAACTATTACTCCCCTTTATGGCAGACTACCCCATGTGCTACATTTAAAAACTGCACTGCCATTCTGTAATGCTAAACAGTTCTGCTTCAGTTTTCCCCTAAGCCTTTACTGTCATAACATATGTAGATTTGACACCTTTATCTCAGGGTTAAGCAGGGACTATGGATTTTTTTCTCATTAGATTTGGTGATTTGACCTCACCTTCCTCTATATGCTGTTCCCCAGTGTTTGAATCTAAACAACTGCTTTGATTTGCTTTAACAGTCTGACCTGATCCTATGACTTACACTTCCCTGCATTTTTTCCCCTCCCATTCTGTAAATTCCCCATCTTCAAAGTGTCTGACGAAGTTGGATTTTCTCCCACAAAAGCTCATGCAACAAATAAATTTGTTAGTCTTTAAAAGTGCCACAGGACTCCGTGTTTGTTTAACATGAATAAAGTTTCTTTTCATGGAAAAGTACTTCAAATGAAAAGGCAAAGGTCAAGATGTAATACAGCTTTGCAAATGTCAGAAACTATATTTTAACTATCTGGCAACAGCACAAAGCACTGCTGGCCATAAGATGAATAATAACTACATCTGAGTCAAGAGACCAACAAGAAAGCCGATTATAAATATAAACAAGAAATGATAAAGTAGTGTGGTATGATATTGCCCAGCTCTATTAAGCTCTCTAATATTTTTTGAATGCCCGATCAGAGGTTCAATTTGATATTTTCATCCCAAAATGCAACTGGATAACACACAGGAGCGGTAGTTCCTCAATCTCGAGTTACAACCTAGTTTTTCCACAGTTCAAAGGCAAAATGAGATTCTGCATAGGAATTCAAGAACTTCTCTAATTATTGCATCAGATGCTTTTTCCCCTATAACTTTCATAATCTATTGGGAGAGTCCACTATTTTACATATAAACTTTGTTGAGAAGGAAGGGATTTTTTCCCTTTTACTTAATGCTTTAGGAATGGGTTTTCAACATGTTTAGCTACAGACTACCTTCACTGTGTAGCAAACTAAAAAATCTCACTGGATGAAGGAAAGAGCATCCAAGAGGCTACCTTTTCTACTGTTATGATAATGGAAAAATCTTTTTACCAGAAGATGGGCCAGCAACTTCACTGGCACTCAAGTAGATATGGTATACAGTTGTTCAAGGTAATTAAGCATTTCTAGGATCCTTGATAAGTAACTTGCAATTCCCATGAACTCCCCCACTTAAGATTATGAGGCAATGATTAAAGCATAGAACCAAAGTTATTGAATATTGGAGAAGTGGGAGCACCCTGGACCAATAAGATTAAGAAATGCATTTCTCAAAGATATTATTTATCCATCATATATACAAAAATGCCTAAGAGAGCTAGGTATTTTTAAAAAAATAATTATTAAAAAATTGAAGTTTTTTGAAGGGGTAGTAGCCATGTTAGTCTAGGTCAGCAAAACAAACAAGAAGTTCTGTGGCACTTTTTAAGACTAACAAATTTATTTATCGCATGAGCTTTCCTGAGAGAAAATCCCACTTCGTCAGATGCTTTGAAGATGGGGAATTTACAGAATGGGGGCAAAATTAAATGCAGGAAACAAGCAAAAAGTTATGACAACTGCGCTGGAGTATGTTTCACAGACTCTTGCCTTAGCTGTGATAGAGACAATAAAACAATATTCTACATGAAATATTGTAGAAGCAATTTGATCTGAA
This sequence comes from Pelusios castaneus, assembly GCA_007922175.1. Classification (NCBI taxonomy): domain Eukaryota; kingdom Metazoa; phylum Chordata; order Testudines; family Pelomedusidae; genus Pelusios; species Pelusios castaneus. The sequence goes on along the minus strand of ML686028.1, from coordinate 725,961 downwards.
TGTAATCCATTTTAACAACTGAAGGCACAATCTTATGCATTTCAAGGTGGTGTACCTTTTTATATCACTACTGATCACATGAAGGACAGGACTATTCATCTGCCTATTTGCTGCAGATTACAAGATACGTGCTGACACAGTGAACACAGGATTATTATGCATTCATTTTTCATCTTAGAACTACTTGTTTTTTAACAAAACACCACAATGTGTACGAGTCTATTTCTTCATACAGAAAAAGAAAGAAAAGTCAGGTTTGTTAAAGTAGTACTTATCACATGTTAATTTCAAGTAATGGCAGAGGATGATAAATTTCAGGTGATTGTACAAGTTTGGGCCTGATTTTCTCAAGTGTTAAAGTTTCACGCCCAAAGTCCCCACTAACTTTAGCTGAAGTCTGTTGGAGCAGCAATTTGGAAAATTTGGTCTGAAGCAGAAAGGCAGATGCAGAAAATGAGCCATGTCAAATATGAACACATCTGATTTTAGCATAACTGCCTTTCTTCTTAAAGCAAGAACCAAGCTTTGTCTTAGCAATATAGAAAAATGATTATTAATATAAGGGTGATCATTCTATTAAAGTTACAGTCCGATTCATATGACAAGCTGGTTTGTAAAATACAAGTATATAGTCTTTTTCAAATGAATTTACCTGGATAGTTTCTCTGCATTATTGCCAAATACAGTAAGTTTACTTTATCCTGTATTACTTTTAAATAAGATGTAATATTTGAGAATTACCTGCTTGCCAAATATTTTCATTTTTATCACAGCCAATCAGCTCCTATCCTTCAGGATTCAATCAGAATCCTTCCCATGTGCAGGAAAATACAGTTAGAAAAACTGATTGAATGACTCTCTTCAAGTCATCCATTAACAATGAAAAGGAAAGCTCAAGAGGGTCTCACCTTGGTGGTATCATGTGTATCCAAAATGTCTTCTACGATTTCAGACAAGTTCATGTCCAATTCCTTGAGAAATGAATTAGAAAATAAAATATTAAATACCTATACATTATTCCAGAGCTATCTATCTCAGGAGGAGGAAAAGATTAAACATTTAACTTTCAGTGATTTTATGAAATATTTGGATAATTTACAATTTGGTGTCTACATGTCAGCCAGATTTTCATAATTGTATATCTTTTTGTACCATAAGCAGCAGCAGCAATTATAGAGTAATTTTACTGCTGTTTCACCCATCTCCCTTTTCCTCTATTCAGACATTTCAAAAGGATGTTCTGGTGACATTTGTCTCCAAAGAGCATTCATACCTTGAAACTTAAAGTTGCTTCCTACTATTCAAAGTCCATTATAGAAAATAAGTAGCAGGTAACTTCAAATGTTACTTACAGGTATCTTATCAGTACGGTTATCTTTCCAGACCTCTAATAGTGCAACTACCATTTCTTTAAGTTCAGTGCGAGACAAAACACCATCTCGATCAACGTCAAAAACCTTAAAGCAAACTGAGGAGGGAAAAAAGGATTATGTTTTGGCATGTTCAAGCTAATTGTGATTACTATATTCTAATTAGGGCTACGACAACTGTTTTGCAGGACAAAACCCTGCAAAGTCACAAGGATGCAACTAACTGACAGTTTTGAAGCTTCACAATATAATCTGTGGCTTCTTGGTTGTGGCAGTGGGAAAGAGAAGCCCTCTTTAATAAACTGAATTTTGGATTCTCCCAGTTCCTCTGATATTTGATGTGACAGGGCATGGGACAAGTGTGTATTCAGAATCTGTAGTTTTCCAGCTGGATGGCCATTTTTAAGCTAAATAGATGTCATAATTTTATCACTTACACATGCCTACATCCACAAAATACAGGAAACTCACAAGGAGCCAGATGAATCCGAATGGCAATAAGAGCTAACTGGTTCATGCCAATTACAACACAAACACTAGTGTGTGCACAATTTCATAGGCAGCCCAAATGTTTATATTTTCCACTTTTCTTTACATAAGGGGTGCAGACTTTAGCACTATTTATGTATGAATAGTCAGCAAAATTAAACTACCAAAGTAACTTACTGAATACCAACGTGAAAAAAAGTTTTTCTAAATACGTTTATAGTTTGAATTAAATCATGGAATAACTCACTGTACAATGAATTAATAAACCTTAGTCATGTTTAATAAAATAAAGCCTTTTTAAAACTTAATTCAGTTTAATTTCTAACTTTTCTCTCTACCTCCTGCTCAAATAGAGGTTTAATAATATGCAAATTGACTATATTTAATTGATAAAATTTAACTTTTTTTTTTTTATTAAAAGCCTAATGGGTAATATTTTGCACACTCACATTTTTGCCTTTCTGCCAAGGGTCCCCTGCAACATGCTGACAGTCCACAAGAGATTTCCTTAAAGTCTATGTGATTGTCACGATTTTCATCAAAGGCATTAAACAAACCTACAAACCACAGAAGCAATCACCACACACTGTGTCTGATCAAACTCTCAAACAATATTTAGCACTTACATACAGCTTTACATCCTCAAAGCGAAATACAAACATTAGTTTCAGTAATTAATACTCAACACATCAGGTAGATACTTAAACTTTACTATGCCCATTTTACAGATAAGAAAATTAAAAAAAACATGTTAAATGACTTACTCATAGGTAGACAGAGCTAAGAATACAAAAACCTCAGGAATTCTTAGATTCTCTTCCTAATGTTTAATGATCCACAAAAGACTTTTAAAAACAACAGAGTCCTGTGTCACTTTTAAAGACTAACAGATTTATTGATCACATGAGCTTTCGTGGGAGAAAATCCCACTTTGTCAGAGGCTTTGAAGATCTCTTCAAAGCATCTAACGAAGTGGGATTTTCTCCCACGAAAGCCCATGTGATCAATAAATCTGTTAGTCTTTAAAAGTGTCACAGGACTCTTGTTTTTCTGCAATAGACTAACACGGCTACCCCTTTGGAACATAAGACTTCTGTGTCTTTGGAGGATAACTTTAATTACCAGGATTGTCAGAGTAAATTTTTCCAAAAAATGCTGAAGGACCAGAGTTGTAAAGGTATTTACAAGATCTAGACAAGCACCTGCTGGGATTTTCAAAAATGCCTTGGTGCCTAACTCACACTGATTTTCATGGGAATTAGGCACCTTAATGCTTTGGAAAATCCCACTTGGCAGCTACCTGCATCTCTAAATAGCTTTATAAATCTGTCTCTTTGTGATTAAGGAGGGCTATCAATGCAACTTGGGCACCTAAATCCTTAGGCACTTTTGAAAATTCCCCTCTCAATAAAAGCTTTACCTGCAATGTACCAAGTATACCATTGACAAAATGAATACAGCAGGTGCAATAATTTAGTCACAGCTAATGTGCTTACGGGGATACATACAACTTCTAGCAGAGAAAGGATACTTGAATTGCCATGGTCCATCTAGGGGCATTGCCTAAGATGGTTTAAATTATTTCTGCTCTGTTACTGGCTTAAGACAATATATACCAGCTGAGGATGTGCTGTCCTGGTATTTAGGGCCAATGGACATTGCTATTCACACTGTCAAGTAGTGACATAGAGTGACAATTGAGGTAGTTTTGTGATATGGCCAGCAGTTCATAAAGAAATGTAATGAGACCTGACTTATTCATATGGAACACCCAACAGTTATTAGATGGTTACAACCTTCAGTCTCTACCAACCTGGGGAGGATTTGGAAGGGCCAACCTAGTGGGGAATGGCTCTGTATCCCTACCAAGCTTCTGAGCCAACTAGTCACTTTCACCCTCTTTATCTTGAGCTGTTATAAAGAAAGGTTTCTTCAACTGACTGTAGGATAACACTAACCGAGCACACTGAATATCCACGTCACAGGTGAAACTACTTGATTTTAAAAAAATCATTTCCATATTCCTTGCTAAAAACACAATGGAGAATTTTAATAATGACAATCAAAAAATTTCAAGGACTAAGGTAAGTTACACAACAAACACCAGAACATTTGCCAGTTTTCATTATAGTTCCTCTAAGATGCATATGTCTGAACTACTACTTCTCATTGTCAAGAAAGACAAATAAATACCTTCTATCCTGTTTTTGAGTATTAGAGTTGAGAGAAATAAATCTCCCCACATAAGCTTAAAAAAAAGAATGAAAATGAATAGTGTTCTTCTGTACTCTAAGAAAGCAATTTTGCAACTATAAGAATGCTTGACTTTTTAGGAGTTCTAAAAATAAGCATTCCTGAGATGAAATTAGAGTAGAGTACCTAAGCCAACACCAATATAACTTTACAGAATGAATATTTTTATCAATGTCCCATACCTTCACTCAGAGATGGATGAATGGGAGGAGAAACTAAAGGGCCAAATGTCTCTAAATCAAATCGTCCAGTTCTGGACTGAGCCTTCAGAAGCCAATACCGTTTTTCAAGATCAATGATGTCTGATTCTTCCACTGTATAAATAAATTAAAAAATAAAACTAACTAAATAAATAAAATCTCTGACAAACAGAACAAGGTCTTTAAACCAAACATCCAATTTATAACAATACAAAGAAAGTGAATGCACACTGTTAGATACTTATACAGAAGCTACTAGAATTTTAGCATTCCTGAATAATTAGAAAGGTTGTTAAAATATCCCATGTAGTTTGTGTACAAATGAAGGAATATTTTGGACGGAAACTTTTGCTACCCATATTTCAGCAAATCAAACAGATTGTTTTGATTCAAATGGTGTGGAACAACAGAAAAGAAGGTGGGGAAATTGAAAGAAGGAGAAATCACCTGTTGTAATGAGAACACCAGCTTGTATCGCTGTTCAAACACAAGTTAATGGTGTCAAATTTGCATATTTGTTGATCTTGTGCCCTGCCCTTCACTGTATTTATTTTTCCCCTCTAAACTGTATGTTTTCCATTTGAGCATCTGATGAAGTGGGATTCAACCAAGAAAGTTCATGCGATAAATACAATCATTAGTCTTTAAAAGTCCCACAGGACTTATTTGTTTTGCTGAACTAGACTAACACAGCTACCCCTTTGGAACTTGTCAACTTCCTCACTTACAGAATCACTGCACATCACCACAGTTACTCGAGAGAGCAAAATCAATTTGATTCTCTTGATATTGTATGCTCTGCCAGCTGCTGAGTCTCCTGAAGTCTCTTCCTCTCTCTGACATAATTTTTCCCTACACTGATATCTAATTACACAGGGAGCTGGTTTTCTCAACACTGGCCCTTAACAGGATACCACACTTTTGAATACTGAAATTGGGTTGTAAAATGAGCATTTATACCCAAAATATAAAGAACATCCAAGTACAGGACGTGGCTGCTCTACTGAAATGTTATGTTTCAAAACTGAAGCTAGAACAAATTCCTGCGCAATTAAAACTAACAGTTAATACAACTATAATGAGAAGTTACATTTGGTGATTATCTTTCTACGTTTAATGATTATTTCCCACTATCCAACCATTTGTCTATTTCTTTTTCTTATCCATTGTTTGTTTTACAGAAGCACCTGGCCACCCAATGAGCCACAGGGCCTAAACAGAGTGTGAACTTTTCAGGACAGGTATCATACTAATGTAAAGACAGGATGCTAACATGTATATAGGAACTTTAGAGGTGAAGGAAAGAATAACCAGAAGAATGTGCATGAATTTAGGTCAGTGAGTTGCACAACTAGATAATTTCTAATTTTTTGTTTAGTTGTAGGATCATTGTCAGATAATGAAGATAAATATGCAAAGCCCCTACTAGCCAATTAAATTTTAAAATAGCCAATGCGAGGCATAAAATATTTCTACAAGAAAGCATGAATAAAATTCCATATGCAAACAGCAGCCTCCAGAAAAATGAAGTTTTAGAAAAATTTCTGTGCTTGAAATAACCCATTCAAGAAATCTTTCCCCCAAAGTATTTTACCCAAGTGTTCCAAGTACATGTGTCAACAGTGCACTAGCTCGGCGTGAATGAAGTGTTTCTTAAATATCTATTTAATAACAAAGCTGTCTTTATTAAGCATCAGCATGTGTGATCTCATGCCCAGATGGTTCTAAGACGTTAAACCCCATGCCAGCTTTCTAATAGGATTTAACTTCAGCTATTTGGCCTGCTTAGGCCAGAGAGACAAAAAACGTCACAACGACTAAAACCAGAAGAAAACAAAGAGAAGCAATTTTAACATCTCACCTTTGTCTCAACTCCTGGTTTTAGTGGCTCAATACAGGCCACAAGGTATTTCAGACATAAGAATCTGGTCAGTCTTAATGGCAAAAAAATTTAGTAGAATGTCCCTCATGCCCTTACCGGATTTTGACTGGCAACTTACACCGTTTTCCCATGAATGCAATGATGCTTTTTGGTTTACCTTTTACCAGGAGCATATACTTTTGGGAAAAGAGAAAAATGCAATAATGTTGCAAATTTGGTATTTTTAAAAATAGTTATGCAGCTGGAGGTTAAAATTGCTAGTTTGTGTTTCTTGGACATCATTCATTGGTGCTTCTCATTACATTGAAAAGAGGTGAACGACTCAAGAATAATGTCGTATTAAATTTACTCTACCCATTCACAAGAACTATCACAGTAAAATTAATGTGAACATATTTTAACAGACTTGCAGGCTTATAATGTAATGTACAGCAAGCCACTGAAAGCTATCTTCATCACTGCAATCTGGATAAATTATTTAAAAACATTACAACCATAGCAGGGAGTTTGGATCCCTGTCTTTTTGGAAGTATTCTCAAACAAAATATTTAAAGAAATTAGCTAGAAAAATGATCTGCAATGAAACTATTTAGTTTCTCCTGCCTCCTGTGCATGTTCAATAGCACCATAATATCCTAATCAGAGCAGTTAGAATGAGTAGCGTATGAGAGCCGAGGAACAGTGTCGATGGAAACAGCTATTATATTTGCATTGTCATTACTCACAACAAATTCTGCACTGATATATACACCAACAATCACTCTAATTATTCCGAGTGACATATAAAAAGCAAAAAAGCACATAAATGATCCTTAAAATCCATGCATAGTTTTAATATTCTAGAGTGTAGCAATAGCAAATTTAAGATTTATTTTTTTTAAATGGGCCTTGATCCTGGGCTGATCTAATTTACAGCAACTTCCTAAAGCTGCCTCTAAGTCTCACTGTGACCTGCTGTATTCTTCTGTGCCTCATGAAATTTCTTGCAGGGGTGAGAGAAAAATTTCCTGTGCTCTGACCCCATTCCAGAATCAGGACCATGCTTTTTATCTTTATGGAGTTTCTTTAAGGATCTTGTTGAATACTCACCATGCTGAAACCTCAACTTGAAATAATAAGTAATAGTTAGGTAGGTAAAAGGTAATATTTGAAATAGAAACAAGATGACAATTCCAATATTTAAAAGACAAATATGTAATTGCAATATCTATGAACAACGTGGGATGGCTGTCTACAAATTCAGAAATGTATCTATTATCTTTAGAACTGGATGTTTATTATTAGAATTGAATGTTAATTATCAGCTTCTGAATTTGACTATCCATGAAAAATTACAGTTAGAAACTGAAAATACTTGTTTCATTTTTTGAGCTCACAGAGAATAAACTAGACAAAAATGTTCATTGCTATAATTTACAGGAACAGAGATTTAGCCACCATACACAGAAAATGTGCACATAAAATAACTTGAAGAGGTACACACGGATAGGGCTAATGATTATGGAAAGAAAGTTCACTTTAAGACCTAACAAAGCTATGGGTGTTTTTTTAAAATGAAATACTCTCATTATGTAACAAATGCAAATGATCTGGGTTTCTTTTCCCAGCTCTCTGGCAGTGAAGTGCCTTAAAGATATGGAAGCTGAGAGCACTCAGCATCTGGCAGGATAAGACCTTTGTAAAGACAGACAGATGCATAGAAGAGTTCAGTTGCATGCCAGCCAGACCAACTCCTACCGACATCTCATTCCCCACAGCCAACATACAGCATGGATGGCATTGTGCTACTTCTAATTCACCCGGCAATCCTGGGAGTTGAGTAGAGGTTTCTCTAGTTTTGCAAGACTTGGACTTTTACCTTGGTTCTAAAAATGCATGGCTTTCCCTTTGCCTAAAACTCATGTCCATCGTGAGTCTGTGACCCGTGTCTAAGTACCTCCCTATTTTATACTATATAGTCAGAACTGTCAATCAAATTAATTTTTCTTACTGAAAAGTATCTAGGGGCTTACAAGAATGAAATACAATGTTTAGGTTACTCTAACAACCCACCTCAACTAACAAAACAAACAAAAAATCAAATTTTAGCTTCAGAACTTTGGCTTAAAAAATACATATTTTCAATAAGGTAGAAGAAATAAATTACTTGATGAAGAGTTAAGAACTGTTAATTCCCAAACCACAAGCTCCTACCTACCGCTACCACATAGGCTAGAGATGTAATTCATTAGGCCGAGGAGCCAAAAATTAACTTAAGCATGAAAATTACCATTGTTCAATTCAGATAATCATAAAATATTTCAATACAGAAAATGGGGAACGCACATCTAAATTCCACAGCAGGATATGAGAGGTATCTAGAGGAGAAAAAACAGTGGATAATCTAAAGTAAGAGGATTTGTCGCAAACAAACAAAAAAATCTTTGTAGGTATTAAACACAAAAGATGATGAAGTTCTGACAGAAGAAATGCGTGGTTTATTGGCTTAAAGCAGTCAGTCCGAAGATTAGTTTAAAAACAAATACCTTTATTTAATGTAGGTTTATCCTTTCCCTTTAAGAACATAGATGGAAAATTTGCATTGCCCCAAAATTAAGATCTCTGTAAAGAGCAAGATCATCACACCCAAACCACTCAAATTATTTCCAGAGATCATTTTGAAAGCACTTTCCATTCTGGGTATGATCATACAAAACAGTCACACCTAATGCTGAGAAGAAAAACAGGATGTTCTGCATGCCAGTTGGGTGGCAACAAGCTACATGTCCTTCCAGCTCATGGAAGAGTTGGTTTCTCTCTTCAGGGATAAGAGATTTAGGTGTACTTGCATAAAGGAGGTGGTTCTAGTTATGAATCAAAGGGGAGGGAGAAATATGTAAATTATACATCTTTAAAGATTATTACACTTGCAAGTAGTCTCATGAGTTTACATCAAATACTCTCAACTGTGACAGAAAAAAAGTCAGATCTGGGACATTTTAAAGAATGTCATTATTGGATTGCCAAAATAACTCACCAAAACACAGGTCTGAGATTACTAGAGATTAAAGAGAGAAGAATCTGTCAGAAGGAGGGAAGACACAGCTGAAGAAAGTGTATTTTTCCTTACAAATATATATATATATGGTGATGTTCTGAGAATAAGTCTCAAAATTTCCTCTGAGGAGCGGAGTATGAACTTTTTCTACAGAAGATACAGATTAAGAAAACATACTTGTTGCTTCAAAACCAAAAGTAAATGCTTAAGAGAAGAACAAGGTTAGAAGAAATGGGCTACCCTCTGAGACAGAGTTTTGAGCAAGTATGGAAAACAGAATAACAACACTGATTTCTCTAGTTATTATTTAGATTATGTGAAGCACAAATTTGTGTTTTCTGTGAAAATTTTACTGCATATATGTTGCTCCTACTTTTCTTTGACTGTTAGAAGTAATGCAAACACTAATTTATCTTTTCTTTTAACATACCTTTATGACTAATTATATTTATATTTAGAAATAAGAAAATATATATAAGGATAAAAGCCGGCTAATTCTGATGCATGGCACCAAGGATGGCTAGTAACACTTGACAATTAAGAAAGGATCAAGTAATTAACACAATGCCCTAAACATCTACCAAACTAAGAAGAGAGCGTACTGGCAGCATGAACCTGCATACTGTGGCATCTGCAACTTTTATGTTTAATTAAGGACAATTGAGTAAATGGCCTGACAACATATAAAAATAAAGGGAACTTAAAGCAGCTTGTGTTTCCTTTAATAGAGCTTGATTGGCATACTTTGTTTCTTCAAAGCTTGTGCTAATTTAACCTTGTAGAAGGATATTTTATCTGGAATTTTGTCAAGCCGTGCTTCCAATAGCAAGGTCATTGAAAAGATTGTTTTCAAACTGTTATCTTTAAAAGGATTATAAAATGAATATGAAATCTTCTACACAGATAACATCAGACAGACTGGTCCATTATATTGAATAAACTTCCACAATTAAATATTTGAGATACTAAAAATAGAGAAAGAAAAAAATATTTTACCAATGATCATGCTTTGTAGAATTCTCCATTAATTTCAATTTAGTACATGTGGACACAATGTAAAAGATATGGGGATAGTCAGCGACTAAGTGATTAGACCACTCAAAATTCTTCACTCAACTTGTTTCTACCCACTCACCCACCCCACAAATTTTTGGTGATTTTAGCCTTATAAGCCAAAATCCACAGCTCTCACACACTGAGGTTTAGTACAAGAGGCTGGTAGCCTAGCTAATATACTACAATATGTGAGATGTGTACTTTTGGCATACAAAGCTAGAATCACCAAAAATTTATGGAATATATTCATGCATAAAGCTTACATATACACAGTATTCTGCATAGTTTCTTTTCCCAGATATTTTATTTCATTTATTTATTTACTTATATATATATTCATTCAAGGCCTTTGCTATCTTGTGTTTTCCTTGTACAAAGTAAACAAATTCCTGTCAGTTTATTTATTTATTTATATATAAAACCCCCCAGATAAGTGTCTTATTTTATATATATTCTTGGCTAATTTTAAAAATTACAGGTTAGATCTGTAATGTACTTTAAAATGCGAGTTAAAAAGTAACAGTAATTCAACAATTACAATCAGAGCCATGTTAAAAATGTCAAGTACATATCAAATTACAGCCTTCATAGAGTATTAATCTTTAAGCTGATACAAACTTAATAACTCAAAACTTTTGCCACCTTTTATCTATTATTCTTTGGGAGCTAAAATATAAATTTTCTTACTGCTATAAGTGCAATATCTTTTTCTGCACAATACACACAATCCAAAGAAAAATTAGCACAATATTTTTTGCAGAAATAAGTTACCTACTAAAAACAGCAAAGTAGTTCACAATTTTATACACGGTATTCAAAGACCACATTCATACAGTTTTGTATGTGCTTCTTAAATATTGTCAACACGTATACTTACAAGTCAGGGTTATGAGTATTTCAATAAGCTCTAAAAAACAATTTTTACCTACCTGAAGGTATAATTCTCTCTGGTTCGCAACAATAGAAGCATACCATATTCCCAGCATTTTATCTAATGCTTGTCTTATATTACTGTTCATCATACTGTTCTCCAAATAAAATCCCACTTCCATCTACATAAAAAGCTCTTCATCACCAAATAACTGGACTGTTACCCAAACGGACTGAACACAACTATTTTTCTACCAATGCCGTTATTTGTTACTTTCAAATTAACAGAAGATTCTAGGCCCATCGACAGAGAGAGCAGCTTGGAGTGACATACAATGATCCAGCAGCTAAGAGGATAACAGGGTAGTGAGGTGAAGATTAAACCACACCAGGAGTTTTACATATTGGCCTAAAGCTTGCTAAAATATCCCGTTAAATTTCAAGCAAAAGAAGATGTAGATGAAAGGTGCTATATTTCCTGCCTTCTATGGTTTTTGCACTGTGCCAGGCATCTTAATATCTAATACCAATGTTGCAAGTGAGTAGAAATTTAAAAACAACAGAGTGCTGGGACACTTTTAAAGCCTAACAGATTTATTTATCGCATGAGCTTTTGTGGGAGAAAATCCCACTTCGTCACAATAAATAAATCTGTTAGGCTTTAAAAGTGCCACTTCATGACAAACATGTCCTGACAAAGAATTTAAGGCATATGGCAAAATTTCACAACAGTAGTTCACACCAGAGCAGGTTGGTCCCATATTTAAACTGCAACCACAAAAAGCTAAATATGTATTTCAAGGAGACTTCGTAATTTGTAAACCCTATACCTTTGCATATCTTCCAGAGATATTGTTGCTGCAAGTTGGGTTATAATGATCCAAGAATACTGCAGCTAAACATAGCTCCAGATAGCCTTTTAATGAGCGAAGCTGATTCACCACCTCATTTTCCAGTCCTGTTACAGACCCACATCCTAATATATTGTGCATAAAAGAGTACATAATTTTAAACCCACTTTGTCAAAAAAAGTTCCCTTCAGCAAACATTGTTTCAAATGCATGAATGTTCTCTTTTTCCACCCATTTGTGTTTTGGTCATTTCTCTTGCATATGAGTTAAATTAACTACACTTTTGTGCAGACAGTTAGTGGTATAAAACATTTCACAGGATCAAGGGAAGATTCCATAATCATTCACTGCAAACTGGTGACTTTCAATGTTAGACTCACCTACTCCTATTTGTTCAGCTATCACATTGACTCACTAAACGAGAGTATTCTGTGGGCCACCCTATATTTCATCCTCAGTCTTTCAAACATTTTTGTTTATTGATGATGCCAATGGGCTGTTTAAGCATAGAACTTCAGTCAACTTCAGCACATGCTCAAGTGCATTGCTGAAGAGAGACTGGATTAATTCATGGGCTTAAATTTGGCATTGCATAAATGCTTTAATGAACCAAGGAGTATAAAGCTACCTGACTTGATTATTTCAGAATTTTTTCCTGCTCCTTGGTCAACGTATTTATATATAAATATTCCAAATATACTGAAGTCTTATCAATCATGTATTGTAAAACCTAACTAAACAAACATGTACAACTTACATTTACAAAGACATCTTGAAACGCACTCCCCCCATGACTTAGAAAGGTCTAAATGCATTTATAGGGATACCATGCACTAAAAAGAGAAACCATTACTATTGTGAATTAGCAACGGTAAATCAGAAGTATGTAGCGCACTCGTACGTGCCACAAAAAGTAGTAGAGGAGGAAAAGAAGAAAATTTATTTAACTATAATTATATTAGAGGAAGAATTTTAGATATTCGTAATACCTCATACAAACACAGAGGACTAAAACACATGAGTGATAGGCAAAAGTGTTATATTAGCATATTGTTATATTAATAGTAGCATATTGTTATATTAATAGTAAGCTGACCAGCATGTAAGGATTTAGAATTTCAGTGATAGGGGCTTACACTGCTAATAGTGAAAGAAAATTTTCCTTTCAACCAACTGCTGGATGCCTATGTTTCTGAAGTAGTAGAATCTCTGTTCTAACCTTGATGCCACAGTAAAGTACTCAATAGCCAGCACATGCCACAAAGTAAGTCTCATGTGGCTAAAAATGCTATTATTGAAATACAGTGCTTGGTTCTCGGAGTGCCATACAATGTTAGAAACTTCATTTCCAGTGATAAATGATTTGCAATAATTTAAGGGGAATTACATTCTCTTCCTACTGAGTACTTGGCCAGCTTTACAAACTCTGAATTTTAATCTGTTTTGGAGTGCACAATGAGAATTATATACTTCCTAATTTTTAACTCTGCTTTGTAGACTGTGGAAAGTAAACAGCATTCTAAATATAAAACTATACATTATTAAACAAAGATATACAATAACGTTAAACCAAGAAAAGCCAATTTAGAGATCTATTGACAGCATAGTTAAGCTCCACTAGTGATTTATAGTGTCACTAAATCTCACTGACAAGATTAGAAACAAGGAGTCTTGTGACTCTTATAAAGACTAACACATTTATTTATTTCATGAGCTTTCATGGGAGAGATCCCATTTCATCAAATGATTGAAAATGGGAAAAAAAAAATGGAAAAATGCAGTGAAATAAGTGTAATTGCAGTATCAGGTCAAGTTACTTCAACAAATTAAACAGGGTATACTGATTCAAATTGAGTGGAACAACAGATAGCATGGGTGAAAGAGGTGACAATCATTTATCCCTCCTTCCTATACTTTTTTTCCATTTTCAAGCATCTGAACAAGTGGGATCTCTCCCATGAAAGTTCATGCGATAAATGTGTTAGTCTTTAAAAGTGTCACAAGACTCCTTGTTTGTTTTACTGAACTAGACTAACAGGGCTACTCTCTGGAAATTGACAGGATTCTAGCCTTGCTATGTGTTTATTACTCTTACAGTCAGAATTAAATAAAATGACATTACAAATATAAAAATATATAGGACCCTGTCTTATGCTTCCGAACTGAGACACATTTAAAGTTTGTATTATGCTGCTGGGTGCTCATTAGGACAACAGTGTAATATTCCTCAAACGATTGTTAAATCAAATAATATTTTTCTCCCCCTCCACACCACACAAACATAGCAGGCTAAAGATTTCTCTCGTCTTATAATCCCAAAACACCTTTCAAATCCCATAAAATCAAATCAAAAAATTATTCTTCTAGCTTTCAACTGAAATTACTACTATTGTAGAATATTTATGGTTTAGGTGAAATGGAACAAAATTTGATTAAAAATGGCAAGTGTGTGCAACTTACTGTGACTTCAAAATTTCCTTTATAATTGTGCTGAGAAATTTAATTAAACTCATCTGCATTCAAACATAAATGTTATTTACCAGTGAAAAATTATAATTCTTTTTATGTTTCCTTGCTACCACGGGTCATTAAACAAATCTAAATGGAGTCACTGATGCTTTACAATAAATGTTTGCTGTGTATTTCTAAATCAATGTTAATAACTTCCACTATTTTTATCACGGTAATTTTTCATGTACGTGCCACATTATTCAACAAGTTTAATGGAAAATCAGAAGGAAGAAGGGCTGGAGTCTGTTTAAACAATGTACCAGCAAAGGGTGTCCTATGAATCAACAACTTGATATTAGCATCTAGGACACGGACTAGTAAACCTTCGTTATAAAGTTTCACTGATTACACTAGAACAGCATTTAAAACAAGCAACTCTGCATTACACTCGGCTAACAGTATTTTCTTTTGTTTTTTAAATATACTTTGTGACTTGTTCCTTCAAAAGGCAAATAAATACCCCCGCAAAAAGCAACCAAGTCAATCTCCACTCACAAAAAAAAGCATCTCTTGTAGCAGCACTCATTTTATGTGGGCAAATGTATTAAGAGAACCTGGTTAAAATAATCTCTATAAAGAATGTTGAGTTGTACTCGGTCTATATCAGAATTTACAAAAGATTCATGCTCTAATACAATCAGTTCTGAACTGCTCAACCCATTTATAGTTTCATTGCTGCTGAATTTATGTTGTATACATCACCGTGACATCTTTTTCACCCCTGGGACCACTAAGGAAATCATCAACAGCATCATAGAAAAGAGTTGGTGCACAACAGTGAGCAGCAGCCAGAATAGTTGGCCTTTTTCTGGCTGCCACCAGTATCCTCTAGTCAATTTTCCACTTTCCCATATTTGATGGGATATTTACATTGCCATTTTCTACACTTAATAGGTAAATAATCAACATTAAATTTATTCTTTTATATTTTCATTTTATTCAGAAACTATACCTACTCTTAGTAATTACGTGGGATTTCTAGATTGTTAACTACAGTTTAACTTCTTTGCTATTAAGCTGTGTTTTTTACAGTTTGAGTCACTTCTACATGCTCAAAGCCATACATAGATTTTTTTTAACTACATGATTCATAG
The DNA here is from genome assembly GCA_007922175.1 of Pelusios castaneus. Lineage (NCBI taxonomy): Eukaryota > Metazoa > Chordata > Testudines > Pelomedusidae > Pelusios > Pelusios castaneus. Next base: position 710,348 of record ML686028.1, on the reverse strand, counting down.
CTCAAGTCCTTCATGCGGCTGAACATTTAGGAAAGCATCACCTACTGTACATTTTTGTTTGGTTTTACTCCTGAAAATGGAAAAATAATTTCTTATCAGGTTATATAGCTAGGTAATTGACCCATAAAAAGTTGGAAATCAAGGAACTGATAATACTGCCAGCTACACAAAATTTACTACTTACGTGAGTTGTGAGACAAATGGTTGTTTCATGATACTATCTGTTTCCTGCTGAAACTTCCAATAAAGATGCTGAATTTCACAACAAATGAATATTTGATGATGCTTTAAAATTCTACTACATTTACTAATGGAAATTGAAGCTACAGCTAACAGCACCAGCTACTGTGATGTAGTCAACAAAGCTTGAAGATTCCTAAAGAAAATTCAAGTCAAGACTCAAGCTTCTCGCAGGACACTTTCTGCAATGCATGTCTGATAGTTTAATGAAAATCTTTGTTGATGAAACAAACAGTTTAGAGTTTTATCGGTGTTAGCTCTTGTGTTTTTAATAGGCAAAGAAAAACTAGGGTTTCAAGGCTAACACTTTCATTCAAGACAATTACCATGCCAAAGCACATCATTAAAGCTAACAGAAAATACTTTTGGAGAAGGAAGCTGTTTTTTGGGGAGGGAACGAACACTATCTGCAGATGTAACTGGCAAGCAGGAATTGAGATTGTGTGGCTGAACATCTGAGATATCTGAAAGGTGTAACTCAAACGTAAAGAGCAATAATCATTATTGCATTTCCTCCAGAAGTACAATTGACCAAACCAAACATTACATTGTTGAAATGCTAATACAATCTCACCCTAGTAAGATAAATGCTCATAATCAAAAGAGTTCAGCAGCCTATAAATATATTTTCCATTTGGCACATTACAATGTTTAAAAAAATATACTTAATTGACAGCATTCATTAAAACAAGTCTAGTGACCTCTGTACTGTGTCCTCTAAAAAACCAAGTTATCTTGTGTGTGTGTACGCGCGCGTGCACTATGCACAGTGCACACTAGAAAAAAGAGGAAGGTTTAGCATGGACTATAAGTAACATTCCTCGAGTTAAGCTACACACGGTTTCACTGTAAAGAAAGCAGCAGAGACAAAGAGGCAGAAGGTTAGTTTTATGAGCTCAGGACAAGAAAGGCCAGGTCTATACGAAAGGACTCTACTCCTTTGCACAGCAAGAAATGGCGATTACTTACAGTGTGTGACTCCAGCCAGCGTCTGATAGAAGGTAGGGGTGTCACTATCATCGGTGAGTGTGACATACACTCCTCCAGACAGCAGCCAACGGGAGAATGTAAAAGCATCTTTGTTTTGCAATAACCAATTCTTAAACTTCTCATAGTTTACCTTTTCACCCTGCCAATAAAAGGAAGCATAACTGAGTAAGTGCTTCTCCCCTCCTGGAGCAATAGTAAGTAGTAATTGTATGCACTAGAGGTTATGGCAACCTCCTCTATGAACAGGTGTTGAAACAACGTCTATGGCAGCAGTTTTCAAACTTTTTTCCTCAGGACCCAGTTGAAAAAAAATCATTTATGCCCACGACCCAACGATTACCCAATGCACTTGTCTTTTCGCAGCCGCAGCAGGGGGTGCCGTGACCCAGTGCCTGCGGGTCTGCAACCGGTACCGGGTCCTGACCCTAAGTTTGAAAACCATTGGTCTATGGGATCCAGTCAATTCTTCCACCTGGCCCTGAAAGCTACAAGACTGTGAAATGACCACCCTGAGTTCTGCTACTGTCTCAGCGTGACCTGGGCACAGTCACTGACACACATTTCTCGACGATGAAATGGGGTTAGTACTTGCCTACCATTCAAGGCTTTTATCAACTTTCATGGGTTTGACTGTAGCTGATAAACCCCCAAGCTCCCCTGACAATAGACACTACAAGAGCACAAACAATTTCCTGGCACACCCAAGTAAAAGCGGTGAAAGTGTCAGAAGCCTTTTATTAGCAGAAAACTGACAAATATTAATAAAACCATTGTAGTTTGAGTCACTGCAAACAACTCATCAGATTTCTGCAACACCTTTTCACTCTACTGATTCCAAAATAGATGTATAAGTCACACCCCAATGAGCGTTTTATCCACCATTGATGTGCAACCACTTCTAGCATGAAACGTAGCAGGTGGGTAATAAAAAGCACCAACACTATGAACAATGTAGAGCACAAAAAGGGAGAAAAACACTGTCTCTGAAACTGGAGGGAAGGCAAGGTAGGCACAACATCCCTCTGCAAGGTGGAATCTGGTTAGGACGCCTAGGCTGACGCCTTTAATTGGAAAGATTTCCTTGGAATCCGTAACAACCCCAGGCAGTCCAGGCATGGAGTTCTGCTCTGGCAAGGAAGGCAGTGTTCCCAGAGGAGTTTTAGGATTTTACAGACTCAGAGTTTCAAGGCCAGAAGGAAGAAATACATCCTCTATTCTAATCTCCTGCATATCACATGACAAACTTTGGTTACCCTGTACTGAATCCAGTAATATCTTCCAGAAAGTCATCCAGTCTTGATCTGAAGACATTCCAAGATAGGGAATGCACTACTTCCCCTGATAGTTTGTTTCAATGGTTAATCACCCTCATATTTAAAAATGTGTGCCTCTCTGGTCTTAAGTTCCAGCCACCAGTTCTTGTTGCATCTTTCTCTGCTAGATTACCAACTCTTTAGTACCTGGTATTTTCTCCCCATAAAGGTAACACAATGTACTCAAGACACCACTCAATCTCCTTTGATGAACTAGTCGGATTGAGATCTTGGTATTTTTCAGTGTAAAATATTTTTCTCCAGCCCTCAAATCACTTTTGTGATTCTTTTTTACACTGCTCCTATATGACAAATGCAGTACAAAGTGAATTGAACTAAAACCATTTAAAGCCTCTTACTGCTGAATAAGAATGTCCAGCAAGGGTTTTAATGCGGTTTTACTAATCCACTCTGATGCGCCACATTCTGGCACCCCAAGTCAAGGGCTGGCAACCCAGATCTAGAATTAAACAGGACTACTTAAGAAATATTAAATTACTTTTAAAATACATCTCACTGGATGTAGGAGCAAGTTGTGCACGACTTAGACCCTATGAAAACTTAGTCAGTGGAGTTCTCTATTTTCCCCTCTCAACCACTTTCATAACAGAATAAATGGAACAAAGCTTGCAAAACCAATAGCAATATGTTAATATAGTACACATTTTTAAATAGTATTTTGTATATTTGAAACTATAAATCCTTTCTGAGGTCTCATGATAAATGACAGATTTCTGCTTGCCAATTTACATTAAATATGTACAGTAGTTAGCCTATGAAACCCTCTGCAACTACTTTTAGTACAAGAGGTCCTTCTCTTTTCAAGGGCTTTTTCTACCTTCAAACTACAGAATTTGCTGATTGGCATCTAGATGGACTCAGACTTACACATTTTGGCATTAAGTGGTCCTCAGCTCTGTTAGGAAAGGCAGTCACAACAGAGAAGATACATTCAACCTAATGATGACTTATCCCTTAGTTTCTTTTAATGGATTTGTCACGGCCAAATCCTTTTCGTTTTGTTTTTGCCTTCCTCCCCAAAAGGAAGCACAGGTCATGGGTCACTTGCTGGTATGAACTGGAGTAAAAGGTGGATTCCCAAGAAGGTGGGAAGTTGCTAGATGACTAAACTGTTCATTGCTATCAAAACCAACAAGAGCCCTGCATGAATTGAGATACAGGTAAAACTCATGCATCACAGAGGCCACCTTTTGACCAATCACGAGAAGTGTTTAAAAAGGTTCTTAAGGGAGCACAAATCATTGCACAAGACATGGCTGCAGGATAACTGGAGTAATCCACAGCTTCTGTAGAAAACACGAGCAGTTGAAATAGGGTGTGGGAGTGGGAAATAGTGCATGTCTGACTAGTAGGCCTAGGCACTTAGAGCATGAGCTACTCCTAGTTCTAACCTTGAACTGATTTCCTAAACCTGAAAACTTGAAAGGACGAAAAACACTGCAAGCGCAAAGTGCTACTTCTGGTAAGAAAAACAGGAATCTTATCAAACGTGCACAGTCGAACTGTTTCTAAAACCCCTTTTCTTTTCTTTTTTTATACCTGTTCTGGTGATTGCTGGATGATCTGTCAGACACTTCGTGCATTAAAAATTCAAAAACATTTTTGGGGAAAAGTCTGTCTAATTTTAGATTTATATACATTTTAAAAATAGCTTTTTAACTGCTCATTTTTGCAGTTGGAACAGAAAGTTTCGTAAAGGAAAAAGCACATCAAGCAACAGGACTTAGAAAATGTCACAGAGACAGTTGAAATCAATTTGGTTTCGGAAAAGCACCTCTTAAAGCCTATGATGCTTTGAATGGCAGAGAGCTTTCTATCAACTTTCAAACAGAGCATGTTTTGAGTTACACTGTAATGGAAACAAAAAGTAGAAACACATGAAGTCCTCATTCTTTCATATGAAAGATATGTTGCTAGACTTTGTCCCCCTTACTTTAATGAAAAATTTGATTAGCTGTAGTCTTAAACCAAAGGGTTATGTGCTCATATCGAACATTTTAGTGTACTACATTAGAAAGCAACTTTCACGTATTACAAAGGGCTGTATCAGTGAGTCCAGTGTTAGCATATGTAGTCTAAATGAAATGATTGAGAGACGTAAAATAATGCAGTTAGTGACATACATCAGATTTCCCTGCTAGTAATTCCCACTGTCAGATATAAATCTACAATTGCTAGAAATTTCACTTGTATATAAGCCTAACAAACTACTCTTTTTTTAAAAAATGACTTCACATCACCTCTTGAAAAAACTGGAGTTGTTACATAATCCTGGGACTTGAATTGCCTTTTCTGACAAACCCAGGTTTGGTTTAAAGGTCAATGATGCTGTATGCCTTTATCATTTTAAAGGAAAATCTTATTTCCCCCATAATATTCCAGACATCTTTGGTCACCCACTAGGGGAAGATCAATTCCTTTCAGATGTGATGGCTCTATTTAGGGCAATGAGTATGAAAGCTGAACTACTTTCTGACACAGTAAAATAGCAGAAAACTTTTACACGGAAGTCTTTAATTAACCAACATGGTTATTCTTAGTAGTATATTTCCTTCTCAGAGACTATCTGAAACCATGCTGACACCACCATTTTAAAAACAGAAAACCACTGCTAAGTACAGTTTTCCTCAACTCTTTTGTGAGTAAGATTATACCATTGTCCTCAACAAGAAAATAATCTCTGTACACACTGAACAAAGGAACTCCTGCTGGCAACATCTGTGTTTCAAACTATAATTGATACCACGGTTTTAACCAACAGCATTGATCTTGCAAACACTCATGTGAAGTTAAGCACCTGTGTAAATGCTAGATGATTGGGACCATCACATACATTTATATTGCAAAGGAAAATAAAGTGTCCAATAAAGCAGCAATATGTTCTTGTAAATTCAATGCATTAAAAATTGCATGACATACCTCAGAGAAACATCTCTTGAGTGAATCAGGGACTTTTCCATCAACAATATAAAGCATCCTCTCCATCTCTTCGCGGACAACGTAACTCCCAGATTCATTGGAAAAGAGACTGAAAATGTCTGGGTAAGAAGAGATAGATTAAAACAAATGTAGTACAAGAGTGATGCTGATTTTGCAGTTAAAAATTACAAATTTCAAAAACTACAATGAAACCTTCTCAGAGTGCCAAAAACTGTATGGTAATCAAAACCTAGAGTCTAATTTAGGGCCATTCCACCAAGTTCTGGTACTGCTTGATAAGGTGTTAACAAATATTTCCTTCTATACACTATTCCCTGCTACCCAAAGGAAGAGCAAACACTGTACAGTCAAATTAAGAGGAAGACAAATTGACAAAAAACTCATTGTGCAGATGTTTTAGTTCTTTTTGAAAAAATATTAATTCATCTGAGACCTTAATTTTTTCTCACTCTTCCTTAAGCATATACCTTAGAACTTCAACAGCTATTGAACAGGATCCAGACACACCTGGATTTTCACTATGAAAAGTCAGATCATTTCACTTTGATAAGTGCTATGAACACAAAAATCCTGACTGTGTATTGAGATCTGCATTGTTAAAAACAATTCTCAGTCTTCAAAGCATTTCAATTAAACAAAAACACTTGACTAAAATACCTTGATTACCTAATTAACTGGTTCTGATTTACAGATAACAATTAAGATCTACTTATTAAAAATCTTCATGTTCTATTCTACACAACTTGTTACTCACATTTTGCTTTCTCTTCATCTCGGCCTCTTGTAAGTAGGACTAATCCCACTATAAGGTTATTGAAATGTAGCCCTTTGGAGGTTCCTCCAAACGAACAGTAAATGACCTAGAGATAACCAAACAAAAACAGTTAGTTTAATTCTTTAAATTATGGAAGAGAAACTGAAAGTGTGAGGATGACAAAAATAAAAGCAACAAGCTGTGTTTGGATGCTGGTTTTTGTTTTAGGCTAGTCACCTTCTATACAAGTAGAAGCTTTTCTGATCCTTGCTGGTCAGATTAGGTTTGCTATCATTTCCCGTCTCTTTTCTTAATGCTTATAAAAGAACGCTACCAAGATGCACTAAATTGAGTAAGAAATCTTTCCTTGAGTCTTTATGGAAAGCCATTTTGCACATCTCCCTTTTACCAACAAGCAATTTTTTCCAGAGAAACTGTTACGGGCCTCCAGCAAACGTATCTTTTAGCTTATTCACAGAGGAAGGTACTGTTTCTTCCCTTCTCTGGAACCCAGTCATGATATCTAACAGCAGAACTGACTTCAGAGCACCCTATGACAACCTGTAATGGCAAGGAGGGGTTGCTGCGGATTCTGCAATAATTTTGTCTTACTTGAAATCCTCTAAGAGGGGGGTATCACCTTCATTAAATGATCACAGTTGATCCAAGAACATGTCACAGAGTCAACATCCAACTCAGATCCTCTGTTCCCTAATGTTGCTGCTCTAACTACTCTTTGGATAAGCTTCTTATTACATTTTTTAAGTTGCATTAAATTTGTCAAATACAAAACAAGTAAACTGTTTTCTGCACTACTTTTCATGTGTTGCTAATAATGTTGAAATACTTTTTGTTTTCCGATATCTTTAGTCCTTCAGGAAAATAACCTCCTCAAGAGTAGATGAGTGCAAGCCACGGGGATAATAGAAAAATTACTGAATACAATTCTTACACATCTCCACTTTTTTTTTTTTTGGGGGGGGGGGGGGGGGAGGGAGGCACTGAGTTGACTATTTCCGTTGTACAAAGAGGAAGAGGAAACAATGCAGTCGATAGTCCAGACATGTAGGAAGAAGAGATTGCTGCCTGGGTTGCTCCACGCTATCACCTATGCAGAGAGAAGGCACCATGATTGTCCTGTGAAAGGAATTCAAATACACCCGCATTTAAGATACACTCTGACTCTTCGACCAATGTGCTCTATAAGAATCTGAAGATCTTCGCAATAAATAGGAAAAGGAGGTGGCCCTCAATAGATAGCAGTCTGAATGGGTTACTTAGCTGGTCCAGGAAAGATTCAAGTCTAGTGGTTGTTTGCTCTACCAACACAAACTAGAATATATAAAAGGTGAATGACTCTTTCCAGAGTCAGAAGAACAGGACAGGTTTTATTATTTAGTGTTTGGGGTGGCTGTATTAATTACTGATAACCAAAAAAAAAAAAAAGAAGAGTGCTGTTTGAAAGTTCCAGAGATATCTGGAGTAATAACAGCAATCCCAACAGAAATAGATTAGTTGGCAGAACACCAGGTAAAAAGGTTCATGGTACAAACCAAATGCAGTTTATTCCAAGGTTCCACAGTTTATCATACGGTTGCAAAAATAAGGGAATTTATTCCATGAATACCTTTCTAAGATATATAGTAAGTATCTGTGTAGAAGCATTTAGTTTAGCTACACAAGCTCCCATGAAAAGCTATTCAGTTATTGATGCCCTAGAAATGTTGTGGAAAGCAGTGGAGTAGACGATTTCATCTGTAGGAGGTGTGCTAGTTCTTACAGAAGTAAGCTACATTTACATTTCATGAGAAACCACTAGTTACTACTGAAGTGGTCAGGAGCAGGGCTGAAGAATTATCCTTTTATACAACAGACCATTATATTCATTGCTCTTTAGCTAGCCAGCATACTGGGTTAATATTTATAGATGTGATATTCATTCAGGAAGCCAATTCAGGACAAGCAAAAACTAATTTTAGTAACCAAGAATTATTAACTCTTTTACTCTAACATGTCACTTCACCTTCCCTCTAACTTTACCAAAGAAAAGGAAAAACAGATGATATAAACAAGTAGTGTTTTCCAAATAAATAAAAAATAAACTTCCAGTTGTACTGTTCTTAAAGACCACCACCTGATTCAGAACCCTCGCCAACTACATGCTCTACAAACATCAGTTCCTTACCACTGCTAGGGATAGAAATCTACGTTAGAAGCTCAGAAATTAAAGCAGTCAAGAATCTGTAAGTTATACTCTCAAAGAGAAATTACCTTAAATCCTACATTTCTTCTCATTTGATTTTCTTACAGATATTGCACTGTGCAATTAACAATAGACTATGAAGTATGACTGATGGAGAAATATTACTTTCATCGACAGCAGAACAAAATGACCATGCACTGATCACGGTTTGGGAGGCAGACTATGTTCAGGAGCAACTGCCTTGAATTATCCTTTACTGTGCAAAAGTCAGTTATTTCAAACAGAACTATATTTGACAGTGCTAGAGCAATGGACATTATAACTGAGTAAGTGTCGCCTTCTATTCATAGTTTACTAACCTTAAATAGAGCATCTTTAGTTTGTCAGCAATGCATGTTTTAAATCAACAACTTAAAAAATGAAATTTAAATTTTATTTCAAATGTGCACAAAAAGTTATCACTGAAGTCAATAATACCCCTTGAGAGTAAGTTTTGCATAATAGGATCGGCATGTACGGTATATCAGAAATCAACAGAGCAAAATAATTAATTTAGAAATACCTTTTAGTTTGTACAGCTGTGTTAATTGTTACATACATGCATGTCCTCCCACTCTGTTAAGCAACATCATTTGAAGCTCTAAGAAAAGGTACAAGTGACCATATGAAATTAATTTTGGTTCAAAGCTGTATCATACCCAGGTTCAATGACAAAAGCATCTGTGAGATTTAGGCGCAAGAAGAGCATGTGTTTGGTGCTAGGATGGAGGTTCTGTGGACCTGTGACATGGCTAAGTGGGTTTACTGAACCAACCATTCTGTAAGGCAAATAAAACTGAAGGAAATTTTTGGGGCAGAGCATTCCAAGCTGCCAGCAACAGACATGGATTTATGCCCTGTAACTACTGTGGAGAGATATTATACTGTCATTAAAGAAAGAAAACTGCTGTTCCACCTCACAGAACAGCAGCTAGATGAATCATGAGCTGCGTACAGTCACTGCCAAATTTCATGAATGTTTTAGCACCAGTGAGTATGATGACAGCTAAATTGACTATTTCACTACAATTAGTGATGGCTGTAACAGCCCTTTAAGTCTTTGTCACCAGCAGATCTGTGAGGAGTCTCCCACTGCTGCCCTTCCACTAGTGAGAGTAACAGAGTGCTAATCTAGACAAGGGTTATAATCACCATGCTTTCTAGACCTACTCCAAACAGGAGTAGGTGACATGGGGGTAAAGAGCTCGTGACTTGCCTATATCACTACCATCATAATTACTACCGGCAGTGGATCTGCACCGCACACAAGTTCAAATCTAGACCCAGCCTTGCACACTACCTTAGCTGAGTGTTTCACTACTCCCCACCATCAAAATACTCTCTTTAACGCTCCCCACTGAAGTAATTTTAGATATCCCTAAGTATGTGCATTCAAATGATATCAGAGTACAGATGGTGTGCGTTCTAAGGAAACCTTTAGGTAAAACCTGCCATTTCATTCCACCATGCTACAAACAATAGATTAGTTTCCCATAGGATGCTTGGATCACCTCCTTCTGTTATTGCAATTTAACCCATTTCCTCACGCTCCAGGGATTAAATTATTGAACTGAATTTATGGTTATTTGGAAAGACTGATTGTAGATGCTCCGTGTACAATGAGCAGTTTTAAATTCCACACTTCCTACTCTTAATCAGTTTGATTCTTTAAGATGTCTTCAAGGCTGTATGGCCTATGTAGGGCAGTTATCTTTAGCAGTGAAAGGAAATAATTGAGAGTGTTTAAAAATGTACTGTTAGCTCATTTGACCAGGTGAGAGCTATCTTAGCTTTCAAGTGTTAATATGGTTACTTTCAAACCAAATAATAAATTCCATGTGTACTAGGAGGTATAAAAACCCTATCCCTCAGATATAACCATCACACAACAAATTTTACAGGAATGTTACTGTGCCAAAGGGAAGTGGGGGGGGGTGTGTATATTTGTTTTTTAAACAAAAGGTAAGTAATTCTTTTTGATAGGAACCTGGATCTAACTGTCAAACAGCAAGTACGTGAGGACAGTTCTAAGTTAAATTAATTAGATGCATACATATTAATGATTCTTTCAGTTAAATCTCATGGAATTCATTTTGCTAAGACACTTTTCTAAACTGAAAAAAATTCACAAGGGCAAGTTTAAAACAGTCCAAATGCTCCTTAAGCATACATGGTCTTTCTATTCCTAAAATCTAGTATGTAAATGATGGCCACCTTAGACAAAGCCTGCTCTTTACAATTCTCAATTCCCATATTATACTTTTCAGACCTGCTCCAAAACACAATTAGAAGCATTGTTCTTGGTAGAATCCCTGCAGGCTAGACTATAAGAGAGAAGGTTCCTAGAAGAGAAAGAAAGAGAGAAATCATATCTTCCTTTTCACTACACACAATAAAATTCCTCCTTCTTCCCTTTGTGTCCTACACAGGAAAAGATGCATGGCAGCTGAGACACCCCAGCTGGGCCAGATACTAAGCGATATGAGTAACAAGGCTGATCATGGTCACCCGAAACAGCATCCTTTCAAGCGGCTCTGTTGATTCACTTCGGCACGTGGCTTGTCGCTTCACCCAGCATTAAGGGATGTGGGAATGGCTCTCTAAGGGGACCCATGTTATGGGTTGATCAATCCTTAGGTAGGAACCTCATGAGCAAACCAATCTCAGCAGATGACTACTTTCTTTGTGATTAAACACAAAGCCTCTTGGGAGGAATGTAGTTTTGACTGGACTGTTTCAGAATCGTTGGAAAATGCACCTGCTCACACTATTAAAGTAGCTAACATGGCTGCTGTAGAAATAACAATACTTTCGGAAGCTAAAGGTATTAAGATTTGGCAAAAAACTTACAGGTCAGTAATGAACAACTTATCGTTCTCAGACGAACAGCCAATTTATGATCCTACTGTAAAAGAACAGGTGCAGAAACACTGGAAAAAATGCTCTCATATTTGTAATATAAGCAGCACTACAAATCTATACTGATAAAGGCCTCATTTTACAGACCTTTGCTTTCAGTTTCCTTTTCTGCTCTGTTCACTCTGCTTTGTTCCTCTTTAAAACTTTTTTTAAGCTTATCCTCTATTTAACAGTAAAGTAATGTAAGTACACAAAATGGGAACTACCAAATGGTGTTTCATTTTTTCAAGATAAAATCCAGCACACCATCTGAAGAGAAGCTGACTGAGATAATTACTGAAATTATAATGTTGTAAAGATCTACTACAAGATATTTTTAAAGCACTGAAACAACAATGGAAATGAATGCGTGCACTGTGTCTGGCACCCTCTGGGGTGAACTTCATAATAAAGTATAATAGAACATTTGCTTTAACATCCATTATCTGGGAAAGTAATTTTATTCTGACCGTATTTGTTTCTATGCATGTCAAAAACATAAGGCGTGTGTGGTGATGTGAAATATATTCTTCCCTTGCTACAAGACTCTTCAAGGCACCACACTGTCATGAGCAAGTCAGTCCCCAACAAAAGGGCTACTTGAAGACCTTCAGAGATACACATTTAGCTAGAATATTTTAACTGGTAAGTATTGGAAGAAGAATTTAATACCCACTTATGTAGTGACTTTTGATGAAGAAAGTTCAAATGATAAAGCAAAATATAGCACGGAAAACTCTCAAGAAATAGCCTGGTGCATATTACAATTGATCGCCTTGAATGCGATGGCGATTATCATGCCAAGACAGAAATCGAACAATATTTTGATAGTGAAATTTCCATTACAGGTTTTGTACATACCCTGCCCTGCTTTGTAGAATGTACGTATGAATGTGCAAATTGAAAAATCCAATAACTCTTTGCCAATTGTACGTGTAGGCAGTCATGCAACTTGTACTTTCTTGTTTTACCCTTCAGGCAATAAGCTTCTGTTACCATTGTATAACTGAATTCTGGAAACCTCTTACAGCTTTTTGTTGGATCAATGCTATTTTGTGCAAAATTAGAATCCCTTATTTTTCAACTCAGGCTGACATAATATAGTACTAGTAAGTAACTGTTTGTATAGCGTGTTATATAAGAGATGGATACAGGAATGTCCATTATTTCTATTACCTTTATTTTTATGAGTTAATAGCAGATTATGTTTAATGCATTGCATAGCTACGCATACTTTCTCCCTTCACGACACTAGTATTCATGTTAAAATATGAAAGATACCACACAGAAGTTGCGAAGGTGTCTTCAGAACTCATTTGTTCCTCACTGGATCAAGCTGTCTTTTGGTAACTTTTTGCTAGTTACCAAAGCTTTGCAGTATAAACTGATGTTTACTTGGGATAGAGAGAGGCAGCTAACCTAACTTCTTTTGTCTTGAATTAAACCAAATATGTGTTGTACAGTACATTGCAAGTCCTGGGTTTTTTAAGGCACAGTAACAATATGTATATTTTGCTTTAATTACCAGTACTAAACGAAGATTATATAACTTAACATAACCTGATCACAGTCTCTGCCTACTACAGCAACGCTAGAAAAGCTAAATAAAAAAAATTCTAACCACAGGTCTATGCAACAAGTTTGTATTCTTTGAACTGACCAGATGGTCATTACATTTCACGAGACTGATTTTTGTTAATTCTTATTATACATTTTAAATGACTTAATTCTTCATATAAGCTGAATGAGTTACCTTCTTAGAAAAAGAAGCAAAATAGACCCTGCAGATAGATCAAGTGAAAAAAAGAGCATTATGCAATCAAGGACTTCTCTCGCCTGGGAAAATGAGTGGCACTGTAAAGAACTTCAGCTAATTTATTCATCAACCTCCTAGACTAGACACTAACATCTTATCCGTACCATCTTTTCATGCAGCTGTCTTGGCTACACTAAATGCTAAATAGTGGCATTGAAAACTGTACCCCCAATGTTATATGAAAAAAACCAGGCACCAAAAGTGAAAAAAGCAGTCAACATCCAGATACAACTTTCTCATCTCCATGCTCATTAATCAGTCTTCCGCTTTATACTGAGCTGAACTAAAGGGCTGAAGATGCACCTCTTTCTCGTCATGATGCTCAACTTTAACCCTTTTGAACTCTAAAACAAATATGATCCCACTCAAGTCACCAACAAATCTCCATTTAACTAAAATTTATAAGTCATAATAAAATTAGGCTTTTCTTTTTAAAAAGTCCAGAATTAAAAAATATGGAGGAATTTTAAAAAAGCATGTTCTCTCATGCTAGTTCCAGAATAAGTTCAGTACATATTACCACTGTGTTTCTAAGAGAGGATGCTTTCTTTGTAACAAATCAAAATGTGCAGGCAAAGAATTGCTACAAAATGGAAAAAATGATTAAGTCCTAAAAACTAGTCTGTCAAATTCCAGAAACCTTGTTTCTCAACAATAGCGTCCTTAGTATTTAATTTCCTACAAAGTGTGTAAGGCACAGACGACTCTCTATAATACTACACGGTAATGAAAATGTTCTCTCTCATGTCATTGAAATAAAGACTACAGCTCCCAATAACGGTGTGATGGTTAACTACGAAAGAATTTCCAAATGGTTCAGGAATTTTGACTGAGAGCCTCACTGCGCGAGAAAGCTGTCGTATGTACATGGCCTCAGTCACTTCACAGCTATTGCTTAATGAAGGGCAGAGCAATAACACTGGTAGTCTCTGACCAGAATTCTGGCTAATTGTCCCCTGCCAGAAAAGCTGAGTTGCACAGCAGTATTAAAAATGGCAGGGTTATCATGATTAGCAGGCATGTATATTCACACATATATACATGCTTCCAGGAAAACAGTAAATATATTATAATTACCTCTGCAACTTTTGGAGGCACTCCATCACCAAGCACTTCCCTAATGAAGCACTGCTGGCTCATGTAACATGAGAGTCCACAAGCCCTCTTGAAAGCATCTCGCAGACGTTTCAGCTCTACATCTGTAACTGTATTAAGAAAAAGAAATTATAATCAAGGAAGATGAGCAGGAACATTTACCAGTCTTAACATCTCTGTCCAAACCTCCTTTCACTGAGAAACAAATTTCAAAAACAACCTCTTATCTTTACAGTAAAAAAACTAGGTAAATTAAATGCACAATTTCTTCAATTTATTAGCTCTCAGACGTCTGAATATCTTTTAGAAAAGGGATGAAGTCATGTAGAACAAAAATTTAACACCACTGATTTTAAGTATTAATTGAATATTTTCTGAATACAATACTATATTGTAATACTTGTTGCAAAGATAAATACCGTGATAATTATACATTATCATGCTAAAGGAAAACAAGCTAGCATTATATGCAAATTTGGATTGAGTCTAAGGCAAACACATGACCTCTAATTGATAGTTGCCCACATGTAGTAAGAGTGATTGAACTACTTAAGTCTGCTTCTTGTAAAGAACAACAAACAAGGAGTTCTGTGACACTCTTAAAGACTAACGAATGTATTAAGGCATATGCTTTTGTGGCCTCTAATCCATTTCCTCAGATAGCCCATGAAAGCATATGCCTTAATACATTTGTTAGTCTTTAAAAATGTCACAGAACTCCTTGTTTGTTTTGCTGAAACAGACTAACAGGGCTACCCCTCTGGAATTTGTCCCCATGGAAGTACAGTTTTCATTTATCAAACAGGTCATGTCACAATACAGAAAGCATTAACAGGAAACAACTGATTAGCAATAGCATGGTTACTTGGCAGGAGTGGAAAAATCTGAACTCAGTTTACGTTTAAGCCGATTTCTCTGCACTTAGCTATGACATGTGAGAAAAGGCCCAATAGGGCCCTCCCCCTTTTACATGCATAAAAGCTGAAGAGCTGATCTGTGATTTTAATATTTTACATGTCCAGCATCTTTCCGATGAAGTTCTTAAAGAGCCTAATTCAGCAAGACACTTAGGCCTCACTGACTTTCAGGGACTCAATTAATGTGATACACACCCCAAAGAATGCATGGTTCCTTAATACAGTACCATATCAGTCTGCCTGCTTTAACTTAATGCATTAAACTCGGTTAAATACAGCTAACCTAAGTTACGGTTGAGTTTCCTAAAAGAGATAAGAAGTGGCAAGTCAAGAGAATGGACTGTCCTTAGTTCTACTGAAAGCTTTCACATTTTGTATTCATTACTGCCTCACTGAATTAGAACAGATGCTAAGCACTGTATGAAGGACATTGCTTACAGTTAGTATTTTAATTAAGGAGTAAACATTAATTACTTACTTTGGGCCCTTCTTACCCACACCAGCAAGAGTATATACTTTTTTTTTCAGTCTACTGAGTAGGAGCACAGGGTAAGAAAGAACTCCAAGTCCAGGGGCGGAGGAGGTTCAGTAAGAGGGAGGAGTCTGAGTGCAGCTGGTTGCAGCTCTGTGGAGTGGGAGTTCAGATGCAGAGGGCTCAATGGGGTGGGGGTATGGGTGCATATGGGGTGGGACTTACAGTGCAGGGGACTTAACAGTAGATGGGTCTGTGTGTAGAGATGGAGGTCTGGACACAGAGTATTGGGGATTGGCACAGAGGTGAGATGGTGAGACTCGCTGGGGGGGTTGGATGCAGGGAGCTCTGAATGTGGGAGAATCATGGGAGGTTTCTGGATGCAGGTGGGTGAGGCTCAGTGAGTGGTCTGGATGTATAGGGCTTGGGCATACAGGGGAGTAGCTCCCTGTACAGTGACACCCCCCCAACCACTCCCTGCAGAAGTGTGCTCCTCCACTCCCAGCCCAGACAGGTGGGGTTGGGGAGGGTTGGGTTTAGGGGGGCTGGGACTCGGTGGAAGAATGGAGGTAGTCTCTGGATGCAAGGGATGAAGCTTGGTGGGGTAGGGGCTCAAGAAGAGAGAGCATGCTGCGAGGGGGTGGATTTCTGGATATGGGGAGAGGGTGAGGCCCAATGGGGGTTGGAGGATTCTGGGTATGGAGAGGAGTCCAGATGCATTGGGGTTGGGTGGATGGGGCATGCATGGGTTTATACGACCAGGGTCTGATCCAGACTCTCACTACCTGCTGCTCCCACTAGCTGCTCTCAACACCCAAACCAACAAGCTCGCACTGCTGGGGAGGCATGCATGGCCATTGTTGTGTCTTCCCCTTGCTTTCCTGTCAGTCATTTTTCTGCAGGGAAGCAAAGAAATCTGCAGGAGACATAAATTCTGCATATATACAGTGATGCAGAACTCCCCCAAGAGTAATACTGATATAAAAGGTGCAAAACATGAACACTTGGGTAACAGCTTTATCTCTTAACCTTCCCACCTTCTGATCTGTTGTTCCACACTGTTGGAATCAAAACAACTTGCTTGGTTTGCTAAAAAAAAATCTGAACTGACCCTGTGACTTACCCTTCTCCTCATTTATATATTCCCTTTCAAACTGTAGTTTCCATTTCACGCATCTGATGAAGTGGATTTTTACCCACAAAAGCTCATACGATAAATAAATGTGTTAGTCTTTAAAGGTGCCACAGGACTCCTTGTTTGTTCAGCTGAACTAGACTAACACGGCCACCCCTCTGCTTTATCTTGCAGTCTCTTGTAACTTCTCACCTCCCTTCTATTTTTTTTTAATGGATTTCAGCCTGTCGCTTCTGAATCCCCTCATTTTCTCCATCTCTTTCCAATTTTCTGTCCTTTTATCTACATTGTGCCACCAGAAGCAACAAAAACACAATTGCACTTTTGCAATTGCATACCTACATAGCAGTGTCCTCCAGCTGTAATGAGAACCCCAGACAGGAAGAGATCAAGACTCACGCAATTCCAGTCAGCTTCCAAACGCTAATACTGGTGCATCTAGTTACTGTAAAAGTATTACGCAACAGAAACTCAGGCATAATCCCAATGAATTCTATTAGGACTCTCCTGCTTGGTTAAGTGAAAAAATGCAGCATGCCATGCCCAATTTAAATCTTCAATTACTGTTGTAACAGAAAATGTCATTTACCTGATAAATCTGAACTGGCTGCATATAATATTCTAGAATATAAAGCGACTTTTTACTTATCCAAGTACTTTCCTAGTCATAAATATATTGGCTGCTCCTTTTCAAGATTTACCTGTTTTCATAATTAAAACCATTTATCATCTGGCAACCTTAAATACAACCATTATTTCCATTTCTGCTATAATTTATATAGCATCTTTAAAGATCTATAGCATGAGATAGACCATTTCCCTCCTTCCATTCTGCTTGACCCTCCTTTTCCCTTCTTAGGCGTCCTCCCTCTCCACGAGCCTGATACGCCTATGTCCTTTACACTCAACTCCTACAAATCTGAGTGAGTGGCATTGTCATCTGGCGCCTGACGTTACAGCACCACTTAGGTTTGACC
Organism: Pelusios castaneus; assembly: GCA_007922175.1. Classification (NCBI taxonomy): domain Eukaryota; kingdom Metazoa; phylum Chordata; order Testudines; family Pelomedusidae; genus Pelusios; species Pelusios castaneus. The sequence continues at coordinate 692,538 of ML686028.1, read as the reverse complement.
CAGCCCAGGCAAACATCTCCAACTAGCGAGGACCGCTGATTGAGATCTCATTCATAAAGCTGTCCACAATGAGTCCAAGATCAGTTTCTTGAATTCCCAAGACAATATCTGTAAAGTACTAAAAGTAAACATGTCGCCCCAATATATAGCCTCATCTTCTGAAGTCTTATGAATTCTAATTTGTGAGATATTTTGTGTTTTATACTACTGCTCTGCAACATACCACAACAAATAATGAACACACTGATATAGTTTCCAATTTATTTTCATAGGAAGCCCAGAAAAATAATCAGAACACCTTCCTTCTCCCCAGAACATTTATTTTGGAGTCTCAACAGAAAGCTGTCTATATATGAAATATTTTGTAACTGTTTCTGCTTTTGTTGACTTTTAAGAGAAAAGCTTCCCATCTGCATACAGATACCATAATATATTATACACAAATGTTTAATTTAAAAAAAATGTTTCCAGTGAGTCGACTCTCTAAGTTGTCTTAATATTTTTTATTCCAAGGAAGGTAAAATAATGCATGTGTATTTTACAGGTAAAACAACCGCTAGTGACTTCCTGCAGCGCCACATAAACCAACAATCCAAACCAGGTTCTCTTTTTAAAGAACAAAAGGAAGTACAGGAGCCTAGCTAGTTATCCTGTGAGGCACAAATGCTACATACAAGGGCAATAAAGAGAATCCAGTTTCACTAACAAACCATTCTTTAAAAAGTTATATGCTTGGGATCCACTTCAAAACAAATGCAACCCTAACACCTGCTTGAGATTCTGATCTTCAATTTACTAGTGAGAGTTCAGTTGCCTCTACCAACTCAATAAGCTTTTTTCCACCTCACTGAACTACTACACAATTTAGCATAACTTGGCAAAATGATCACCCCTGATAACACAGAAATGAGAGACGCACTGCCCATCCTGTACCTTCTGCTCACTTTAATGTGTGTCCGGTTTTCATGTATAGCAGAATTAAACATAAATGAAATGGTGATAAATAACTGCAGTATGATTTCGTGAGAACATTTTTAGACAAAACATAGTAACATTTGTATAAAATGGTTGTAGCAAATTAGAGACATTCTGGTCCTTGGATGCTTGGATTTTGAATATTCAGACTAATATATTTTGAATTTCTGGAAACTGGAGTATGTCACAGCAAATGTATTTAAACAGGAAATTTCCAAATTCTCCTTACTATATGAATTTGAACTGCAGCTTCACAACTCTGACAGACGAGACTGCTGTTTTAACAAGTAGATAACAAGGTATTACAATTCCGGGCACAGAAAATGTCAATGACTAATGCGATATAAATGTTCTCAGTACTGATCAGTCTGAGATTCCAATAACCTAGTCATTTAAATAAAAATAAAAAACCCCAATAATTTTCAGGTACTTTTAAAAAAGTAAATAAGAACCGATTGCAAACTCTTAGATAAGATGCTGGTATACTGGTCTGCTAGGGATTCATGTTATTCTTATATAAAGGGAGGACTTTCTATATCTCAGATTTCTCTTCTCTTCTTTCTTAGCTTCACCACGTCAGGCTTTTTACTCTAAGAGAGCTCACTCTGAAAAAGTTACGGCCTTTCCAAGGTTGGCATCTGAGGTACCTATAACTATACTTGTGCAGGGAACAAGAAGTTGTGCAATGCTGTATTATTTGACAGCGCCACATTGCCTGCCAGATGGAAGCCAGAAAGTGAGAGCAGATTTACTCAATTTGCAGAATGATCCATATCAAGAGCATATACAACTTCCACATGATGGCAACTTGAAGACCCTTAGAGCTGTAGATGATAAACATTAATACTGATTCAAAACTAGTTTAAGTGATTACAAATTATTCTAATTTTAGGTTATTACAAAACTGCCTTTACCTTTAATCAATTTTGACAGGCACAATCCCTTGTTATTTAAGTCCTAGGCCTCTATGTAGAATCCCCACAGTACTGAAATGTGCCAGTTATTTATTAAGAGAAGAAGGGGAAGTGGAATGAAAGACAGAAATGAGTTTGGTTTTAACTAAGCAGGTTTGTATCCATATTTCTAGAGAAGTGATTTATATAATGAACATCTGAAAAATGGGACAGTATCTTTACTGTCTGTTATACACAGTCATTTGTTCAGAGAGATCCATTTTACTGGGGAGTTCGTGTAACCTATAGCCATCAAAGGAATGTGCACCATACTACATGCATCTGTCAAATAATGCAACATTACTAACCAAGAGCAGTAACTAGCTCACACATCTCAGGTGTGAACACAAAGATAGAGAGTGACCTGTCTCATACTAATGCTGACTGAGATTCAGGAATGTTTTTATACAATGAACTTGAGCTCAACTCTTTACTTTCTGCAATGTATATTCTTCACTAAAGTAGATCGGCTTTCAGAAATAACCCAAAATATTTTCTCTTCGTAGATAATACAACATTAGTAATCTACTTTACATGCACATGGCCTGCTATATACAGACACTTTCTCAAGCATACTGTTAATATCTGTATCAATCTAACAGAACAGCACAGCACTAAAATCTAGCATTATGCCTACCCTAAACCAACTCATTTTAGCCATAGCAATAAGGCAACTTTATATTACTTGTCCAATGAAGTGGACGAAAATGTCAGTGTTTTGCAATGGAACTCCTATTATTGTTAACTTGTAGTTGTGTGTTCAGTTCCTTACATTTCACACTATCCCATTTCCCCCGTTTCTTTAAAAAGTTGTAATTCAACTAAGTACAGGGTTATTTATAACAGATATTGCAGATATAAATTTATAGCTATGTTACATTTATCTGAATCCAAATTTCACTGAAATAAAATGTTCTTGCTACAAGAGGTAAAATCTCACAACTCTACTACGGCAAGCCATCCTTATTCTATTTCTTTTGCTGGCAAGTTTGCAATAATTTAGTTTAACAAAAATTTAGCACTGCATCCCTCTTCTACCTCTTTGCAGGGAATACCTGAGCTCCAGTCCCTTGGAGTTGAATTACATTTAAGTGAAACCATACGACCTCAGCTAAAAACTCTATTTTGAAATACAGTAGTTACAATGGATCTTCAATCAGTCCAACTGTTGGGAGTTCTGGGGTGTTTTAGCAGGAGTGACTTCTCTTTCTGTCCCCACATTTTTGGGTGGAGATTCGCTGTTTTCTGGTGGCACTAGTGGTTCTTGGAAGAGCTTTCTCTTCAGCCTACCCATATTGTTGGGGGAAAAAAAGCAAACATTCTGGCAGTAAGTTTTTTTTTTTTGCCTCAACCTGAGCACTGTGTCCAGCTTTGGGCATCACATTTCAGGAAAGACATGGACAAACTGGAGAAACTCAAGAGTAGAGCAAAAAAAAAAAAAAAAAACTCTTCTGAACTGTGGCTGCCAACTGTGCTTTCAGTGTGCATTTACTACAATTTATTCTAGGAAGTGAACAAAACACAGTAGGCTCAGCCCGAAGAGCAGCTGAGGATTGCTTCTATGTTGTTACCTTTAGGAAAAAATAAAGCGCTAGCATTTCTTAAACTATAATTTTACATTAAATAGTGCTTACCCAGGAAGAATATAGATTAACTGAAAGGAAAAGAATACACATGTAAATAACAACTACACCCTAGTCAGTTAAAGCTAGGTTGAGAATTAATTACTGGTCACAAATTCTGAGACTAGAAATAGTCTGGACATTATTTCACTGAAAGTTTAATGTCCTGCTACATTGAAAAATGGTATCATGCCTTAAAAATGTGAACTCTGCTCACCCTCCCTCTCATCTCAACAGAATAAGCCTGAGAGTTAAAACTAATCTTTATCTTCTGAAGACTTTAGGAACTGTCTACAGTACCCTTATTGCAAAGGTTAAGAACTGAGGTTATTGTGATATAGCCAAATAAGGTACTAACAGGAACTGGCTGGCTTCTATGGACAGGGCCAAATCATAGTAGAAGTGTAGCGGTCAGAAGGACAATATACTTCAGCCCAGGTTTCTACCTGGGAAAAGTTCTAACATTGGTTGGCCATTGTAGATGGCGGCTAAACCAGCTATGTACAATTCCTGTTTGGCTAAAATATTCAAACCATATTTTGAACAGTTCTTCACTTCTATTGTAATTGATGAGCTAGGTCCTGCCATGGATTCTGCTGCACTTCCTGGAATTCACAATTTCATTTTAAAGTATGAGTTTCTCACTATTCTGAGTATAAGTAGATGCACTGTTGGTTTGGTAAGCCTGCAGCCAGATCACAACAGCAGCACTCAGAGAAGTGTGAATCTTTTTATTCTTTTTATTTAAGTGTCACTTTAAGGCCTAATTACTATCACGGAACAGTTAACTGCTTTACTGCCAATTCTAGAGAGCTATCAAAAGACTGGAAATATTTGTTATGTCCTAATGTTCATCTCTTACTGTAATAAATGCATATTAAAGCAACAAAGAAAGCTACAAGGAAAAAACAGCTGAGACTTGGTGCACTTTTGATCAAGAACATATGCAAATATGTGACCGAAGGGAAAACTGCCTGCTAAATGCAATTGAAAATATACACCTACACAATTAATATGTGCCTCTATACGATGGTGATTAAAGAAGCTTTAGAGGGATAAAAATACAAGCATGAAAAGACTGAATGTATACAGTCCACTTTAGAGCTAGCTAAAATGGTTGTGTTTTACACGTGAGGAGACAGTGCATGTAATTTACTTGTTAGATGGATGTGCTATTTTAGACAATGAGGAACCAGTGCTCCCAGGGATGGGAAATGTAAGGTTCCTTACAGTGAGATCCTTTCTAACTTCTTCACAAATTCCCATGTATAACCTGAAGACAATCTCAAACAGAGATGCTGAAAGAATATCCATTTTACACTGAAGACATGAGAAATTAAGCTTCTACCATACAAATTTATGACGGCCAAGATCAAATATGCAGTCAAACTCTATTAGACAGCTCTTGGTGAGGATGAGGAAATTAAATTGCAAGTATTGTCAGATAGTAAAATTCTGCAGACGAACATTTTATTAATAGCATGGCCTCAGATAAAACAGCAAAAGTTGAAATGGACAGGATAAAAACTGGTAGTAAAGAAATAACTGTTTCTATTATCTATTTCTGCTGTTGCATTTCCTGTTGTGAGTTCTCTGAATATCTGCGAACTGTAATGTTTTAAACAATTGTGAAATGTGATTACCCAATATGAACTTTAAAATGTGCCTTTTCATTAGCAAATATACCTAAAAAAATTCATGAATACACCTACATTATTTTTAAGACCTTGGTGCTGATCCCCACACCTAGCACATAAGCTAACATACACTTATTCTGGTGTACTTCAAGCCAGAAAAGTGCAGATCCTGGCAGCATCCCAAGGAAGGTATTTCCAGAGGGGCAGCCTGGTTAGTCTGTGTACAGCAAAAACAACTAGAGTCCTGTGGCCCCTTATAGACTAACCGATTTCTTCAGGCATGAGCTTTCGTGGGCTATAACCCACTTCAGCAGATGCCTCTGACGAAGTGGGTTATAGCCCATGCAAGCTTATGCCCGAAGAAATCGGTTAGTCTATAAGATGCCACCGGACTCCCAAGAAAGACAGTCACCTAAGGTAAGAGCCCAGGCTCTGTGAACAGAGCAATCATTGACAACACATTCTTGAAGACGAGGGGTGGCACAGCAACCCAGATGTGCTAGTAATTTCTCATTAAGAGAGGGTGCAGGGTGGCCCTGACATCACAACTGCCTTCTCAAGAAAGAAAGTGGGGGGAAAAATATCTCTGGAGATCTTAGGAGGACTTTGAAAGGCATGGGGAGAAAAAAAGAATGCCATGAGAGAGCCTACACATGGCAGTCGGCAGGTAAGGGGACAGATAAAATGGGGAGATAAAGGAATGTGAGGGACAGATGAGATGAGAAAAAGAAAGTAAAAGAGTGTGAAGGGAGAAAGCAGGAAGGGCTGGAAGAGGGAAGCAATGTAGAAAAAACAGTAGAGAGCAAGTGAATGAGTGGAGGAAATAATGAGTGAGGACAGGAAAGAGACAAGGAAAAGAGTGAATGAGGTTATTTGGACTGAGTTTAGGAAACTAAGCAGGAGAATAAAAACTGAAGAGGAATCAAGAGAGTATATGAGAAGGGGAATTGAAGAGACGATTACTTCTGCCTTCAGTCAGCACTTTACTCTGAGCGCAAGAAAAACTGGTAGAGAACACTGATTGATGCACAGATTCCAATGCCAGAATGGACCATTGTGATCAACTCTAGTCTGATCCTCCTCTATAACACAGGCCACAGAACTTCCCCAAAATAATTCCTAAAGCATTTCTTTCATTCAGTCTTGATTTCAAAATTATCTTTGACTAACAACCCACCATAACTTTTGGTAAATTGTTCCAACTGGCATGATACAAATTCCTCATATCTAGAGAAAAAACTCAAGTCTTTTAGGAAAATGTCATCTCTTAACGTCATGAAGGAGAACATGAAGAATTCCTTGCCTTGAATCCTTAACGTAATTCAGAAATTACATCTGCTTTCTTCTAAATGTACAATTTTTGTTATATTAAAGTGATTCAAGTAACTAAGCATCTGAATCAAAAAAGGCTAGGAAGATTTTATATTCAAGCTGACAGATTACATTACATTAAAACAGAAAAATAGTGAAGGGGGGGAGCTTGAGAGGTGTGCCCTGTCATTTTAATGGTACAACAATAAATAAGTTTACTAATAGTTTAACTGTCTTGACACTTTGGAGGGATAGGGGATAGCATGCATAAATTTTTTTTGTTAAATGCGTATTTCTAAAGATCTGAAATACAATTTAAAAATGGATATTGAGTTTTCTGAGTAACACAACTTTATTATACACGCTGCCATTGATATGCACTCAACCCGCTCCCCATCATAGGTGCGGCTGGCCCCAGTACCCTCTGCTGAGTGAGAATGGGGGTAGGAGGTTGACACTTAGGAGAATAAATTTATGATGTCCTGAAAAGCTTAAGAGGTTGGAGCCATTAGCTAAATCTCTGATCTGAAAAACTGGAATGGGAGCATTGGAAATTCTCCAGAGTCTAAAAAGAAACCCGTAAGACGTTCACAGGAAAATCAGACTCTCCCTTAGAAGTGGTTGGTTAGAAGCACTGTTTAGATAAATGATCATTTTATGTTCATGAGAGATATTTGTGAAGTATTGCCCTTTATATTCACACCCCTTCTGTTTTGCAATGCTTTGGGAGTTTGTACATGCTCAGCTTGTACAATTTTATGCCAGAATTAGCTTGGTTTATATTTTTCACCACCACTTTGTGTCTACTTTGCAAATTTATCCTTCAAAGGTTTAAGGAAGGAGACAATTTAATACTGATATTGTAACATGACTAATCCTAAAATACAAGAAAATCAGGGAAATACTTCTCCCTGAATAACGCATAACAGGATAGGGGTTATTCAGTAGCCCCATCACATTAATTGCAGTTCTCTCTAGAAGACAAAATAGGAACACCAAAATCCCTTGTGATAGTCTGCAGGAGGTGGTCATGAAATACAAAAAGCAATTAGTCCACATTATACAATTTTCTCCCCACATCTAGGATTCTTCATATCAATTACCATAAAACACATTAAAAACAAACCTCACTGAGCAGGGCATAGTGACTCATTAGGGACCAAATGCTTGACGATTATTTCCCCCCCCCCACAACAATACTTCATTTACACAAACTGAAAGATGCACCCAAAATAAACTAAATTTAGTTGTAAAAAAAAAATCACACTAGGAACTTAAATGTTAAGAAGAAAATGTGATAGGACTATTTGATAAAAATGTTTGTTTCCTGATAACACCTGGTTATTTTTCCATCTGGAATAAGTTTTTAGTCAAATGCATCACTGACATACAAACTACCAGAAGTAGGAATTACCAGATGCTACAATTTAAAACACAGATGCACATTGATTCTCTTTTATAGAATTGACTTGATTTGTGAAACTGAAGTTTTGCATGATTATTTATCCCTGCATTTTTATTCTATCTCCACATTCACTCATCAGTCCAAAATTATTATTTTTTATTCATTATTTTTCCCACTAGTCAGCACAGCCTACAAATACAAGGCAGAGGTTTGCCTAGATCCACCACGTAGCACGATTCACTTCTGCACATGTTCTGCATCAGTGCACAGGCGTGGTGTGTGCTCCAGCAGGATAAGGAAGGCAGACCATAGGGCTTGGGAGAGGAGGGGTTTAAATCCCCTGGGGTAATTTTTTAAAATTATACAAGTCAAGTGTCCTACTCATGAATGTTTTTGTAATGACTGTTCTGAAGATAGCTGCCTTTGCCATTTTTATAGTAAATCTTGTCCTTATACGTCTGTAAACAGAGCTGAACCCTGCCTTGCCTGTAATACGACTGGGATGTTTGAAGCAGTGTTTCTTCTTTTTATATAACAAGGTATGCAAAAGCCTCCCAATTCCAGAGAAAATCTCCATACCAAAGATTTGGCAGCAATTACAAGCTCTTTTTTAAAAAGCCAAAAGACATCCTAAAAATCGTAAATAATCCCTTATTTAAAGCTTTGAAATCATGCCATCTTTTCAGCAATCTTGGTTTTTAGCACAGTCTTCACCCTCAGTTAAGAACGGACACTCTTTCTGGACATGATGAAGAGTGTTATCTAATGGTCCGAGCACAGGGAACACCTATATTTTTAACCCAAACTCTGGTGCTCTGGGCAAATCACTTATGCCTCTTCTCTAGGCAGAAATTTAATTTGTTTAACCTTAACCAGATTTAAACAAATTCTGTTAAAGCTGTGAAAGAGGATGCAACTTTTACAGGCAGACAAACCTTTACCCTTCCTATCCTCATTTCCCCATCTGTAAAGAGGGGCTAGCAACTAACCTGTCTCTCATGGAGATGAGAAGTTTCATAAGCTAAAAAAGAATGGAGTTATTTAAATGCTGTGTGTTATGTACCTAAACTGAAAAAAGACTGAAGCTTGAGAAAAAATTGTGCCCAACTAACGAAGCAAGGTATTGCTAAATGAAACATAAAAAGATAATGCACATTGACATTTGACCACTATTTAAGTGAGCAGGATATTTTTATACCACCACCAATTGCTAGAAAAAATATAATATTAAAAGTATTCTGAATTAATCTCTTTCAAAATTTTAGGCAGAATCCTCCATTTTTCTACTACCCTCGTTTTGCTTCAATATGTAATTTACCTTTTCATATGAAAAGTAAATATTAAGGATGCTTTTTGTAGTTCTTCGGTACTGCAACTATCACATGGATATTCCGACTCAGCCCTGAAGAGCCGGGCATACACATGAAAGCTTATTTCTCTCACCAACATAAGGTAGTCCAATGAAAAATATTGCTTCGCCCACCTTCTGTCTCATGGATATTCAAAGTCATTGGAGGACATTTATTTCAAAGAAAAAGTAAATACTTCAAGAACTACAGTAACAGCACAGTGAATGAACAGTTAACTTATTTTTCAAAGGATATAGTATTGCATTTCAGAATGTTATTTAGAACTCAAATTCCAAAGGTTGCTTTTCTACTCTGGAGCTAAAGCAAGGCAGCCTTTCATTTTTATGACAGAGAATACATAAGTAGGTTCTACTACTACAGAGTACAGGTAACGTACATCACTTTTATTTACGAAGCCAGGTAAGTACGGATCATGGCTTTCCTCCCAATTTTTCAATCCACATCTAGAAGGCTTGTTCCTTGTGCAACCCAAACACAGTTTAGTCTCTTAGGCAGCTCAGTCCAGGGCTCACCTGAGTAAAGCTAATGGTTTAACTTAATTAAGGGATTGTTTTGTGACACAAACTGCTCTCTACTGGGCATTGAACAGCTTGAACTCAGTGTTATGAACACTACAATTAAACTATCAGGTAAGGGCATATTAAAATAGTTGGCTGTTTAAGATAGCAAGTGCCCCCCGGCTCCACAAGGATCTTGGTGATTTTGCCAAGTATATCCAGGAAAATACCTCCAAGTACTAAAATGCAGCCACCTCTGAGGTAGTAGCTAAGCAGACAAACAAAACAGTATGTTGAACAACAGTGAGGAAGGAAAATGTTTCTAAAGACATGAGGGAAAACTCCTACCTTTTCAAAGAGAAGACAGAACTTAATTTCTGAGTTCTAATCATAAAAGATCTATACGCAAACTGCATACATCACAAATGTACTTCTCTTGGTAGGCTGAAAGCCTCGGACAACCCTTCAGAGAGTCTACTCTAACGTGACTGCACAGAGTCCTGAAGTTCCAAAATCCAATCCCTAGACGGTTTCCTTTTTGCCAACAGTGTGCCCTTGTTGCGAAAAAGGCCAATGGCATATTAGGCTGCATCAGTAGGAGTATTGCCAGCAGATCGAGGGATGTGATAATTCCCCTCTATTCGACACTGGTCGGGCCGCATCTGGAGTACTGTGTCCAGTTTTGGGCTCCCCACTACAGAAAGGATGTGGACAAATTAGAAAGAGTCCAGCGGAGGGCAACAAAAATGATTAGGGGGCTGGGGCACATGACTTATGAGGAGAGACTGAAGAAACTAGGTTTATTTAGTCTACAGAAGAGAAGACTGAGGGGAGATTTGATAGCAACCTTCAACTACTTGAAGGGTTGCTCCAAAGAGGAGGGAGCTAGGCTGTTCTCGAGGGTAACAGAGGACAGAACAAGGAGCAATGGTTTCAAATTACAGCTGGGGAGGTCAAGGTTGGATATTAGGAAAAACTTTCTCACTAGAAGGGTGGTGAAGCATTGGAATGGGCTATCTAGGGAGGTGGTAGAATCTTCATCTTTGGAGATTTTTAAGGCTTGGTGAGACAAAACCCTGGCTGGGGTGATTTAGGGGGAGTGGTCCTGCTTTTTAGCAGGGGGTTGGACTAGATGACCTCGTGAGGTCCCTTCCAACCCTATTATTCTATGATTCTATGATCTTAATGTTTTGTAATCCGGACTCCCCTTATTATTCATAATAAAGATATTTTGTTTAAAAACAGGTAATTGGGAAACAAAAGTGATTCTCACAGGATTTACAAAACCTATGGGTCAAATACAGCAGGACTCAAGTTCCCCTTCTCAAGAAATTCTATTTTAACTTAAAAGTCCTTTATTACTGATGATGTATAATATTATGAAGAGTTTCTAAATTCCTCTAGTTATTGCTCTAGGACTCCGCAAATAGATTCCAGGCCCAAAAGATCAACCTGGTCAATCCAATTTTTAAAGAACACAAGATGAATAGAAATATTTTTAAAGATTCTTATTACAGTGCTAGTGCTGAAGAATCAGAAAGTGAAACTGAGTAGAAATAGAAGTGATTCATTAATTTTCTTGATGAAAGCTGTGAATGAGGTAAAAGGCATAAACACTGTAAGCTATAAGAAATAAAAGGCCCACACAGTGAAAAATAAATTATAATGTTTTCAGTGTTTGGTTTTCATAATCTATGGTATTAACTCAGGAAAAGATTTTGATGTGTATGATTTACCTGACAGTGTACTTCTAGATCAAACTAATATTTAACATGATCAACCACTCACAGAATTTCTTCAGTTTTTATTTTTAATGTTCAGCCCACCGATGCCCTTCTTTACCCATGTGTTTGTCTGAAAGCTACCTTGACCTCTTCCATTTTAATCTCTAACAACAACATGCTGACAACATGACATTTAACATTATGAAGTTACTGTCACTTACAGACTGATTTTATGCTTCTGAATAACAAGAACTCTTCTCACATTCACTGGATCAATTGCAAGGAAACGTTTTGCTTTTACTTTTCCTTTAAAAGAATATTCTCATTTATGAAGCAACTGCCTTCTTAGACTATGTCTATGCTGAACTTTCCACACCATTTGTATAGCACTATTATTGCTAGTACTTGCGTAGCACTGGAGAACTGTGCAAGGGCTAGGCAATTACACAGGGTCCTAAAGGGAATGTCCCCTCAGTGCTGTAGCCTATAGATCTAGCCTGCTTGCTTACATATATACTTTTCCTTATATCGGTTAATTATAGATTTAAGCTTCCTTGTAAGTTTAAATATTTGTTGTATGGTAACAAAATCATAAATGCATATATAATTAGTAACGTTGGAATGCAAGAGCCTGCAGGGCACATCCTACATGAAAGGTAAGCCTACGTATGTTTAGGACCTCCTTAGTCCACGAGAAGCTTATAAATGTGTTTAAGACTTTAGTAACTCAAATAGTCAGCAGCTATCAAAATGGGGGGGGGCGGGGGCTGCCCAGACAAACTTCACAAAGTCCACCACAAAACCCATGAAAAGGGCCAGAAATAACAATACGTGTGAAGAACGTACTGTCTAGAACCAACTGGAAAGGAAAAGGGTACATCAGTAATATGTCATTAATACACATGAATTTGCCAGCCTATAGGAGAAGCATAACCTGAGAATCTGGGCGTGAAGGAGCTGAGTTTTGACTTGGAAGGAGGACTCATATGGCTCAGGGAATAAAAAGGGTTAATGTTGCCAAGGCATGTTCAACTAACTTTTTTCTGAGTTTCTTCTTTTAAGATCTTTTGTTTTAAGATACTTAAGTATTGCCAGTAGTGTTAGTTTTATTCAACTTTATAGCTCTTAGCATTAGCTCTACCTCCACCCATCCATGCCAGCGATGAGGGACCAGACACCTCTCTCTCGACTGGGTCAGCAGAAAAAGGTTCAAATATATTAAAGAGTGAGAATATATCAATGCAAAGCATATAATAAAAAACATATCACACAAGATTGTAATTCAAATCATTATTCATTGAGTTATCTACTTAATATGATTTATCCTTTTATTCATTTGTTTTTAATCACTTGTCTATCATTTTGTTATCTTAATAAATCTCTAAAATATACATATTTGGTTGCTGGCATGAATATTCCTGTTGTGCATGCTGGGTGTACTTGCAAAAACCTCTGTCGCTTGATTCGGGGACTAGAACCTCAATGGCTTCTGATTACAGCCACTGGCGAGCATGTAACCCTATCCAAATTACTAAACAACCAGACATTAGTTACTCAACAATTACTGTAGTCTGAGCATTTTTCATCTGGTGCCTTGAAACTTTAGCAATTCTTTCAGAACAAAAGCATTTGGAAAAGAGACTACCAAGAGCATATGTGGTTTTTACTATCTAATTCATTCCACTAAAACACAGTTTTAGAGAAGCAGAACTCTACCAGGGAGAGGGAGGGAGGTGGTGACTGTCTACACACGAACTACAGTTACAGGCTAGATGCCTCTTCTCTGACAACCGTCTTTGTACATTTCCACTTGTGGCAGTTTAATTAGGACTGAGGCCACTTTTTTGGGTGTTGCACTGCTTTTTAAACAAAGGCTGCCCTCCCCAAAGAAACATCAAGTGTCCACGCCAAGATGTCAAATGAGGAGTAGTACCGTGTGAGTTTCTGAACATTAGGCAGTAGCTCCATAGATTTATGTACTGGAAACATAAAATCATGCATTATCACACTCCCCCATCACTTTAACTATCCAAGCCCCAAGATTCTCAGTGACTGTCACCCAGGACAACGTTTACCATGTGCAAATACAATACTTAACGCAGCAGGTCAGGTTATTTATTCTCCCTACACCAACCCTCAATGGCTACAAAAAGCCTGGTGACCTTCCTAAATGTTTTCACACTTTGCACATGAAAACTAAAAAGGCCCTTTAACATTCCAGACAAGGAGTTCCATTGACCTGAATGATAGTTTAATTCAAGTGGAATTCAGACACCAATTTGGGAAAAACCATGAGGCAAGGATATACATGTCACCTTCATTCCTGTGAAATACAATGAAAGGGAAGTGAACCATTGAAGCCTGATACTTGCTCACTCTTCTTGATTGTGATTAAAAAAGCTGGGTTTATTGACAGGTGAAATAAAGTCTCCTAATGGCTCAAAGGCTGAATTGAGCCATTTTATCATCTTCAGTCACCCCAAACGGAGGGTTGTATGCTCAATGTCAGGTAGGTGAACTTTGACTGGAGGCAAGAACAAACTGGAAGATTAAATATAGAAAGTTGTCTAAGGTTTTTTTTAATCAATTAACAGAGCACATCAGTAAGATTGTTACTCATTGCAAAAGGTTTCTGCAATTTTTAGAAAGGCTTTTTAACCAACATCTTCCTGAACTATAACAGGATTTTTTTAAAAAACCTTCTGAGGAACATCAGGTAAGATTCAGTCAAAGCCCTATGAAGCATGCTGCAATGAGGAATAACTATGGATTAAAACAGAGGACAAAATCATCTTCCCATATCAAGAGGTCTGAGTGATCACTTGAAAACAGAGAGGCTTCTGTGAGATCCCCAGGACAAAGTGTACTATTGTCTAGACCAGTGGTTCCTAACCTTTTTGGCTCAAGGGCCACAGATATCATTTTTACAAACCTGAAGGGCCACCAGTTTCGCCAGCAGGCCGCCCCACACTGCAGCCAGACAGAAGGAGTTCAATGAGGTCGCTGCCTCCTTGCTGATCTCCTATCTCCCTGGCTGCAGACCTGTGTGCTCCACCTGGGTCCTTAGGCAATGGCTCCTTTCTGCAGCCAGAAGATCAGTGCTCCCCTTCCTCTGGCTCCAGCAGGGACCCCAGTGCCTATGGATCCAGGCAGAGCACTTTGCCGCGTTCCCTGCTACAGCCAGGGGGATCCCTTTGGCTACAACAAGGAGCCTGCATTACTCTTTTAGTCCCACAGCAACATGCTCTGCCAGCAGAAAGGGAGCCATGGACCACTTGGAAAGCCCCCATGGGCCACTTTTGGCCACATGTTGGAAACCATTGGTCTAGATCCTAGAAAAGGCAGTAGTATGGCCAGAACCCTGTCCTGTCTGACTGACAACTAGTGAAATTAGTGGAGAAAAAAAGATATGAAGACCTTTGCTCCAGTCTGTCTGGTACCTGTTATTATTTGTCTTTATATGGAGCAAAATCAAAGGCACTCTTCACAGCTGTTTGATGCAGACACATCTACTGATGTAATGCGTCATTTCTTCACTAGGTCCACTGCAGCCTGTTGGAGAGAATATTTGCACTGGTCCTAAAATCTGCAACTTAGACTGTTTGGAGGCACATTTTCCTTTGCCTGCCAAAAATGACGCACCCCATAAGACAAGCTCCAGTCCCACAAGGAATTAGCTTCCCCTGTATCCAACACAGGGCACCACAAGATCCCAACAATGAACCTTCCTGACCAGATAAGATGCATCACAGATTACAACCACAGAGAGGATTACCCTCTACTCATACCAACTAAAAGAGATGGGCATTCAATGCCAATTCCTTCTCTTAAGTAGCCATTCCATCACTGCTGCTTCCAATAAAGCTGCAATGGTGGGAGACTGAAAGAATGTAACAATGTGGATGTCTCACTGTCACATGGGGTAACCTAAAACCAATATATTCGTATGAAAATTTCCAGCTCTAGAAATGCACATAAATTACAAGTTAATTTTACATTTCTAATACCACAATGATCCCATTAACCTTGCTACCACCAAGACCCTTTATTCCTAGGTCAGGATTGCCATGAAGGCAGCAGCATCTCATCCCACAGATGGATGGAGAAAAGACATTTTGCTTTCTTTTCAAAAGTAAAAAATGAGAAATACAGGACATTCTGGCACATCCCACCTCAGAGAAGGAGGATAAAAATCATACACTGTACCCTTGTTTTGGCTCGTGGAAATAACCAAACTGGCTAGATAACTTTTACTGACTTGTTTCTAAAAACACTTTTCAATAGCCCAAATTTCTCAGGATTTGTCTCTAATTATATCAGCAGTTATTTTTAATTGCACACAAAGCTTTTAGAAGGCTACACCATTTTCTTTTTATGACTAGGGTTTCTTTGTCCACACAATGTAAAACACAACGAAACAGACTACCTATCTACAGCTGCTCGTCTCTTCAAACAGTGTGCTCATTCACTACACTGTGATGTCATTGTATTTCCCCTGACCCCATTTTCAGAAAAACACACAAGACATTTATCTTTGCTTTACATTTGTCTATGCAACCCAAGTACATTACAAACCTTCCTCTTGGAACAACAATTTCACAGATCTATGACTAGTCACGGAAATTTCTACTGTGAGAGTGACAGAGTATTCAAACTGTATAGAAAGTGACAAGAGTCAGGGACTGAGCATGCTCTGTTTCTTTTTTCTTAAATCAATATTTACAATAACCCCTTTGCTTCTATTGTCGCAACTTCCCGAAGCGCATCCTACTATCTTCCTTGAGTTAATCAGCATACACTAACAGTGATAATGAAATAGATTTATGAAGGAATTAAAATCCATTGGATAACAATGCATGCCATCTACCCATTCCTTACTACACTGACTGCTTGTGACTACATATAGCATGTAGTAGCAACAATTAATCTATTTCATTATTTGTGTTTAATACAAGCACATATATATAGGACGTGATGTAGGGATACGTGGGTGATTTTGCTGTTTGTATAATGTGTGTGTCAATCCTTGTAGCATTGGCCTTAATTGGTTTCTTAGTTTTATAAGTTTATTGGTTTCATTCATAATTTGTGTCAATCACTGTATCATTGGTTTATTAGTGTTATAAGTTTATTGGTTTCAACCATTGTATCATTGATCTTAGTTGGTTTATTAGTTTTATAACTTTCTCTCATTGTATTATTGGTCTTAATTGGTTTATAACTTTCTCACCTTAATTGGTTTATTGATTTCATCCTTAACTTGTATCAATCCTTCTCTAACCCTAATTGGTTCATCATGATTGACATCTGTAATGGGTCCCTGTTTGCAACATTGTTACATTAGTTTATAATGTCTTGTAAATAGGATTGTGGACCCTGCGCTCTGTGTGGCTGTTGGGGAGCAAGGGGCTCGAACAGCTGGTCTTGGGGTTCTCCTGGCTGGGGAGGTGGGGGCCTTTCCCCTCTGAGCCACTCTCTCCCAGCTTGCACTGTTGTGGAAATCTGTGCCTATATACCCTTAGGTAATAGGCATAGCACCTCTTTTTACCCAGTCTCTGCAGTATTTACAGTAAAGTAATGTAAAACTACATATTAAAAATGTAATATTGAAAGTGTTAAACTCCATCTTGAAAACATTAAACTCCATCTTGAAAATGTTAAACTCCATCTTTGACCAATGTATCCTATCTTGTGTGAAACTATTTCTAAAGTGAATAGCTTACATTGTCTGAACAAGGTGTGGATGGAGGGTGTATGTATGTATGTATGTGTGAACCAGTCCCAAACTGCCAGCTTGTCCTGATGAATGCGAAGTCCATTCCAACAGCTGAAGAATGCGAACACAGCCCCAAAAGTAAAAGGATCCACCCCAGAGACAAAAGGATAAAAATTAATCAAACTATCAAGAAACGAGCTGGAAGTCACGTCTGCAGCTGCCTGGTGATCAACGGACACACAGAGCCCCTGAAGCAGTGTGACCTATAAAGACTGGGGGAGACTCCAAAGTTTTGGGGGACAGTTCTGCATACACCTGAAAGAAGGAGCGTCGGTGCGCGCCCGACAGACCCCGCTCTTCCTCGTGTTCAGCTTCCCTGGCCAGGTAGCTACCACGAGCAACGATCTCCAGCAACAGACTAAAGCCACAATCAGGACTGGTAATTGTATAAACTGCAGAATATTTTCTGGTGTGTTTGGGCGCGTGGGTGAGTGTGTGTGCATGTGTAGGTATAAGTCACTTTATAATTTTGTTCTGTTCTATAATAAACACTGCGTGTTGCCTTTTCCCCTTTAAAAGATCTTGGACACTCTTTTTGGTATAACAGTGACCGACAGGACAAGCACGTATATGGGTTTTTACAATTTAGGGAGGGTAGATGGGGCGGGATCTGAGTTATTACAGAAAATTCTTTCTTGGGTGACTGGCTGGTGAGACTTGCCCACAAGCTCAGGGTTTAACTGATCGCCATATTTGGGGATGGGAAGGAGTTTTCCCCCAAGGCAGATTGGCTAAGGCTCTGGGGGGTTTTCGCCTTCCTCTGTAGCAATGGGAATGGCTCACTTGCTGGTGGATTCTCTGTATCTTAAAGTCTTTAAATCACGATTTGAGGACTTTAATAACTCAGTCATTGGCTAGAGGCTTATTGCAGGAGTGGGAGGGTGAAGTTTTGTGGCCTGTATTGGGCAGGAGGTCAGATTGGATCATCAGATTGGTCCCTTCTGACCTTAGAGTCTATGTTTTTCCAATAGTCAGGGTTCCCTCGTGAACTCCCAAGATTTTAGCAGCACCAGAGAAATCTTAAACTCTCTGAAGTTTCACAGTCTGTATCAAAAGAGGGAAATGTTTTGAAGAGAAAAGGACAAACTTCCATTTCTTACCTGGATTTTACCACAACCAATTTAACATTTGGGAGACTCAACTGAGGAAATATGTAAAAGGCCAGCGTGAATGCATCATGGAGCCCCTACCTACTATCTAAGAGCTTTGGGAGAAAACGCTAGTTCTTGATACGATCAATGGTAATCTAAGATTTCTGCTCATGATTTCTGCTGCTGCCAAAACCATTTTCTTGATGCAGTAACGAACAGCCTTGTGCAAAGTTTGTGACTTTTTTATATTAGCAGAACTTATATTAGCAGAACTGTCTCTCACTTGACCTAGATGCTGCACTTAACTGCCCAGTACATACATCTGGTTTTGTTAGACGCAAAAAACTAGAGTCCCATTGACTTCAAAAGAGCGCTACATGGACAAAAGAGCCTACCCATACACAGACCAGTGTAGGATCAAGGCTTATGGATTTGCACCTTGAATAGTGAGTCCTCTGGCACTACTGGAGTTATATATAAACAAATATTAATACGGCTTAAAAATGAGTGTTTAATAAAATATTGAAGATAATGATTTGTACTCCTTAATGACCCATAGATGAATTCACGGGCAGCACTTTACATTTAGGAGTAATGATATGTCTCAACCTCGCATTCTGAGACCAACGTGACTGTGAAGTCACTAAGCAGACTGCACTAACATTTTTTAATTCCCCCAAGAAGATAATTAAGTTTTAACTACTAAATACCTAGCCTCTGAAACAGATTTTTCCCTTTTTCTGCTCAATATTTAACAAGGTATTAGAAGAAATGAAACTGCTACCATACATAATTTTATTTTGAAATAAGGCTCATTTTGCAAGTTTTCAGAACCAAATGCATGCACTGTTTTTACCTGAAGAAAACAGTACTCAGAACATATTAACAATTCAAACTCCAAGTGCTGTTTCAATAAAGTACTTTCACAGCATTCTCAGTGATTACTGTTTTTGCAAAGTATTTAACCACAGTAAATTTTATCTGGAACAGACTCTTGAAAGAGAAGTGTGACCTAAATGGCAGATGACTTAAAAGAAAATGTGCTTTTCACTGTTTAATAGCTAAATAATTTTTTTTTAACATTGCATATAACCACACAACAATAAATTGCAACAGGATTTTATTTATTTATTTTAGGTTTGTGTACTTATAACTTATCACTGGTTGCTCTTCATGCCTCCAGAAATAGCACCTAGATAAGGATAGCCTTAACGAAAAATGTTTTGATAACTAAATAGTTTTGCACATACAGTAACTTACTGATTAAACAAAAGATACTTGTTTGGTAAAATATTTATTTATAACAAAAGGAATCCAGAACTAAATTCTCATTCTTCAAAAGAATTACTGCATTCAAAACTCACAGCAGACAGCAATCTTTAACTTCAACATTAAAAAGTTAATATGAAAAGTTTAATTTACAATAGGAAATATTGTGTTCTCAAATGTATTTGTCTTTGAAGATACTGCAGATTTAATTGTAAACAGTCAAATAATAATAATTATTATTATTATGTTTTATAAATATGTAAAGTTTCCACAGAGAAGTTAAGTGAATTTGATTTTCAAACACTTCTTGCTGAATTGCATATTTAATCTCTTGCAGAATCTAAGCAAGTTACATTCGTGATTCTTGCCCCTGCACCCCTCCACACACCATTTAAATACCAGAAATTACAAAAAGACTTTATTTAGTCTAACCAAAAGTTTAACAAATTTCAAAATAAAGAAAATTTAAATGTAAATTGAAAGCCAGTTATGATATATTAATTTCTTCTTTCTACTTCACAGCATTCAGGGTATAGTTCTTAGTTTATGTCTCACTTTTCCTTTCAGAGGTAGCTTCCTTATGTATGCAACCCCTAAAGCTTTAAAAATATGTACATTTCATATACATCTAAAGATGCTCCTTCACTCAAGCCACTTTTCAGACATTCCAGGATCATTCACTATATACCACTCTGAGTTATGGCAAGGGAAGAGCTAAGCAGCCCTATGTTTCTAATACCAGACTAAGCCTACGAATTTCATCAGTCTTGTATATATCAAACAGGTGCACTGCCCAGAACTGCGTATGTCCTATTTATATTACTCATCAAGAGATTCCGACAGTTCCTCAACAACAAGTAACATAAAAATGACCATAAATGCAATGCATTTAGCTCTCAATATTATTGCCCCTCTTTGTCCTTGGAAATTAAATCTAGAAATACAGACGACAGGGTATAGTTTGTTCATTGCCTCAGAACCCTGCTAGCTGTCAGTGTTCGGCATTTAACAAGAATGCTTTCGCTTCTCTATTTTGTCTTTACAGTCTCCAAAAGGAATCCTAAAGATTAGGAAAATTATGTACATGTATACAAGCCAGTTCGACCCTCCATTCTAAATAAGTGTGTGCGCACTCCCCATCTTGGACAACAGCAAGTAAATGGTGGGGGCAATATACATGTGAAAGCTGCCAAGTGACAGGCTCTCCATGAAAGAAAAAGCAAGGCAGCTCCTATCACATCAGAACACCGAATTTCCTAATGACATTTTATACTGTAGACCAGGGAGCTGAGAAGCCACAAGCAAAAGAGGTGATGACTGCTAAAAGGGCTCTAAAAAAACAGTAGGGTCCTGCAGCATCAGCAGCTGTTCAGTCCCTTTTCACCTCAACACACAGCTCATCTGTGCAAGATCCTAACCAGCAAAACTTGCAGAGAAGAGGGTAAAGGGGGGCAAAGGCCACAGTGTGCTTCTGCTAAAACTGACAAGTGCAGTAAGGTGCAGGAAACAAGTTACATCAGGAGGATTTTAACACCAGCTCTTACTCAGTCTGTTGCAAAAGGAAGACTAAAGATGCACCCATGGTACAAAACCCACCCTATCTGGGGTCTAAACAGTGGTGTCAGGAATGTCAATGCACTTTGAGCCCCTTACCCAGACAAACAGTGATTCCCCCAGAGAGAGATTTACATCTCTCTCTCCCTTCCCAGTCTGATCACCTTCCCTCTACATTCCCTAACCAACATGACAGCCCCCAAAGTATTTCTGTCCAAAAACCCCCAGCCCGAAATCCCCAAACTCTTGTGGCAGCCCCCAAGGTATTTTACATCTCTGCCAACCTCCTCCAATTTCCCCCATTGCTCTGGCACAATGACCTGGGTATTTACAAACCCACAGACCTCCTCTGACACCTCCCATTTCCCTATGACAGACCCCAGGGTATTTATGTCCCATCCCCCCCATCACCTGTGCCAGACCCCAGGTATTGACATCTCCACCACTCCCTGTGACAATCACCCCAGGTATAGTC
>ML686028.1:648777-670779 GCA_007922175.1 Pelusios castaneus | reverse complement strand
CCCCATGTCCCTGGGACAGCCCCCCCGGGGACTGACACCCCTGCCCGGCCCCCCACTCACCCCTCCGCAGGGCCTCATCGTAGCTGAGAAAGCCGACGCGAGACTCCTTGGCACCCATGGCGGCTCAGTCCATGGCGCCCCAGCGGCCGGCGCAGAGCCCGGGATGCGCCGCTAGCGACAGCCGAGCAGGAGGGGGCCGTACACCGTCCCCGCCACCGCCTCCATGCCGCGTCACGTGACACTCCCCCGCCCCTCTCCCAGGTCACGTGACGGGGGTGTTGTGGTTCGGGGAGCCGCTCCCAACGGCCGCCGCGCGGCGGGGGCGGGGCTGAAGGCCTGTGTCACGTGGCGCAGGGGAACCCGCCCCCCGCTTGCAGGGGAATGGCCGGCGCAACCGCCTTGCAGGGCTGCGTCGGGAACCCCGTGTGAAGCTGGCCTCGGGCCGCCAAGCTCTAGGGGGCGGGGCTGCTCTCAGGGCGGGGCGTAGGAAACATAATGGTGTTGGGCGGGGACCCGCTGGCGGGTCGGGGCACCACTGGGGAGAGCAGCTGAGTGGGCGGGGTCTGCAGCGGCTGGGGAGGAGCCAGAGGGGACGGGGCAACAGTAGGGTAGGGGAGGCCTCACGGGGGTGGGGGGGGAGATGAATGGGCCATGCTGGCAGGGTGGGCCTCAGGGTCAGGGCCCACAGCGGAAAGGGGAAGGAGTGACATGAGATGGGCCACCACTGACTCCAGGCCATCAAACCCTCATCCAAATTGCAAGCCGCCCTTCCTCCCCCCCCCCGGAGATGGCATCTGCCCTCACTGCAAAGTAAAGGGGCAGGAGTGGAAGGACACAGCAGGCTGCAGTAGACCATCATAGAACGGGGGTAGTGGAGGGGCCAAACCTACAGGGGACAAAAAGGGCAAAGGGAGGCAGGTGCATAGGAATGATACAGTGTGGTCAAAAGGAGGCACTTGCCCCATTCAGCTGGCTCTAGCTCATGCGGGTGCCGGAAGCAGTCCTCAACCGCACCCACCAGTTCAGTGATTTCAAATGTTAGACGGGCACATGCCACTTTATAGTTTCTTTAAGAACAGCTTTGCTCCAATGTGACAAATAATTTTGCACAAGGCAAGGGCTTGTGCTAGACACAAAAGGTAAAAAATAAGGAGTAGTTCCAACCAACTCCAGACTCTCATGCCCCCCCATGGGGGTGAAAGTGGATACTGAATTAAGCTTTGGGGCTTTTTGATTAATAATGCTGGTAGGTTTATGGGCTTTATCAATCTTAATGTATCCAGTTCAGAGAATGCTGCTGCTGCACAGCAAGAGCAAAATCCTGTTCCCATTTAATTAAAACCGTATATTTATTTTAAAACTCTCTCCTTTGTCCCTGAAGCTATAAAATGGTGATTTTTAAGACAAATATTTTGCAAATGGAGAGTGCTAAATTCATTATCTTATGATTTTAATGCAGCCCCCTCCATAAGGGTAAATGAAGTAAACATGAGGGGGTTTTACACTATATAGGTAGTATTTCCACCAAGAATACATCAGATCCACGTCTGGAGCCTCTAAGAAAGAGAATGCAAGTGTAGTGAACAAAAGCTACACTGAACATGGTTATGCATGTTGTATTGGGAAGGTGGATAGACATAAATATCTAAAGTGGTTTCACAGAATGAACAGATAAAGAAGTTTCAGGATATAGACAGGACACAGGCAACATGGGATTAAACAGCAGCAGCACCAAAACCAAAACTGATGCTAAAGATTAAAGGCAACAGTAGACACAGGAGCGTCTGTCTATGTCTTTTTATTGGTACAGATTAGATTACTACTGCAAATTACAGTACATAAAGCAATACTGCTCCAGAAACTGGCTCCAGGGTAGATCATAATTTTTTTTTGGTAAATTGTGGCTGATTCTGCTAAGGGAATTTTGTCTATGATTGCAGCATGAGTGCATCCAACCAACCATCAAAGGCATTTTGTGACTTGTATCCACAAATTTCAGCTCATGGGAATTTTGAAACAATAGTGTTGTAAGGCCTGAATTTAAGTGTTTGAGACACAAAGCTTTTATATTATCATCTGCTCTTAGTCAAAGCAGCCCATCTTCACTGTTTCTGCCTTAATCCATTTCAGAGAAGTAGATACAAATCAGCAAACAACCCCAGGCGTTTAAAAACACTCTGACCGTGGAAGCCTTTGCCGTCTCCCCAGGTAAAGGCTATTAAATGAACACATCAGGGTACTAGACCCTTGTACTGCTTCTGCTTTAAAAAAAACAAAAAAACAAAAAAAAAACAAACAAACAAGCCAGTGATAGCATTTGTCATTGATGCTGCCAAGAGCTCTTAATAAACTCACTCATGTTAAATACCCATGACTTGACTTGAAACAGGTGCATCAGAATAGCATGATGCACAGCATGCTCTGCATTTATGGATTCAATATACACAAGAGCTTAGTTTAGATTTCTCTCAACACTTCTTGATATTGAGGAGTCATCAGTTTTTGACTTCCCGTTACTGTGAAATCAATAAGTTTAATTAATTCACAAGATACCTTCATTAAATACTGCACTTTACAAAACACACGCACCAACTTAAAACTAAATGTTTGAGACCATTTTTTTTTAAAAACAATTAAATAAGAGCCCTTTCCTTCAATAAAGAACCAATAGGATGTGGTTTAGGTCCATAGTTGGGCATTGAACAGTCTTAAACATGACATTAAATGTTTGACTTTTTTTTTTTAAAAAAGCTTTTGAAATTAACATGTGTTTTGATTGCATCTGTACTGAAGGTGTGACATGTCTCAGATGGTGTGACCAAAAACTGAGAATGGCATTTTCAAAATGATTTTAGCAGCTCAGGAGCACAATTCCAATTAACTTTCAATGGACCTTGTGCACTTAAGTCACTTAAGATTTATCTACATTGAAATAAAAGATCTGCTCACTGTATCTGAGCCCAGGTCAACTGACTCAGGCTTATCGGGCTATACGCAACAGTATAGACAATCCAGCTCCGGCTGGAGCTTGGGTTCTAAAATCATCCACATTAGCCAGGTTTCACAGCCTGGGCTGCAGCCCCCCCAGCCATGTCCACACACTGCTCTTTTTAGCCCACAAGTCTGAGTCAATTGATTCCAGCTCTGAGATTCGGTGCCACAGGTTTTTCTTTGCAGCATAGACAGAACTTGAGATACTCTGGAATCCATGGCAAAAAACACAGCAAACAAAGCTATCTGTATCCCTCAGTCTGGAAAGCAACTTGAGAAAGAACTGGAGGCGGGAATGTTGATTCCACCTTGTGTAACTGTTGCACGTATAGGCCCCAATAAGAATCATGATCCTGTTGTATTAGGAGAGTAATGGACAGATATAGACCAATCCTTGCCCCCCAAAGCTCACAATCTAACGTAAGACCAGATGCAACCGTGAATACAACACTGGGCGGGAGAGGAAGAAATAGCAAGAACATGTTAACATAGGCCAACTATGTCCACAGCTAAATTAAATGTTTTTCATTAAGACATAATGATGAAAAACGTAAATACGTCAAGTCACTACCTGCCAATCTAATTCTAGAATAGTCAGTGGGGTCAAGGAGGAGCGAATAAGGTGGTTTCCTCAAAGAAAATACAAACAAAACTGTACATACAAATACTGACTTCTTGCAACATGTTCCATATTCTCCAGGAAACAAGTGGTATTGCAGAGAAACTAGAAGGTGAAATCTGCCAGTGTTACATGTGACTAGGGCCAGGAAATAAAAGAACAGCCTCTTACCAGCATCGCTATACGTCACACCTTTATTACATAAACATTCCCTCATATTGTTTGCAACTTTAATATTGCAGCACTTCGCCAGTACGAGAAAAAGCAGAAATGGATACAGACTTCTGGCTTTAATTATCTCTACTGAAGGAAATGAAAGTAAAATGCATTAATGATGAAACAAATTTGTATTTGTAGAATTCAGTTTTAATAAATTAATTTACTGGCAAATTTGGTTTAAAAAATTTGGTTACTTCACAGTAATCTTTGTTTTGAAATTGTGTTAAAATATTCAGATACAAATTTTGTGTACTTAATAATCATTCCCCCATGTTAAAAAACCAATGTTGTTAATAAATGAGGTGCTCGTAACAAATAAAGCAAGGGGTCTCCAGTATGCTAGCGCATCCTTCCAGGAGTTGTTTTTCCCATTAGTAAAATCCTACATTTTTATCATCCCAGATCTTAAATTTGTGCATTAATTCAGGGTTCAGATTTTAACTTCACTTTAATAAGGGAACTCATAGTTGCATTTATTCACTTCATATTCCCCTGGATTAGTTTGTAGCCTTTCTGGGGTTCCTTGGAGATTTAGAGATAGACAAGGTGGTGTTTATTTTTTTCACTTGGTTCATGGAGACAGTTTCCATTCATAATAGGAACTAAATTAGTTAACCTACCTACAGTCTTAGCTGTCTTAACACTGGTCAGTCACTTTAAGTAAAGCCGTCTCTGCCACACCTAAAGAAAACAACAGAAGGCACAGCCCAAATCTGAAGCTCTTACACTCACTAGTGAAGACTATATGTGAGAGTAAGAGTTACACAACCAGGGCTAATTATTCTTTCCTTTCAATCTTAGCAATTTTGTCCCTGTTCCAAATGAAGAAAGGTGCAACAATCAGTGGAAGCCAGAAGGCCAGAGTAACTTGTGCTAAGCAAGTATGTGAGATCTACATAATTTGCTATTTCGTAGCAACCTGTGTGATAATGCTGTGTATGCAGAAGTGCTCAGCAGTGTGATCAAATTAGTCAGGCTGCTGGAATGAACTCTGTGGGAACAGATGATCTTGGCAAAGCTGTTGCCAAAAAAATTCTCTTTGCCATGACTAAGGGAAAAAAGGCAGATCTGATTCCAAAAATATGTCATTCATAAAGTGAAATACATAGTGATTTAATCAACATAATTGAAATTGATGGGACTATAGCTCTTCCCCTCGGTCTCTCTGTATAGAATAGCATGAGTCCTGTGACACCTTATATATCTGTATATAAGGTGCCACAGGACTCTCGTTTTTTTCTAATTGTTCAGTTACCTTTCTTGACATACAAGACCAAAGCTTTTCATTTACTAAATATCAGGTTTTAGTTGATTAACATTGAACCAACAAAGCATATCACACCCAAAATACAGGAATGTATTAATCACTATGACCTGACCAGGAGGCAGACCTGCCAGTTCAATACTGCCTCACATCACTGACAACAGAAAAGGAGTCAAAGTAGTGGTTATATACTTGCACATCTGTATTTTGTCTGCCACACTCTCTCTCACAGCATTTAACTTGCTATCCAAGAGTTAATCTCACTTAACTACAGGATGTTGCACAATCCCCTACACAGAAAATGCTAAATGTCAAAACAAAAGAGAATTCCACCATTTTAGCGTGTCATATTAATGAGGACGAAACAAACAAGGAGTCTGGTGGCACTTTTAAAGACTAACAAATATATTTACCACATGAGCTTGCAATAAATACATTTGTTAATCTTTAAAAGTGCCACCAGACTCCTTGTTTGCTTTGCTGAACTAGACTAATCTGGCTACCTCTTTGGAACATGTCATGAATAATGATAGTGCTTTTAAGTGGAAGTTTTTAAAGTGCTTTACCAGGGTGGAATAGGTAAAGTAATATTTCTGTTTTACACATTGAGAAACAGAAGCAGAGCATTTAAGTGACTCATCCATGGTCACAAAGACTCAAAAGTAATCTTTGGAATGTAGCTAATAGGTTTTAACCTGGCAGCTGGTAGGCAAAACCCATTGGAGTTAGTTAATCTCTATGACCAACCCACACACTTCATCGCAACTGAAGCTCACATCATACTACTATGCTGACCCACATTAGCAAGGATATTCCAGCTCTGGACCAGTGGAGTTTGGCAGGGAAACTCACAGACTTTCACTACTATGACTGATTCTAGCAAAGATTTTACTGTTTATTTTAATGTTAAGTGAAAAAGCTAAAAAAAAAAATGACTTTTGAACAGACATCTTTTTCCTGTAGACAAATGTTGAATAAGCGAAGTCTGTCATATGCTATAAACAGTATAAATGCACCTCTTTGTTACCAGCGTATTGTGAAAGATCATAAAAAGCACTTATTATTTAAGCCTATATAATTTTCAATTCTTGGAAACCATCAATTAAGCTATATATCACAACTGCAGTAATTAGCAACAATTTCCCAAATCCCCACATGCCTAACAAGGGATTTTACATAGCATTTCCAGGCTGGTAGGCGGGAATCAGAATATTGTAGAAATGAAATGGCACACAGTGCTCATTCCTTCTAGCTATTGCAACAAAGCCTACACTACAAATACACCCACACCAATCTTAATATAAGATTAGAGTAAAATTGATGTAATAAAAATATGGTTTTGCCTATTATTTAAGTGAAAACAGGGTGTTCAGAGCTCCACAAGACACTGAAAAAAGCAAAGCGCCTGCCTCAGTCTGAAATCCAACAAAAAGAGGAATTCAGTATAGCTTGAAAGTTCACCTCTTTCAACAGAGAAGATGGTTCAATAAGATATTACCTCATTCACCTAGTCTCTCTGCTCTGAACTAGAGAGAGACTACCAAGACCAGAGAAAGTTCCTTTTGTTACCAAGTTAAATTTATGGACTTTATAGAAGAGGAAATTTTACGCTGGAATTTAAGTGGAGATATTGCTTGGTACACTGCAATAGGGACAGGATTTCAGGCAAAGGGGACAACATAAAAAGACAGGAACAGCAGCAGAACTATTAGGACATGGTAAGGTGGGATTTTTTCCCCCTCCCAGCAAAGAGGGATCAACAACTATAGTAAAGGACAATGGAGAATGTTGCACCTTGCCATCCAGCGTGCCCAAATCCTTCTGCATTGATGCCATGCCACTTCTCAGATATGCCAACACAGTTGGGACAGAGCAAAGCTCAACTACTCTATGCAGAAAGATTGCTTCTCCATTCACTGGTATTTGTTCTAAAACGTCAGTGGCACAGTCTCCTGAAGGAGCTATATGTTCTGCACTTTCTCTTGTATACTCTCGGAAAGCGTAAGGCACAGGAATGGCAGGGGAAAGTGAAAGCATTTCAACTTCTCAGAGAATCATGCTGCCAAATGGGTGGTAGGGAGTGGATTCTATGCTGATGCCCTAGGATACGAGGCTGATGCTTACCTTCTCTGCACACCTTATGCCCACTACACAAAGCATATACGTCTCCCCTTCCTGGGAAACACATGGCAAAAACTCAACAGACTGAACCTGCGGCATTTCAAAGGCCTTTTTCTCATTCCCATGGGATTTTACAATGGAAGAGATAATATTTAGCCCCAAATATTCCAGCTCAGAACAAGAAATCTTTTAAAGTCTTTGTGCTACTTATTTTTTTTAAAAACAGTCTAATGCATAGAGGACTAAAGGGCAGGGAGAGCAGGCGATCATCTTCATTTATTATCCGGACAAGCTGGTTAGAAATAAATAAAGTCAACAGAACAAACACACTTTGATCATAACAAAATACAGAACCACCCAGATCTCCCACATCATCACGCTTTATTTCCTCAGGATTGAATCCTCTAAGATGTTGGGATTCCTCTCTTCAGCCTTCTTCACACATTAATTTCCCTACTCACAAGTTTCTGTATGTCATGGTTCTGTGGCTTTCAGTTCCTTGTTCCTTTAACTGTCTTTCTGGGAGTTATACTTTTTCATTTTGATTAAGTTTGTTAGGGTCCCACTACCCCAAAGGTATCTCTTCCTCTGTGGCCCTGTTTTTCTACTTGAAGATCTTTTTTCTGACTGTGTTTTTCTCTCTGACTCTAGGCTTTTTTCTTCTGATGCAAAACTACTAAGAACTCTCTTTATGATTCCAGAAGTTCATAGGCCTCCCTTCAGCTCAAAGGCTTCTCTCTGCACATGCTCTGTCCAACTGTACTGTAGTCTTTTCTTCCATGCAACCAAACTTTTAGTTCTCTCACTCATTGCTCCCCCAGGCCTCTTTTTGCTCCCTAACTCTGCTTTATTAAGGCCTGTCTGGCTTTTTTTATTCTCCACTATGTTTCTCTGCACATCTTCCCAATGTCCATTTTGCCTATGCTACATTTCCAAGACAAGGCTGACCCTTCTGATATGTTACAGTCTCATGACAATTTCAATAGCCTTCTTGGTATGTTCTGTGTGTTTTTAACTTGGTGAATCAAGCTATACCTGGTTTAACTCCACTCATTTCAGTGGAGTTTCACCCATATTCATCAAGGCTGAATTTGTCTGCAGGCCTTCAAAATGTAAAGACAGCAAAACTGCCATGATTTCATTATCACATAAACACATGAGTAGAGTGGGTTTGATATAAAGGGACACCATTGGATAGATTAGCTTCAAAATAAACAAAAAAAACAAACCCTTATCTTAACATAAGTATTTCTATGATTTGGTAATTTGCTAGGTTTACTTCTCTGTAGTGCTTGCAACTCAAAACACTGCATCACGGTTTTGTTAAAAATCTGAAATGAAATTGACTAGCACATAATAAAAATCTCATCTATTTTTGTTGTCCAAGATAAGAGCAGTACAGTAAATAAACCAGCAGCACAAGTCGTTAAAGTAAACTAGATTTGATACTTTCAGTTTTCAAAATATGAAGCATTGATAATAACATAGGGAAGAACATTTTTAAGAATCTGAAGCCACATCATATTTGCTTTAAAACTATAAAAGCAAGAAATCCTACAGACTTCAGAGTGGGTAACATTTGCTAGTAGAGTGAGCAAGTTTTGGTCCATAGTTTTTCAATTTGATTTTGTCCTTTTTAATTTTGAAATGCATCATGGACTCTGTATCTGATGAAAGATACGCGAGTCTAGGAAAAGTATAAATCTGCAGTCAGCATTTCAGTCAGTAAAAAGCAAAATTAGGCAGGTTTGCGCTAAGAGAAGCGGTTTCATTTTTCACCATCTGCAGGTTTATATTAAGGATGGAACTTGGGACTTGTAGTTCTAAAAGCAGGAGCTTCTAGGGCCTGCTCTTACAAGACCCAGCTCCATTACTTCAAAAGATTATGCAGGTTCCTGAACTCCTATATGGCCTAGTGACTAGAGGGAGACAAAACTTTACACTCAGTTAATAAAGATTTAGGAAGGAGAGATATTTGGAAAAGCAGTGGGAAAGAGAAGGGTCATAATTTAGAGAATCTATTATTTTTACAGACTCCCTTTTGCCACTCTCATACTCACCTCATGGAGCACATGGGGATAAAAAGTCCCTTTGTGTCCCAAGGAAGACAGCCAGCTGTGTCTTCACTAGCAAGGTGTTATCCAAGCCTAGAACAACTTCCAGTATCCGTTTAGTCAGATTTCAGAGAGAAAAAGGCAGGCATCCTCAATAGGAATCCTCCAAGGACTGTGAGAAATTGGCAGAGGAGCGGGGGAAGTAGACAACTTACTCACTGGAACACACAGGGCATGACTATCATCTATGAAGGTATTCACACAGTGCTCTGTGTGTGCCCTGGTTGCAAAAGATATAGTCCCCATTATGCTTCCTTAATCCCAATTAATTAAAAAACCTGAAGTCTGCCCTTAGGGTTTGTATACACACAACCCCTCTCACTCTCACTCTCACTCCCCTCCCCATTGGCTGGAATGGAAGCTGCACAAAAGTATCGCAGGGGAGAATTTGGTCCTTAATCGCCTAATGCATAGATACAAAAGGGCAGAAATAAGCTTCAACGTGACAAAATGGCTTAAGTGCAAGAGACAGAGAGTGAGCTTGAACTCTTACGCTGTACTGTATCGAGGCAATGCTGGTCTAGTTTATATATTGAATAGACACCACTTACAGCCTCAGCTGACTTCCAAGTTTAAGATCATAGACTGGTGCTGCTACCTGTGAATAACTCAAAGTACTCATGGCCTATCAGTACGTAAATCTTGCATCAGATACTCATATATGCTCTATGCAACAATGCATCACATCATGTCATGGCACCTATGCTGAGCAACATCAAACCAAGAATCAGCTTTTTTTCTTCCGGCCCCGCCCCCCCCCCAACTTTCACAAATCTTTGCTTTTTGGAAATCTGCCTAATCTTGCACTAAAAGAGCTGTCCTTCTGTAAAGATTAATTAACGTTAGAATAGCATTTTGAAAGACTAGAGCACTCTTATCACGACGAGAATTATTATAAATGAAGAGCTCCCAGGGGAAATGGAGGATATTTCCCTTGGGTATAGTCACAATACGTGTTTGATTAAGGGGAACAGGAGCTGTGGGTAAAATTAGATGTGTACATTATTTGTCCTTCCGAATTTTTACATGTACTTACAATATTGTTTCAAAAGGCCTAGCATTAAGGAAGTGACATAATCAGACAGATTTACACAGGTGCCAAAGACAAATGATAGGGAAGGGATAGAGTGAGGATACCTCCAGATACTCAGTTGAAGGGTCTTGTCTTTTTTGTGACTGAATGCTTCTTTTAAAAAGAGAAGAATTCCATGACAGATGAAGGCCAAACTGTTTCAACGTGGGTTGACTAAAATAGCCACCTAAGTGCTGTCTTTGCGCACCTTTACACACAGGCTAGTTTGCAGATATTCTGTGGAGCAACATGTCATGGGAGATTACGTTAATAGACCCTGTAGGGGCTTACTACATCTAAAAGCCAGAATACTTAAATCCAGATTTAGTTGCCTGATTGTAGACATCCATATGTCAACATTTTAGCCACAAAATATTGTTGATGTACTTACTGTAGTGATTTTTTCAGGAGCAACAAAATGAGATGAGAGCACTGTAGGTTACATGAAAAGACTCCGAGGTACGCAAGAATAATTGCATCACAGCTGGCATAATTACTCTAAATGTACAAAGGAACAGAACAATTATATTTATCTGGTTAATCGAGGGGTGGAGGGGGGATTTCCCTAGTAAAAGTAATTTAAAGTAGTTTATTCCCAGCATCATTTCTAAAAAACCCTTTCGCCCCCAGCCTTTCCAATTACCATCCAGCAAATGCCATTTATTATTCTTTTGAAAGGAGGATGTCCTGACTATTTGAAATAGAAAGCAAAACAATATTTTGCCAGAGAATTCAGGAGTATTGAAAGATCTAGTAGGAACCCATGCTTACAAATGTACTGAAGAAAGTGGTGTTCCACCCTCACGCCATAATGCTGAAGTCGTCTTAGCAAGCAACAGGAGCCAAAACCCCAGCATTTGCTGCCTAGTTGGTTGGAGGGTAATTCCATTTTTTAAACGTAGGTCATGACTCCTTGTCACAAGGTGAGCCGCTGGTTGAGTCGGAGGGGACACGCCTCTGCCCCTAAAGACTCTGTTGGGAGGTGTCCCTCTCAGAGAATTGTCCCTGCTTCATTGAGATGTAGAATTCAGAACCAGCATGCCTCAGAGGTGATGTCACACAAGCAGGTTTGGATTCAAAAGCCTCCAAGCCAGGCTGCTATCCACAGAGTGACTTTCCCTTCCCTCCCTCACTGGAATGGAGGTCTCAGGGAGTGGAGGAAATGGGCTTTGCCAAGTGGAGAAAGTGGACCCAGAAGAAGGGCAGGCTAGAGAGACTACAGACATGGGAGAGTGGAAATGCCAAGCTGGGTACGGTCCGGCCAGCCAGGTATGCGGAAGGGAGGAATAGAGACAATAAAGCCATATGGAGGAGGGAAGGTGAGGGTAAAGCCCAGTTGCGGAAAGAAGATGGAAAATGACAGGATGGCCAATGCACACCCTATAGCTCTGCAGTGCACTGCAAATAAAGGAAATTCTCTCATAGCACATTTTTCAAGCAATTTTGATTAAAAAAAATTTTTTTTTTTTACAACAATTTAAGCATGTTTTCCATGGTCTAATTATGCCCTTCATGAGATATGACAATAAATGATTCACCTGCTCAGACAATTGCAGAGGGAAGGCCTTTTCACAGTGATAGAAAAGGGAGTTTACACACAGTCCAGGGAGATCTAATTCCACTGCCGGGCTTTTGTAAAACTGGCTTATATTAAACACAACAGGTCAAATTTCATTCATGTCAATGGAAGTTTTGTCTGACCTTGGGGAAGAACCTAGAACAATACATTTATTACTCCAGTTACAAGTAATAAATGTTAACTTCTCATTGATTAGTATCATTAGAAGCAAGTAATATTTACAACATTTCTTTTGTAATTTACTGAGAATAGGATTTTCAAAGACATTTCAGAAAGGTAGGCACCCAATTCCCATTGATTTTCAATGGGAGATGGGAACTTAACTCCTCTCAATAGCTTTGAAAATCCCATCTTAAAATACTTTGACAATACCAACAGATTCCCATGTTCAAACTATCTGTTCCCCCCGTTTGGAATACTGTTTGTCCTGTGTGATGTTTAACAAGTGAATACAAGGTTTGTGTAGATCAAAAGACTAACATGATTATTTGTAGACAAAGAATGAGTATTTGCTCAGCAAGGTGGATGAGATCACCCCTCCGAAGAACAGTTCGAGTACCATATCCTCCGGACACTTGCTCATCTGCTACACTGAAGGCCTTGATCAAGACACCTTTAAAATTGTGAGCTATTAAAATAGATCAGTGAGTCATTATCGGAAGTTGGACTAGAACAATAGTCAAAGAAATAGTTTATTTCATAAAAGACAAATTATGCAAGACCTGAAAAAGTTAATGAGATGAGAAAATCCTCAGCACAAAGAGGGAAACTTGTAAAGAATGAGGAATCTCATCATGGTTTTCCATCCCCTCTTTGGATGAAAAAAAGTAAATGTAAAAAAAAAAAAAATCCATACTCAGCAGTCAACTTATATACAGAAATCACCTTTTTCCTGCCTGTTGGGGAAGAAAAGACAATATAGTTTTGTAGTTGAGGGGCAGGAATAACAGCACCACACCATTTTCCTCCTCCCCACAACTAAAGATAGGAATATGGAAACAAATGGTATTTATGGTTAGGAGCTAAAAGAGAACATATTCCACACAATGATGTCTGCATGCTCATGCCTATGCCCCCAGGCCCCCCTCCCAAATTCTTCATAGTTTGCACAACAGATCAGAGGGCCCAGGTACATGGCGAATGATGTACAATGCTTTTGTTTCTCTCTTCTTGCAGAATGAGGCATTTTGTAAATTCTGTAGATTGAAATTTACCCTTGCACCATAGGTCAAAAAAGTCCTTTATCCTTAGCAAGTCCTCAGAACCCTCCCCTTAGACGGCATACTTTGACAGCTGTCATTTAGAACGCCCCATGCCAAGACTGCACCAATTTCAGTTTTCAGGACTCAGAGCAACTGAAATGGTCTCCATAGAAGACACCAGCTATAAATCCATTGGTTTAGTTAATCTATGCTCATATAAATTACACTTGTTAACCACAATTCACATTGGACATCTTTTCAGAACTACATGTAATCAAGTTTATTTTATCAAAATTTTAAATGTCTGATACCTATTACATACTTTGAGCAATAACCCTGTATTCTGGCTCACCAAGCTCTTTGTCTTTGCAGTGCAAGGAGTTTCTCAGACCCTTTAAGAAGTCTCTTCGGAAACTGCATTTGCCCAAAGAATTTCCTGAGGACAAAAAACTGAAGTACACTAAGAAAAACTTGACCATCCTTGGGGATCACATCAATATGTTCCTTCAGCATTACTGCAAATCCTGGGAACTCAAACACTGGAGGAAGTAAGATGAGCCTTTCACACTAGCTGTTTAATTAATGATCGCACTGTGGTGGTTTTACACACTACTCCCTGTGGTCAGGTTCCTAAAACATGGGGGCCATCTGTGGTGTAATTCTAACAGTACACAACTTAATTCAGTGGAATTACACCATGGATGAATTTAACCCATGGCCAAATAGCATCTTGTATTATCAGAAGCAATTCAGTTTATGGTGACTGAATGAACTTATGGTGAAAGTACCATCGCTTTTCTAAGAACTGTAAACCACACGCAGGGGTCTCCTTTATTGAAATCAGAAAGGGTCTCATGAGAAATGCTAACCATATGCCTGAAGGCTGTAAAGCAAAGCCGTCTGCCTGGGACCCTGAGCTCCAAAATGACTTCACATTCCAAGGGAAGGGGTCCATTGGTGCCTGTAAGCTAATAAAATGCCCATACAAACAGGTTTGTCACTGCTTATAGGAGAGAGGTGGAAATGAATTGCCACCCAAATATGCAAAAAACAGGAATGAAGAAATTTGCGTTCCAGCAGCCTCCTTCTCTAAATCTTTCCTTCTTCTAGGATGCTGTGGAGGTTTGTCTCTCTTTTTTCAGTCCTTGATGGAAGACACCTGCGCAAACTGTATCAATACAGTAAGAGCAACCAAATGGCTAAGTTTCTGGTAAGATCTATAAATCAATAGTAAACTGAAATGCTACTACTCCAAGTTCTTTCTACTTACGAACTTTAAAAGGATCCTTTAATCACACGACGCAAGCATTTTACAGAGTTTACATAATTCCCATTGATTTCCTTAGAGTCAGGATTTCTCCTTAAAGGCTATGATTTCCTTTGGATTCTTTCTGTTCTTGCTACACTTTTCAATGACACTCTTTCATCTACTGGCCAATATAACTTGATATACCAAACTGTAGCTTCTCACTGGAGGCCTGGAAATCTAAGATTTTCAGGAGTTTTCAGCATAATTCACTATCTAGTGATACTGTCATCTGCGTTATCATGGTTTATAAAGACTGGATATTATAGAAAAGTATAGCTGTAATGGAAAGAACACATGCTACTTCTCAGACAAATACCTAATGCTATGCTTCTTTCTACCATTGGTGAGAGACCCAGGTGGGATTTGAAAATCAGATTTATCTGCATAAGTAATAGCCAACACCTATGTTTCTTAAACGTAATACACATTAAAGCCATCTTAGGGCCAGTTTTTGGAGAGAGGGTGTCTGGGAAAGTTAATTCTTAATTTTTTAAGGGCCTAACCTTTTCTCACCAGCGCCAGAGCTCTCCACACATGCTTTGTAATAGATGTAGTAGTGAGATTTCAGCCGTAGGGAAAGAGCAAAGAATCCTTTTACAGATGCTTGAGCATCTCCAGGGCTGCTGCTCAGCACCGCTTGTTACTCATCTTTTGTGCTCTTTCCTCCAGGACTGGAGCAGTCAACTTCTCTCCACTTCTTTTGCTCTTTTCCCGCCAGCAGGAACCTCACTACCTTTTTGGTCCTGCTCCTTCTCCTATGTGCTGTCCAAGGAACATATTCCCAAATATCCCAGCAATTTAACAGTGCCACACCACCTTCCCTTTTCTTATTTTTGCAGCTAGCTCTTATGTCAGAAGCTGGGGCTGGATGACCTGCTTCCGTGTGCTGCCTCTTATCTGGTGGGACGTTTCAGAACCTGTCACTGGTGGGAGACAGGTCACAGCAGAAGCGCAAGCTGGAGAAGATGGGGCAGCTGCTGGCAGGAAGGAGGCTGAGTGAAGCTGACTCCTGTCAAGTGTCTTCAGCTCACAGCTACAGCAATCTAACGCTTTATCAAGCACAGCCCACCCCCCAGTGACTATCTTCAAACTCTACCTTGACTTACATTCTTCCCAACCCTACAAAAAAATCGAGGGAGCAGCATGAGTTGTAAGTCAGGGCACAATTTGTCCCTTGAGAGTTTTCCAGTGTCCGCAGGGTTACATTTGGGGGTAGGTGGGGGGGGCCAATAATCTTCTCATTCAGATAAAAGCCTTACTTGCCCAAACATTCCCTTATCCTTACATGAGCTATATTAATCCTTCTGAGAAGAAAGGAAATGACTGCTTAGAAGGACACTGGACTCCAAAGCGTTAATCCATTTAAGTGCCTTCATAAACTCCTCTCCTAGCAAAAGGCTGAGGCGTTTAGAGCCACCCAGACAGCAACGGTCTCCAAGAAGTGCACTGCCACATTGCTTCAAATAGAATGTATCCAAGATAATTAAAACACTCTGATCCATGCATCCACCAGTCATTAACCAGACAAAAGGAGGAAACTAGAAAACTTCATTTCATAAACGGCTGCCTGCTGTACTCGACTTTGTTCTTGTTAAACTCGCTGAGCGTGATATTGTTTGCTTCACGTCAGAAAAAGAAGCTGTAGGTAAAGAACCACCTCGATTCCATTCAGAACAGAAGACAGTGACAGAACTTAACAGATTTAAAAAGAAATCTGCTGGGAAAATTATGTTGAAAGCTCTAATGATTATTTTGAATTATGAAGGAGTCAGCATTTCTAAAAAAGCATGAGATAGGTGCTTTGTAACAGGCATTAAAACAAAGTACTAAATGGCCTGGTTTCACGAAACCTAAAAAACTGTGTCCAGCAAAAGGATGAAAACCCTGGTCGCCAGCTTTGTTCCTCTGACACAGTGGAACTCTCTACAATAGAGTGTGAAGCTAGTGTGTGTGGAAGATGAACTTTTTCTGGTACTATGAAATGAGTTCCCATAGGAACTAGGGTCCATCACAAACCTCATTAGCTTTCCCCTCCAACTGCCATTGCACTTCTTGGACTGATTTCTCAAATAAAGAGCAACAAGGAAAGAAAACAAAGCAAAAATGAACCAAAAACCCTACCAAAGCAAGACACTCCAGTGTGCACATACTCCCCTGGGAGATGAAAGAACAAACATGATGTTTGTTGCTTACTACACTGCTAGAAGACCATCAGTCAATGGTGAGGAGTATGAAATACAATATGAATCTATATCTCAGAGATGTCTCCCACACTTCATAATATTAAGACTAGACTCCCACACTTCATAATATTAAGACTAGACTGTTTGCTTAAGGCCTGATAGAAGAAATGGCAGATCAGACATTATTTAGTATTATTAGGGCATCCTTCAGTCTCAAGAGGCCATGGGTATATATCCTTAGAGGATATATATATATATATATATATATATAAAAAAAAAGGTACTCAGCTGGTTTTATGGGAGACCCACTCAAAAGAGACAATCTCTGCCACATTTAAAGCCGCGAGCTCTTTTCTCCTCTGCTAATTTGGAGTGTTTCCTCTCATAGCTTTTGGAAACCTTTATTATGCTCGTTTCCAAAGGCTGTGATCCTAAATGTGATCTTCCCTGTTACCTATATCCATGTCCATTTCTTTGAGGTCTCACTTGCACACACCCTTGAAACACAAATTATGGATGTCCTTTAGGTTTTTTCCATATGTCAATTCATCATAGAGGACATCCTTTCGGATGTACCCATCATTCATTCGGCACACAATATGCCCAAGCCAGAGGTCTGTTAAATAAACATTAATTGTTGACAAATGCCTTTTGTTGTGCAAGGAAGTGAGACAAAATGAGCATCTTTATCTTTTCAACAGTAGGTTTCAAAGCCCTGCTAAATCATAAACAACAGGCTGTGGATCAAAATGTTAGCATGCATGCTACAAAAAATAAATAGCACATTTGGAAACACCTCATTATTTAGATGAGCAAGTGTAAATACACGGAACCAGTAGTGTAATAAGTGCTTCAGTTTGCCAGCATATTAATTTGATATCTTTATGAAGTTTACTACATCAGGGAGACCAGCAGAACTGCCAAACCCAGTCTTAATCATCAGCTTTCTTAAGGTTAAACAATAAGGATTCCCCTCCCTGAAGTAGGTGTCATCTGCGCTTGCACTTTCAGGCCTCTTAAAACAAACAAACAAAAAAACCTACCTGCTCAGCTCCTGATAAGCCAGTTAAGAGAATGTAATTAAAAACCAGATGCTATAAACCCAGTGTAAATGGTTGTTTTTGCCAAATCTCTTTGGGTTGTTTTAGTATCGAAACCGTGGTGCAGAGGCTGCTTTGCGCCTGGGGCGACAATCGGTGCCCCTGCTGCACGTCGAGTCTGTTCCTGTGGATCCAACTGCAGGATCAGGGTGCGAGTGCATTTTAGTTTAGCTTGTTTTTCTTTTATCGTATAACGTGGAAGGACATTAACAGCAGAGACTGAGCCTAGGCACCAATCTTGAGGGCTAGAAAAACTTTCACTGCTTAAAAAAAGTAAGCCAAAAATCTCATCTGATCACTTAACCCCAGGAACTGGGATTTTAAGAAAGAAGCCAAATAGCGTAAGCCTTTGCAACATTGTGGTTGTGCTTCTGTATGAGGGCTCAAAGGCTTTTCATTTCCTGGGGTTTTCTTTAAAAAAAAACAAAACCCCAAACCATCAAACTTGAAATTTCTCCAGAGGTCTGTTGCATTTCTGTAGAATTTTACTCATTTCATCTGTTTATGTCTAATAGACTCTTTTTTAAGGGCATGAGTTTGGAAATCAGCACAGCTTCTCTGCATACAGAAGACATCATGAATGCACAGTGAAACTTGACTGGCCAAAAACATTAAAATATTGATTTCACTGCACAGGTTTGGGTGAAACTGTACTGATGCACGGGTGTAGCTGCATCTGTTTGAAACCAGGCTGAACTTAGCCCTTGGATGAAGTGGGCAGCTCAGCAGTTGGTGTGTATATGTCTTTCTCCCTTCAATGGAGTTCTCAGAATACATTTCTGTTTTCAAAATAACTTGTGGCAGCTCTTTGTTGGTTGGGATTCAGAGAAAGAGAGAGAGAGAGAGAGAGAGAATACTGAATCAAAGGAACAGTTTACTTAATCTAGGCTGCAGGGGAGGTAGGGCTGGGTTGGGCTGCTTTATTTAGGTGGAAGATTAACAGTTATGAAAAGTCCCTTCAGTGGAATGGGAAAAAGCCTACAAGTTTGGCTCCAACTTTTCTGTCTTATTAACCTAAATGTAGCTCCACAGATTCTTCGATCGATATAGCAGGGAGCATAACTCCCACAATAGAAATCTTTGAAGGCAGTTCCACAAAAGAAAGAAGTTCGCTAAATCTTAAAAACACAACCACCTGCATTTATTAGTAGTTTCTTACCTAGAAAGATCGGTACTGCAAATAGGACAACAGATAGGCAGATCATTTCCCAGCATGAGGAGTCAGTCCTTTAGCATGTGATCATAATCTAACCCCATCATCGTATGTTATGTGAATTTATTTGTTTTTCAGAAATTATACTGTAGCTCACAAAACCCCGATTCAGTTCCAGTACCTGAAAACACCAAGTTGATTAAGCTGTATGATGCATGGGGCCTCCATGGAGACATTAATAACATGCAAGAGAAGCTAAGTCAGATCCAGTCACAGCCACCACAAGCCAGCCTACAAGGCGACTCAGAGGCAGCAAGTGTGACAAAGAAGAGGTATTGCTGCTAAACGACGCTAGGAATAGCATATAGCAAATAGCAAGTCAGGCAGCAGCTTGCTTATTACGCCAAGTACAGATGAACAAAAGAGGGCACAGGGGATGTGGACACCCAGCAATGGTCAGGGAAACAAATGGCTCATTGACTGTGATAATGGGAGGTAGCACCTACAGCAATCTTTTACCATGCCCCAATAACAGAAGAGGTGTGTGGAGGGGCACACAGCAGTAATGGGGATTGCAGCACCACAAGGGAGCAAGGGTGATGGTGAAATCACTTGACTGCCAATCCAATGACTGAGTGTTTGTTTACATTTGAGTTTAACCTGAGTCAACTGATAGCCTAATTTGGCAATTAACTGATCTTTGACTCCTAGCAGTAAATATACCTGTGATGGGATCCTAGGGTGGT
The DNA here is from genome assembly GCA_007922175.1 of Pelusios castaneus. NCBI lineage: Eukaryota > Metazoa > Chordata > Testudines > Pelomedusidae > Pelusios > Pelusios castaneus. The sequence continues at coordinate 651,107 of ML686028.1, read as the reverse complement.
GGGTTCTGAGTTACTACAGAGAATTCTTTCCAGGTTTCTGGCTGATGTGTCTTGCCCGCATGCTCGGGGTTTAGCTGATCACCATATTTGAGATTAGGAGGGAATTTTCTCCTAGGGCAGATTGGCATACCCCTGAAGGGTTTTCACCTTCCTCTGTGGGGCACGGGTCACTTGTTAGTGGCGTCTCCGTACTGTGAAATCTTTAAGCCATGGTCTGAGGACTTTAATAACTGGTCTATTACAAGAGTGGGTGGATGAGGTCCTGTGGCCTACATTGTGCAGGAGGTCAGGCTAGATGATTGTCTTTGGTCTCTTCTGACTTTAAAGTCTATGAGATTGCTAAGAGCACAACATTCATTTTGGTTTCCCTTGTTGGCTAGAATGAATGATCACTTACAGAAGTTTTTCCCATGGTTATCTTTTAGGCTCAGCAAGACCACTTCGAACACGAACAAGAAGAGAGCAGTTGACAAACACAACACCATCAAGACCCATTAAGCACAGTGCCTCTAAAGTCAAAGAAATTTTACCATAACCAGACACACTTAATAATTTAAAAATTCCATAAGGCAGCTAAGCATTTGCAGTACCATAGCAATCAGCAAATCCCAAAGCAAGATCTTGGAGTAAAGACAGTCTTTATAAATATGTGGTTTCATTTGGAAAAATCTCCATGTTCTCCAACAGCTTCATTTTAGCAAATGAAAGGTGTTTTTAGCATGCTTAGTCGTAAATGTTAAAAGTATTTGAATTTGTAGCATCATTCTCACTAACATTTTGGAAGCAACTCGTTTTTAAATAAAATAATACAGTGGGTAGCCCATACATTTTCTGCTAGGGGAATGTAACTTTTTTCTAGGTACAGCAAGAACTGTTCCCTTGTTATTTCCAACTATAGTGGGCAAATATTGGCTTTTTAAGTAGACATTGTTGCTCCCATCTATTAGCTCATTGCATGACAGTTTTCTAGGGCTTTTGTCTGAGGGTTGATACCTGAGGAGGGCTTGGTATTTTAATCATCTTTTTGTGATAAGAGATTGACTGATCTTTCTGGTCTGTAGTGGGGGATTTGGTTGCTAGATTTGGCTATACAGAAGGATATGAGTTTATATAGAAGTGTTTAACATGCCTGTGGCCGTAATAGGGCACCTTTTAACCTTCTTAAAATGAAAATAAATAAAATTGTGCCCTATGTAGGAAAACGTTCACCATTTTAAAGTGGTCTCATGATGGCAAGAAGTCTAAAAGCTTGATGCATAAGTTTCTTACCTGAGGTTTTGTTTTCCTTTTCAGTATAAAAAAGATGAATCAGGGATTCATGGAAACATGATATGGTTCTGGCTGTAAATTGGCACAAGATTTTTCACAAAATTTAAAAATTTTAATCCATACACAATGTCGATTACAGTAAAAGAAGGTATCATCTACATTTACAGAGATATGCTGCAACATAGAAAGGCTTCAATAACTGATCAGATCAAGCAAAGGTAGTAAACAAAATAAAAAGTTTCTTTGAACACACATGAAGCAATACTGACACCTGGTGGTCAGCCCAATTATTCAAAAATTTCTATTTTCAGCAAAACCATGAGAACCTCCCTGCTCTTCCCACCTCTCTGTTTTCTTTCAAAGTACCTTTTAGTTGTGACAGAACGTGCAGGAATGACAGTCTGTGAACCGTCTTTATCAACAAAGAGAATACATGCAGCAGTTTCTGGCACTCAGCACTGTGGTGGGACTCAGTATCATGGGCATTCTTGGACAAAGTGACCCCCTTGCTCCTGGGAGTAGCTACACATATTCTATTACAGAGTGTCTTCTCTAGAGGTTTACCAGTTTAAGTCAGCAACTGTCAAGACCACAGGATGATTGGTAAGGTATACCACAGAATGGGTATGTCTAACTACTGGAGATTTGTCACAACAGACTATGATCAAACGAAATCACATCTAGTACTCAATATATGGCAAAGGACATCAAAGGACAATAAAATTTAAGTCACTACTTATAACCAAAATACTTACAGGACCTTATATTCTATTCCCTTTATAAAATTAATCAGCTCACGGAAGGCAGGTGAATTGGTTTCATTCAGCATTCTTTTTCAACCAGCTCTGATAGACAAGTACCTACCTCATGGTGAGTGTGTTCCTTTCACAGCCAAAGTTTAACTGCAGAAACATACAGATGAGCAAGATTAGTCATGTTCCCCGCACAACTTGCTGTCCTCCTGCAACCTATGCATCTTTTAAACCTTATTCCATTTCAAAGGTGTGTGTATACACACACACACACACACACACACACACACACACACACACACACACACA
>ML686028.1:618609-648767 GCA_007922175.1 Pelusios castaneus | reverse complement strand
GAGTACATGGTGTGTCTCAAAAAAGTTAATGATTCAGTTAATGATGCTGTCACATCATATTTCTTTACAGAAAATAAACTTTAAAAATTCTCCAACTTTAATTAATATGGAAATGAGTTTGACATTTTAAGTCTCAACCAAACTGAAGAGAGACCCCAACAAGCCTTCCCTGCCACAATCACAATTACAGTTTAAATTGATCAACCGAGTTAACGTTACACTTCACAAAAGGAAAGCAGGCCCTTTGTGTCCTTTTCTTCTTTAAGGATGAGTTGCATCCACTGGAACCCAAAGAATATTCACGCCTTCCCCCACAAAAAAGAATGATAAACATTACACTCACCTGTTTGGTTGAAACTGTGCTGTTATGCCCCTTCAGCACCACAAAAGGGTTCTGCATTTTTGTTCCATCAGTGGAACTGGCTTGAAAAGGTATGTAGTCTGGGAGTTGAATAATCAGTTCTACAGGTGTGTATGAAGGAGAGGGAAAAACAACAGGCTTTTTGGAATGCACAGTTATAACTAAACTCAAGGCAAATACTATGAATGCAGGAACACTATTTATTAGGTCAATAATTCATTTTAGCAATACAATTACAGAATATCACAATGCTGGTTACAAACATACTCAGTATGGTTTGATGGTTACAAATAACGTTGGGCACTGCAGTTTATGAGAAGTAGGATACGAAAGGTTATTGACAACAAATAGTATGGTCTTCAAAAGTCCAGTAATCAAGATACGTTCATATAAATTACTGTGGCACTGTAAGTGGGGATTTTGGTTTAAAAGGTATTCTTTGTTTTAGTAGTTTGCTTTAAACAGTTCAAGCAACATCTTTTTAGTATATTATTAAATTAAAATCCCCTGTAGTTCAATGAAGTATAAAAATAGTACTGAACCTGGTAATAGTCAATAATATGTAGAGGTCATTCACACAAAAAAGAAAGAAATGGTAAAGTTTTAGTCACCATGGCAACATTGTTTCCAATAAAGGAATATACATAAAAAGAAAAAAGTATTACACGTATGGTACCTGCAACAGTTATTTAGTGATCCAACACTTAACTTGTGCACCACAAACCAAGTTTCTAGATATCTCTCTCTATATTTATATAGTTATATATTTTTCATCTTAAAATTTACTTCTGAAAAAAAAATGTGCACTTCAACAAATTCACTAAGGCCACTCATGCTATAGATAGATACCTAGGACTGCAATGAAATATTGTTAACAAGACTCTAGAACACGCATCTTGGTATCGGCAAAGGGCAATCTGTTTAACTGCCTAAAACACTCCTGAGATTTGGGGACAAAAGCGTTACTAGTGCTGTCAAATATCTATATTTAGTCCATATCTCTGGACAAAATCCCTCCTTCTCTTCCCCACAGCAAGAATCCCCAGAAGGCCAAGAAATGAAATGTGCAACAGGCCATTTGTGTCAAACACAGAAATATCCATAACAAACAGAATATTCAGATTTGCATTATCACTTGGCCAGCAACACTTTTTTCAGAAAAGTGAATAAAATTGTAAATACAATAAGTTTTCTGCACAGGCAACAGGGGTTAGGACCTTTATTTAGAGACCGATAATAGCAACAGCTATCCAGCTATCTTTGCTATTGAGCTGTAAAGTAAAACCCAGTCAGTTCTGAAATCAAGTAAAGGTTTTGTCAACATATTCAATCATGTTTTAGGCACGATGCGTTTTCCTTTTTTGTAACTCTACCAGTATGTGCAACTATAAAAAAATTAAATAAAATCTGTATTTTTTGTACCATGAGAAGCAGCACAATGGCACCTTTAGCAAACTACAGACCACAGCATTTATTCAATTTAATTGTTAAACTTATGAAAAGAATGTTATTCTCCTAATAAGTTAGAATTCAACAAAAGACCTCTCAAAATTATTTATCAACACTTGTGTGCGACAAAAAAATGGGGGGGAGTTTAAACAATTGGTATTTATACAACAAAGTAGCGAGTGCATGTAAAGACTTCTATGAAAGAGAAACACAGACACTTGTTGATTTTAAGTAACATCATGTAATAAGTGACCAACCAGCTGTTTGGACCGAATAGTTACTAGCTATTTACTTCAAGTAACTGAGGGATATGCATTTTAAACATTTTTATTGTGACTCTTTTACCCTTGTCCACTCTTCAAGTGGTGTTTGTCTCCCATTCCATTAAAAAAAAAAGTTGGGAAAAAATGAAAAAAAATCCATTCTTACAATTGACAGAGATGGTTTCTTATTCCAAAAACCGCGGAATAATGAATGGAGGAAGCCTTGACATTATTTTCTTTGCTTTCTTTACAAATTTCAGTGTTTGCATAAAATTGAAGATACAAATAAAACTGAGTCACAAAAATCAAAGCCTACATCAAAGCAAATGTTTTAGGTTTAAATTTAGAAACAAAGCTGAGAAATTCAGTGTGAAGGCTGAAATTCTGTCCTGAACTTGTCTGTGTCTAGGTATTGCAGTCCATCATTAAAAACAGTTACTTACCTGTAAACTTAGTTCTTTGGGAAAGTATTTCACTGGATTCCCACTCTCAAGTCTCCACTTTAAGCCTAAGGTTAGGCAGTAACTCTTCAAGGTTATTGACCCTTGCAGGAACTGGCAGGTGCACTTTGCACATAGCAATTGACAACGCATCAGCTCCACCTACTGTTTCATGGTTAGCTACTGTATGCACAAGTGGAAAAAGAACTACATTGCACCATACATACAGCCACAAGAAGTTTACATAAGTTCTTAACAGGTTAAGGGGGAAAAAACATGAATAACCTTCCTTAATTTTAAAGGGAGACAGATGAATGAAGGGAAATCTACCAATGTTATCTTTTTTAGATGAAGAATAACTGGGCAACTTATTTTTGTTGGTGATACCACATGCACTAGATTCCCGCTTATAGGAACCCAAAAGTCCAAAAACTCTGTCTGCTTTTTAAAGGATGTGTCAACAACAAATGGCCACAGGCCGAAGTGGTAAGAAAAGTAGGACAATATGTCTACCACCACCAAGTTTTTTGTGTCAAACACAACAGGCAACCAGGAGATTAATATATCTGTAGTAACATGAAGAGGCAGTTCACAACAGGAAACTAATAGCGGCCAGGTAAGTTTGAGGACCACTAGCTGGGGAGCAGGCTCTGCAACAAGGCAGTGTAAGTCACGGAAGCATGGCCATGTGGTTGTTTTGTTAGCCTCTTGTAATAAGAAGTCTGCAGCTGCTAGCCAAAGCTGTTCTCCTTTGCAAATAACATGCTTGCAGTAACATGACTCTTCATGAAACTTCAGAGCTGCTAGGTTACAGCTGTGAGATTCAACCAGTCAGTCAGGCCCCAATTCAGCCATGTACTAAAACATTCAAATCATTTTATTTCTTTAGTTGGGCATACTCATGGGCTTAAAACTCATATTTCTCTAGGTCATGCACCTACCATCAGCAGGAAAAAAAAATCTGGGTAACTTTTATGGCTTCAGTTTATTCTAGATAAAACCCTTATGGTACTACCGAATATAGGAGTTGCTGCAAAAGCACATACATCTCCATTTGAGTGAGAGTAAAGATCATATATTGCACTTCTTGTACTGACTGAAATACAGCCAATGTGGGTTGGAAAGCAAAACAGTTCTTGGTCAAAAAAGAATTGAAATGTTTTGTTAGATGAACAGGAAAAAAAAAAAAAAAAGACATTACAGTACCCCACTGTGAATCCCCAGCCTCCCTATTTCTCCTCAAGGAAAAAGGGAGGCTAGGTACTTTACAATACAAATAAAAAGATACTATCCATGCTCCCAGAATCTATAATCTAAATTTTAGGCTTCATGCAACAAAAGAAAACCTTGGAACAAAATTAAGTTATTCTGGAGAGAAGTAGGAATGATACTAATGTGGCATTTTTGGGAAATTTGTTGTTGGCCACTGTTAGAAATGAACTGAGGATGGAACAATAAAGGAGGCCAAGAAACTGGCATGGTGAGTGCACAGGACATCTACCAGTATCTCAGGACAAAATACAAAACCTTGGAGTTCCCTCTTAGTTACAAACAGAACAGAGACCCAAGATTAGAAAGCCAGAGCATATGGAATCTGCAAAAAATGTAACATTACTTACTAGTTTGAAATGTCTACATATTTCTGCAATAAAAAGACCACAAGTTTTTTTTTTTTTTTAAGACAGAGCTTTAAGCTTTTTTCCTTGAATTTCTGAGCTTAAAATAATATTCTTTTATAAGACCGATTTAAAAGCAACTTTAAAAGTAAGCAAACAGGCTCTAATAACAACATACCCATTTTTAATGCACAATATTTACCTGATAGTCCATAATTATTCCTCAAGTGGAAACAAAGGACTTGTATATTTATGTAGTTGCAACTTATCTTGCAAATGTATTTGGGGACATTTTTAGAAGTCTAATGTTCACTTTAAGAAAACTTAAACCTAATATAGTTTAAGATGACTTATAAAATTATAAAATGCTGGGTTTTTTGACAGACTGCAATAAAGCCTTAATGCCACTGGCTATTATGCTGGTGCACATATTCCATCCCTCACTTTTAAAGAATCACAACTACATAGGCACCAAAGCCACATTTCCAAATTAAGTAATTATTTCACTCGGTGTTACTCCCGCTCAAAAAAATACCTGAAGGCACTAGTTTACCAACTATTGGCCTGCAACTTTTCAGGTTAAAACCAAAGTCATTATTAAAATGACAGTAGTTCAAAGTAGTGTCTGAAATCACTAACTTTTTTGTGTTTGTTTGTTTTCTGCACTCTTATAACTTGAAGACAAAAAAAACTTCATAACAAATAAAAAAAATTCACTCCAAGTACTGTAGTAACTTTGTTTGCCATGCTTCAACTTGGACTGAACTTTCACAGCCAAGTTATAAACCCCTGAAAATAGGGGGGAAAACTGACAGACCCTTAACTATAGAGGCACTGTTTGTACCACTATAATAAGAATTGAGGTAAAAACAATGACTTGATTCTAGTTTGCTATGCTACGTAAATTTTTCAAATTACCTCAACATTAAAACAGACTTGGTTCAATAAACAAAACAAAAATTGCAAAACAAAAATTAAGACAAGCTAGTGAATAGGCATTGTTAAGGGATCTTTACATCTGACTGATGCTTTTTAAATTAATATAAAGGAATCAGTTTCCGGTTGTACTATTGTTTAATATAGAAATGAAGTCTCACAAAAAAGACCTGTTGTGCTTTTTTGGCATTTTCCACTGACCCCTGCAAACTGTACAATAAATTGTGATCTTCAGAAACATAAAATTGAACTGGATTGCAATACAAAACTATTAGTCAGTATAAACAAGTTACTGCCTCAATTATTAGAGTAAGCCCCATTTAAAAAGGAAAAATGGCTGCAGCAAAGAGTTAAGCATTTTGAGTTTTTGCTTATGGCATTGACATTTTAATATCTGTATAAGCTTACTAACTGAAGACATGCCATTGCAATGCTAAAGAACGTTCAATTCCTAGTTTTGTATCTATTACATGAATATATTTTTGCATTATCACTGATTGTACATCTAAATGAAATAATTCTACTGTAAAAGTGAATGCAGGGGCAGAAATATTAAATTAAAGCCACTGGTCCAAAGACTTTTCTAGACAGACTGGTCCACTTTTGATTCTCCTGGTCCTTTTATGGAAAATTATTATAGTTCTTGTACTGTACCAAAGGAAATTTAGATTGCTGGTCTACTGGATCTTCTATCACTTAGAGATGAACGCTGGTCCAATTCAGATGATTAAAAACAACATACGTTGGGTACTTCCATAACAGCCTATTGTGGTTCACGACACACATTTCTTTCTGGAGTGGGTCTGTGCCATTTTTCTTCATAAGGCAGAACACAAAACTAGGGCATTTCCTCTTTTGTTAATATTTGTCATTAGCTTTGCTACAATGCATAAAGTATAAACACCTTTTTCATTTCTTACAATTGAATATTTATTACTTCTACTTGTGGGAATAATTTTCTTGCTGAAACCTTCCTTTCATAATAAGAATACAACTCTTTTGAACTCAAACAGTTTTATTTAAGTGGGGTTTTGTTTTGGGTGCAGATTTCCTGCAAAATAGATTGTTTTGCCTTAAAAGAGCAAGGGGGGTTTCTGGTGTTTGATACTCAAATTCAATAAGCCAAACTGAACATGCCATACACATGCTGATAAGAATTTAATTCATAGTCATCCATATGGGCACTCTTCAATCAACTGGACCAGTGTCTCAATGCAAATTACAGCCCCAGAAAACTACATGGTTTAGATTTCACAGTATGACTTTCCCTTGTAATCTGGGGAAAAAAAAACTTAATTGGTTAATTTACCAAGTTCCTTAGCTACTCTGTCCATCAGTGTTCTGAGACATCAGAAAAGATTGGACTACTTCTTCAGTGGATTGAGGGCTGGTGCTTACATCCTCCAGAGCATCTGTAACTGAGAACTGCCGATCCCGTAACCGGTTCCAACTGGCCAAAATATTGTGGTATTCAAATACTTTCTCATAATTGCCAATGGAATTATACAGTTTAATGAGACCTCTGTAATCATATTCTAGTCCACTGTAACCTTCACCAAAAAGCTTCTTCCCTAAAGAAATCCAAAAGAAAACAAAATTGAAGAACATAATTTAACCATGTTTAATTCTTCATATCATCATTGCTCAATACAGTAATTTGTTCTAAAAATCACATACCAATTGCTATTGATCTCAGATAAAGCTTTTCTGCATTTTCATATTGATTCATGTCATAGTTATAGAGAGAAGCTAGATGTCCCACTGACAGGGCAACTTCGTAATCTTCTTGACCAAGAAGCTGCTCCTTAATCTGAATTGCTTTGATGTGCATTTCTTCCGCTTCCTGAAAGACCCCAAAGCATTTAAATAAGCCATGGTAACATTACCCACGCCCATAAAATGAAGACAAAGATTCCAACACATCAAACATAAAACAAAGATTTTAGTGACAGCTAATCTGAAGGATTCCATAACACTTTTTCTAGAAAAGGCTTGAAAAGCTGTTGCCTTTGCACAGCCCTGGTAATCTGGTCTCCAGACTCTGTCAATGACTTGCTGTTTAAGAAATTAGTTTTATTATCTTTAGAATGAAATAATACCTCCCTCCCGCTGAGAGGTGTTGTGAAGATTAGTTTGTTAAAATCATTTGGAAAGGAGAGGCATTAAATATTAAGATTTTTTTCCATCTATAAGGTAGCTCCAGTGTGCAGTCAGTTTAAAACAATCAGAAGAACATTTAAAAAGTAAGAACACTAATCTATTATGATGGAATTGATGGGGTGTGCTGCCTTTTGCGCTAATTCTCTAATAGCTACTGATTTATTTATTTTTAAATGAGAAATTTAATAGCTATCCTGGTCTTACCTTAAATTTTCTCATTGACTGATATAATCTGCCCAGGTTGCCATAGTGTTTTGCTGTCTGTACATTAAATTCCCCAAAGGCTTTTTTAGCTAACTGGAGTGAAGACAGGTGCAAATCGTGAGCTTCTTGAAGTAATCTCTGCTCAGTTTCCTTATTGTGACAGTCAATTGCAATCTCCTCCAGGATAAGTGCTGAATACAGGAGGGGAAAAAAAAAACACTTTAATGTGGTCTAGCTACAGAGAGCTATCAACGATAAAGAACAGAATCCCCTAAGGTTATATTCACAATCTTCCACCATGTACAACTGAAGAGACTTCAGTCAGGCTGTGTTCCCTGTGAATTGCTTCCCATTAAGATATAGGTTGGATTTTGTAACCCTTAGCTTTTCACGTTCATGTGAAACTTAGGTAGATGATTTATATTTTCAGTAATTTTTACAAGGCCTTAATTCATACTTTACAAATATATCTTCATTCTATAGACAGCATTCAAAGTACGTTTTAGCATACCCTGTCAAAAATAATACTTCAAAGCAAAGCTGTGTGGGAAGAAGAGAGCAGTTTAGGAATAAGGAATTTTGTACACAAAAGCTCTCATGTCGAGCACTTCTTCACTTACCGAAAGAAAATTAAGACTTCATAGAATTTGGCCCTGTAACATTAAGCTCATTAGCAGCTGGTAATGAGAATTTCTAAATGTTGAAGGGGACACAGAGAGCTAGAATGGAGAGAGGAACGGAATAACAAAAAAAATGAAATAGTCTCTAAAGAGGAGGCAGCTACAGGTAAGCACCAGTAGAATTTACAGCAAGCTAGTTGGTTTCTTTTATTATGTCAGAGAAAAAAGAGACAGAAGTAGTGTGACATAGAGCTGTATAATACAACTTTCTGATAACATTCTTGATCCCTTCAAAGGCCATAGGTCAGGCTAAACTATCCTTCTCATCGCTTGGAATTGCTGTTGCTCTAATTTTTCCCTCGTCATTTTGCAGTTTGGTTCTGTTTCCCCATGTATTTGCTGCCCATCCAGTTTTGGTGTTGTCTGCAAAATCTGATCACTGCTGCATATACAACAAAAGTCATCTGGTAAAGAAAGTCATGAAGCCGCTGTGCAAAAATATAGAGAAGTACTTGCTTTTTTGCTTTAATTGGTCAAAAGAAGCCTCTAGAAATCAAATGAGAGCTCTGAACTAGGCTGCTCCTAGCAAAAACCATCGCTGCTTGAAGACTTTCAGTTGATTCACCACTGCTCCAGAGTCTAACACCAGTGGTGTGCATATATCACAGTTTGAGAACCACTGCCCTAAAACACAACACTTGTTTTTAAAGAGAAAATTTAAATACTGCTAGGAGGCAGAGGATCAGGCATCCACAGCACTGTCAGGCCAGAAAGAGGCACTGCAAACCTCAACTTCAGATTGGAACATTCTACAATCTCGATACAACCTGGCTAACCCCCCGGATAACTTCCTTTAAAGCCACACAGAATTTGGCATTGAAGGGACGTAGAGTGCTCAGAATCTATGAGTGTGTAAAACAAAGGTGAAACTGTAAGAAAAATTACCTGCATCTTTACTTTCTAGGAAAGGATGTTTAGCGTACAGTTTTTATGGCCAGATCAATGAACAGAACTTACTGGGGGGAGAAATCAGTGTTACACTGCCTCTATAGGACAACAGAAATAAAATGCAACTGAATATTTGATGTCCTCCAATCAGGCATTACATTAATAATATTCCAATGCTCTAACTAAATAAACTACCTTTAACTCTCTTGGAGGAGGCCAAGAGAAGATGGTCTTCAGGAAGAATGTGAGTGATAATTCCAATAGCACGTTCAGCATGGAACCTGAAAGAAGTTCAAATACATGTATTTTTTAATTAATTTTCTTATTCTCTCATGTTGACTGGTCAAATCATAACCAAATATTAAAACCAGACATTCTAAGTAAAAAGAGTGATCTATAAAGGTAAATGAACCTAATTTAAACTTTATGAGAATTAGAGATATTTCACTGGTTTCAAAAAACACATTTGCAAACTACTTACAACGTGCTTCCTATTCTACTGAACTAAATTAGGGAAAAATATTTTCTCGTTGTTTAAAATGATTAGTACTCACAGTGCATTATCAAATTTTCCAGAACTATACTGGTGAACATAAGAAGAATAAGCCAAGTCTTCATGAGCTGTAGCCACATGGATGTTTTTACCTCCAAACACCGACTGTCGGATATCAAGAGCTGTCTGAAATAGTCACAAGAAAAGCCCCTTATATTGTGAACATTACCTGAATTCTATAATATGTCTAAATCTAAAGAAAGACTAACTATGGAAAGAAAATGCATGTTGAGATATACTTATTGTGGCTTGGAAATTTATAATTCAAGTCAGATTTCTATTTGTCTCTATAAAGATACTTAGAAAGACTAAATGAAAAAGGCTTATATGGAAGTATAATTCAGGTTTCCAAGAGAGGAGAATTATGCAAGTCCTTTCCAAACAGAAAGCCTAAGAATTTTACCATCTCTTTTTTTAGGGTAATATAGTAAATGCAAACAAAAGGCTTTTTTTTGTTTATTAGTTTTTAAGGGAAAAAATGAATTTATAGAAATTAACAAGTATTTCAACAACAGATAAACTCTAGCATATGCCACATCAAGAACACTGTGCTCGCAAGTCTTAAATTATTGGGTATAGTTTTTCCAGCTTAAGCTAAACTTAAATAAATCACTCAAATAAAAATGTGCACAAATGTATGCTAGTTTAATTTTTAATATGGACACACTCTAAGAAAGTTCCTGACTTGATTTATTTGAGAAGCAAATAAATGAGCAATACCAAAAAATGCTACATTTGAACATAACTGGTGATTTCCAGTTCAAAATATAAGCAAGCCAAAAAGAAAAGTGTGTACATTCTGAAGAAAATCTTTCAGAACTAAAAACCTAAGAAGTATAATACTATACCAAAAGCCTCTGCAATATTAAAAAAAAAAAAAAAAAGCACCCAAATTCTCACTTACCTTCAGACAGCTGTTGCAAGAGCTCAGATGGAAATTACTTGAATTATTATCAACATTAAAAACATAACAAAGACACTCCACACCACAACATACCTGATAGATTGCAACAGACTGGCATATATTATCTACATTGAGCAAGTAAAATCCGTAGTCTAACAGTGTGTCTGAATATTTTGGGTGTTTGGCTCCAAAATGCTCCCTGGAAAGACATAAGTTTATTAACAAGTGGCACTAAAGAAGGAGAGTTTGGAATTGTACCTTCAATTGTTCTACTTACCGTGCTAGATACACTGCATGTTTTATTAACTGTTCAGCTTTCTTAAATTCACGTTTTACAACACAAGCCTAAAAAGACAGGAAGCAAAGGTTACATAAGGTCATATTTTAAAGCATACCTGTTATCGATATTAACTTATTCATCTATTAGCACTTTTGAAACTGAAATATCTATCATGACAACTAAAGAATTCTGAAGTAATTCAAGAAAATCCTCCCAACCACTCTGTTCAATTATTGACAGGTAAATGAGGGGAAGAAGAGCATATGGACACAGGAGGATTCTCTACTTGTAAATGGGGGCGGGAGGGAAGGCAGTCCATATGGTTACTTATGTCAGTAGTTTTCAAACCTAGGGTCGGGACCCCGTCCTGAGTTGCAGACCCTCAGGCACTGGGTTGCAGCACCCCCTGCCACTGCTGCTAAAAGACTGGAATGCAGTGCTCAGATGTCACTGCTGGGTGACGGGTATAAATGACATTTTTCAAATGGTCCTGAGGGGGGAAAAAAAAGAGTTTGAAAGCCACTGACTTATGCCCTTGGTTTGGTGCACAAGGAAGTATCATGTGCAAGTGCAGAACAATGGAAATTGCTATTGAAGCATTTCTGGTCCCAGACTCAACGTACACGTGCAGGCACAAGGAATACTAACAGAAATCAGCACTCAAAGACGAAACCGTTGCACTCCACCTACTTCTGATAACATAGCAAAGAAAACAAACTTTGCATCGTGATTAGGCAGGTTCCCATGTACACTCACTGCACGACATGATGGTGTGTAGATCTACTGTGCTCCAATGTATGCTACGTGTCCACGTGAACCTTGCTGATGCACACTAGCATGCACTGCTGACTGTTAGTGAACATAAATACATTCTACCCAACCACGCCACCTACAGACTTGTCTGGAGAAAACACTCTTCCTCAGAAGATCTACAGTTCATTTTTTCAGAGCAGGAAGATGGCACTTTTAAAGACTAACATGTATTTATCACATGAGCTTTCATGGGAGAAAATCCCACTTCGTCTGTTGCTTTGAAGCGCCTGACAAAGAGGGATTTTCTCCCACAAAAGCACATGTGATAAATACATGCGTTAGTCTTTAAAAGTGCCAGAGGACTCCTTGTTTGTTTTGCTGACCTAGACTAACACAGCTCCCCCTTTGGAACTTAAAAATTCAGGTAGTTTGATTTAGCACTAAAGAGAGGTTGGCATAGTAACTAGACAAAGAAGATACCAGCCACAATACGGGCACAGGTTATCTAACTGTTCCATATGCTTTAAAATATATTAATTTAATTCAAAAATGGCTTGATGAATCTCATTTGTAAGTAAACAACTAATTGTGAAACTCACCTTTGAAGCTTGTCTTAAAACATCTACCACTACTTTTACTGGCAAGCCAACTTTGATCTCCTTCATAGCTTCTATACACCATTTGTAAGCCTATGGAATAAAAAGATATCAACATAACTGACCTCAACTGTACTGAAAACATTAAGGAAATATAACTTGACCCACATAATAAAGACTGCCTTTTTATACCACTTTCTGATTTAGGAATTAAATTGCTTTAAAGCTGTAATTTACGACTGCATTCTGGAATATTTCTTGTTTTACAGCCAGGAAAGCTAAAACAGAGAAATTAAACAACTTCCTTCAATTCATAGAAAAAGAATCACTGGCAGAATCACGAACTGGACTCTGGAACCCTTGGAGCCTGTATGGTCCTCTATTGTATTATGGCCTTGTCCTTTAAATAGGCACTCTTTTTAGAAGGAAAAGGAGCAAACACATACATGTGGGATTCTACTCAGAAAGCCCAACTACAAGTTTCTACTTAATTATACATAGATGAATTTAATCGGAGGTCAATTTTTTAAGTATATTTTTGGATTCTTCAGCCCAATCTTAGTTCAGACAAGGCTTCAATAAAAAGGAATGGGAATTTTACTTGCCTAATTTAAGTAACTCTGGTACCCTTGTGGTACATGTTATAAAAAAAAAATATAGTACCTTATCAAAGAATCTGTCAGGTACCAGGCTTACTGCTATTTTAATACAAGTACGCAGGGTCTACCTCAAATAGCAAAAAGAAAAGAAATCCAGTAAACAAAATATAGTTCTGTTAATTTCTCTCAGACACCCACACGTTTGTTCAGGAGCCTTAGTCGGAAAACAAAGCCAGATTATCTAATGAGTCAGTGCCAGGGAATCCTAGGGCTCAACGCCACTCACCTCATCATAATGGCTCTTTGCAAAGAGCAGTGCACACAACTCCCCATAAAGTGCGGCTTTGTTGGCTTTTTGACCATGTTTTGCAAGTTTGTCCATATAAGACTGAGCTTGTTTGAATGTTTCTTCTCCCAAGTGGTATTTGCAGTTGCCATTTCGAACATGCAGCAACCTGAGGAATATATATTAAAATGGTCTTGAAACAGTTCACACTATTTCTATTTCTAATGCCCAGCAGTATGAAAGATCTGTAAGCCGACATCCTTAATTATACTGCTGTCACCTCCCAAAATTATGCTTGCTTGGACTCCAGTACTACAGAAAAAATATCAAACAGCATTCTAACAGCTGAGCTTGACAGTGGCACGTTTTCTGTTGACTATTACATGAAGTTTTTACTGTTTGTATGTCTTACATATATCAACAAACAGTTCAGACATTTAAAAACATTCCAGCTCTGAACCCCACTTGGGTTGGTGGGTTGTTTTTTGTTTTTGGAGTTTTTCTAGGTAACTTTAATAAAATCCATTCTGCCCTACACTGATACAATTCTCTCTCGAACACCCACAGTTCTATGTTAAAAAAAAACACTATTTGCTAATTTGGTTTGCCTCTCCACATACAAAACCTCTTCCTTTTCTCTACAAATGTATCCAATCCTTACTTTAAATAGCACTGTAATTTTCAAACACACACACATTTAAATTATTCTACAAGAGGCTTACATCACATCCCTCACACATTCAAAACCATATTCATTTGAAAGATACATTCCCTATTTGGAGAGGCAGGGATGAATGACGCTGTTGCTCTATGTCAAACGAGCCCACAATAGCACATGTATGGCAGTTCTGACAATAATCTTCCCTCTACTGGAAGAAGTCTCTTCGAGCTCAAATAGACAAAAGAATAACTTACCTTCAATCGCCATGACCCCCTGTTGTCAGTAGGTCTAATATACGTGCTAAGCAAACTCAAGACAGTACTTCAAGGTAATGCAAGACCATATTTCTTGAATATTTTGAAACATAATGCTATGTAAAACAAAACTTAAAATCCAGTACCAACTGGACTATACACACTGTATTTTGATTCCCTTTTTGTTCCTTACTTAGGTGTCTAGGTTCAATTCCTCAGTTTTCTCTACACTGTGCAGCTTAACCTTTCCCTGTAATCTCATTAGAGCTGTTGTCCTAAAACAGGTATTACTGGCTAGTCTAGATAACAGGCAGTAGTCTGGATGTCTCTGTCACAAAAACATGTTCAGCTGCTAACCCGTTGCTCTCTTACTGAGTATGAAGCAAATATTTGGAAAAATATACAGCTGACCGCTTTGAGCCTCAATGTAACACAGTAATTCGTCCCAATATATGTTGGATCTTAAAAAAAAAATAAAAAAATCCAACACCAGAATTACAGGGAATATCACAATAAGATGTGTGTATACAATAGGAAAAGGAACGTGACTGTCAATATATCCATGTCTCTCTGAGTAAATGTATTTCATTGCCTCTTTTCCTTTGCTCCCCATACTCCCACATCTATCACCATACCGTGTTGCGTCATGCTTGTACTGTTTGATCTTCAGGGTGGTGACCATGTTTATACCTGCTAACTTGCCTATAGCATTTCCGAGTGCTCAAATACCTAACAGTTTTTCCCAAGAAACTGGTGAGGATTCAGAACACCTTTCTACTGTTCTGCAATTGTATCTTTACATTTCTATTCACGGCTGTGTCTTCCTTACGCATCCTCCCTGATTACCAAGGATTATTAGTTTTGCAGCTGTTTCTGTAATTTGAAATCCTTTGTTTTATATGCTGGGAATAAGTTTAAGTTTAGAAAATTCCAGATTCTACATATAACTTCTCGCAGCGATTTTTAACTAAATCAGGGCTCAACAAACCCCAGGCACCAGGTTGCCATTATGCCTGGGAATTGTACCATGGCACCTAGCTGTGCCACAGTACTTCGGGGTGGAACGACTGCTGGAAACAAAAAAGCTGCCAGCACTTTCAGGAGCACATGGCTTCCCCCCCCCCAGTCGCAGGGAACTTCATCCTGCACTGCCACCTAAAGTGGCATCAGTGGTGGGGGACCCTCTAAAGTGCCACACGCCTAGGCACCTCAGTTTTGGGGCTGGCACCTATGCATCAGGCACATTTATCGAGGCCTGAACTAAATCTTTCCTTCTGAGACTGAACAAGATAGTGTTCACTACCCCATGAGAAGTAGATATGTATGCTGAGAAATACAGCAAACATTTGCTATCGATTTAGATACATTCTGCCTACAAAAGGTTTTCAAGGAAGTCAAATATGACAATTAGATATAACAAGTTAAATCTTGGAAAAAACAGACCTGTAATCATAGAGTTTGCAAAGAATAAAGCTACATACTCTTCTGTAAAGCTCTGCACCCCCAAGGTTAGTCTTCGAACCATTTCATTTGCCCAGGTTTACCAAGAACTCCCTGTCTATAATAATTTTGCAGTGAACTGTGAGGTAAATTGAAAAACACATTACACAGGTAATCTTATATTTATTAGTGTGGGAAAGATGGAGTAAGTAGTATCATGTTATTAAAAACTGGCACAGATTATATTCCAAAACTTCAAGACCACCAGAAGCCACTTTTAGGAGAGTGGTGTCAAATTTGCCTGCAATATACTGGGAGATCTGAAGGCCAGATTTTCTTAAAAAGGAAAAGAATCAAACAAAAAAATATCCAACCTCTTTCTAATTTGAGGTCACAGTAGTAAGAGCAGGAAATTCTGCAGTGCAATGTGAGTCAATGGTAACACCAATTCATTTATTTAAATGTCTCATGCCTTTCAAGTTGCGTGCAATTTCTTCTCTCTTCCCCCACTCCACTCCTTCCCCCTCAAAAAGTATTTTAAGAATTATTTACTGCTTATAGCATATGTAAAAAGGGCTTCTTTGTCTGGCTATTTTATATGTCTGCAATCTAAACTGCCTAAACTATAGTGTTACTTTATTCTTTGTGGTATGATTGAACATAAGAAGTGTTTCCTCTCATATGCTTTTGCCTCAAGGCACTTTGTACTGAAAGTTAAGGGCCTGACTGCACTACATGAACCATGGTTGTTTCTATGCTAACACGATTAAACACAATGTTTAAGCTCATCAATACCGTAACGCAAGTCTGCTATTTTATTGCTACCATGAAAAGAAAACTTGAGTCTATATGGTTCCCTAAATATCGAGATATATTTGCTTTATTGTCCACACACCAATAAACAAATCCCAAACTACATCCTGGCATACAGCTGTGCTAGGGCATAAGTACTCTTACAGTAGAGAGGCTAACTGCACATTCTTTTGCTAGGTTTGTGTTGGCATGTCATTACTTCCTGAACTGAAGACTACTGAAGCAGAGGGCTATTGATGAAACATACCATGTCTCTTGGTGTGGACGGTACTGTGCAGTGTTGTGCCACATTATATGCTTAAAGGTAATACAAGTAAACCCAACCCGTTATTTAATATCTTTGATAATCCTCTAGCTCCTTAGAGAAGAGTAGTACCCATCCCCACCCCGTTTACAGTGAGAACAAGAGACCACACAATTAGTAGGCATCCAAACTCCAGATTCCAAGGACAGAACTTCATGGTATTTCCAGCAGATTTTTTCTGTAAAAATCTAGCCTTCCTTAAATTAAAGGTTGTTCCTTTTAGAACCTTCAGAATATAAATTGACACAACGTTAACTCAGAAATCTAAGTGTATCTGGCTAATTTTTCCCACTATCGATAACTTATCAGAAATATCCAGCCAATATATTTATCCATCACTTTTCAAAGCCATGGTGGATACTGCCACATGGGGCAGTGGGACAGCTGGCTGCTATCAAAGAACTCAAGGATATAATGACCAAAAAAACAAGCTTGTAGTAGGATGTCTTCAGAACTCTTCAACTGGACCTAAACTTTACAATTATTTATGCAATATACATTTTACCTAGTACATTTTTCAGAGTAGTTGAAGGCCAAGCTTACCTTACACAACATTCTACTGCACGACACCAGTGAGGCATCTCATCGTGAAGGACACATAGCTGATGGCAGGAAAGGAACACTTTCTCAGCATCACTGTACCAGCCAGCATCCGAGAGGAACCCTCCTGGACATTCAAGAGCAAACAAACCTTTGAACACCGATGAATCACTGTTAAAGCTCAATTTTTCTTAATTGGACCCACTTGTGAAATTTGTATTAATCTGCCCTTTTACTGCAGATTAAGAGTGAGAAATCAGGAAGAAGTTTACGGCCAAAGCTAAAATATAGGAAGCCAGGGCTGCCATAATTTGGAGACAGGATGACCTTGCAGTGACATGTTCTAACAGAACATTACGAAGAAATGAGGTCCTTATAAAACTGCATTCATATTATGGGGATTTTGCTGGGTTAAAAGACTCCATTTTACAACAGTCCTTGGTTTGAAAGGGTTGAAATGTAAATGTGAAAGGATTCCAATTCAAACAAAATATAACTTCTTGGTATATTTCTCTCCCTCACAGTTTTCTATCAAAAATGTATTTTAAATTTACAGGAAGTCTTCACATTGTGTAAGTATCATATCTGCCAACGTTTCTAATCCTGTGTCTATAATTAACTGGATGTTATTTTAAAAAAGAACTCCACTGAATCAGAACCTGAACAAGAACAAATACTCTCTCTATATGCATGGCTATAAAATACATTTTAGAACTATTTCAAACTCCAAACCTATAGCCAAATATAATCCTCTAAAGATGTTCTAAAATATTGAATTCTCTTAGGCCTTTAATACAAGTTTAATTTAAGATAAAGCATCATAGTAAAAAGAGCCTTTCATTTTATCACCAGTTACCTAAAACAAAACCAATCTGGGTTGCTTTCTCTTTTACATCAGAGTCTGATTCTGCTATGTAGGAGCACCATCTACTGAATGAATAGGCCAGCACAGAGGCAACTTTTACTCCATGATCCATCAGAGCCTGAAAACAGTGATGAAGCAAGTGTCTGAAAGGAAAGAAAACAGTATTAATTTAATACTTAAAAACACTCAATTGGTTCTTTAGTACTACAAACTCAAGTGTGATTAGTAAATCATAAATACTAAAGAAAAAAAAAAATCTAAAAAAACCCTGACGATAGATTTGTGTGGGCATACCGCAGGGCTAGCAGTATACAAGCGTTGCATTGTACACTACTCACTGGATTTATACAGTTCCCGAAACAAAACAGGGTGTTTTAAACAGAAGCCATCCACACATGCCATTTAAAACAGCAAATAATATTTAAAAACAGGAAATGATCCCTAATTCTGAATTTCAATCAAAACCCAATTTGACAGATGTGAAGCATGCCAGGAATCCCAATTTCTTAATTAAAACTCTGTACAAACCACTAGTAAAAGGAGGTTATTAAGAGTATAAGACCAGGAACATACAACAAGGAGCAAGTTGTTGGTTTTTTTTTAAAGCCAGGGCTTATTCTGGATATAAAGGAGAAAGCACCCTGAAGAGGTCATTTATATATCTAACAAAATAGGACTGTTTAGAGATGAGTTCCTCAGCTTCAAGAGTATTTCCTATCAGTTTGGCAGACAACCACATTTGGAATTACATGGGCATATATAGGGACAGCTCCTTTTATTTATTTGCAATATTTTAACTAGTCTGTTGTAGATCT
The DNA here is from genome assembly GCA_007922175.1 of Pelusios castaneus. Lineage (NCBI taxonomy): Eukaryota > Metazoa > Chordata > Testudines > Pelomedusidae > Pelusios > Pelusios castaneus. The sequence goes on along the minus strand of ML686028.1, from coordinate 630,107 downwards.
TTGACCCTTTTTGAAACTGAGCATGTATTTAGCCTTTGAAATCACTGAATATTTTGTGAGGATACAGCAATCTAAGAATTGCAGCCATGGAGTTTTTTAAGGCATAACATTGGAGGGTTGCCAAAGCCACCACAGAATTCATGTCTTGTATATTTTAGTGAAGTAAAACTAACAGAGAATGCATATGGGGGACCAAATGCTACCAAGATTTTAATGGTTTTATCCAGTTACCTAAAAGCTAAGAGATATGACACAAACCCCTTCTGTTGGAGTAAGAGTTCTACCAATCGCCAGTTAAAAACGAGACTATAGAGGAGGGGCATATTCTTCACATTTAAGACCAGCAACGAAGGATAAGAGCTGAACACCCAGGTAAATTACCGATATATTTAAGCTCTGAAGTGTGGCATAAAAGTTAGCTTACTTAACCCATTGGTAATTTTATATAGTGTCAAAGACCACCTGGGCCCTGAAATGTGATTAGTTTTAAAGGTATGTGTAATTGTGTTTGCCTGTATTACACACCCAGTGTATCTGTGTATTTCTTTGTTTAGTATCACATACTGCTCTTATTTTTCCACATTTTTACCTCTCTCTCCTAACTGGTTATTAGAGTAATTTAGCACATGAATCTTTTACTGAACGCTCTGTTGCCTCATGAAGTACAACAACATGATTTGAAAGGGAACATAAAAAGGAGGTGACAACCCTAAATATGTCTGCCCTAGGCATCAAGTTACATTTTTACCCATTAAACAGAAATAGATCAGTAGCTTTTTCTCTGTCCTGAATGATATAAACACAAAGACAATGGAGTAGAGGGTTGTTTGTTTTATTTTAGGTGGAGGGAGGAGAGGGAAAAGATTTTATTTACTAATGTTTTTGGTCATTTACAATAAGACATTATAATTACATTGTCCTGATATATATATAGCTACACATAATGCAGAATTAACAGTGCTAATTAAATATTCTATACTGACCATATATCGTTATATCACTAACATTTCCCTCAAGTATCTCAACACAACCTTAACATGAGGTATTGCGGATGCGTGTCTATTTACAGCCCACCCACCCACCATCTCTTTTTGGGGGGAGAGAAAGAAAGCTAAATGTGTTCTGGGGGTGCAAAAGGGAAAGTCTCTGAATAGAAAATTCTGTTTTCTTGCAAGATATATTTGTCAGTTGTTTTCAAATACTCAAGGGAGCTTAGCTCATTTCAGAAACTGCTTGGAAAGTCAGTTATTTCAATTCACAAAATGTTGCCTCTATAGCTTGGCAGAAGGCAACAACAGAAAACAGGTAAAGTACTATAATGACAGTTTTAAAGTTTTGCTAGTAACCACAGCACCTATGTAGACATTTCGACCATTTTTGGTTTTATAAAAAAAAAAATGGAGAAATACCTTTCCAAGATTAAATTTAGATTTTCTTTAGAATACCTGAGAAACTCAACCCCCAAAATAGCAAGAGTCATAGATAAGAGAGTGTACAAGAAAATAATTATGGAAAAGATACAGAAATGCATATTTCAAGTACATTTTTGTGCAATATTTTCTAGTAAGTGTGAATAAAGCAGGACATTAAAAATGAAATGTGACTGAGCGATAATTTAAGATAGTTACCTTTTATCTAAAGCTCGTAACACTTTTGCAAAAACTTCTAATTCACAAAATTCACTACCCAACTGGCATAAGCGACCTTGCTGGTAAAGCTGAAAGAAGCAAAAAATTGAGTATTTTAAAATTATAAAATCTACTAGAAAATATGTATTAACAGTAAAATGGACATTTTATATAAAATAGTAAAACATTAACCTTCTAAAAATGTTACTTGCCACATCACCAGTGAATTAGAGCTGACTAAGGAGAACCAGGATAAATAATCACAGGAGAGTTCAGCTAGCATCACACAATAAAAGGCTATCACTGTACTATAGTATTCTGTAGAAAAACAGCTGGAAAGCCCCAAGGAAAGATACAAGGTGGATATCAAGCCACCAAGTGAGTTATCCAGCCCTCTGGTCTAAAATGTCCAATATACCTTATTCTCCTTGCTCTCATTTCTTTATTGAATCAATTCTGACCACAATGGTATCAGTTCACTGGGCAAAACACACGCACGCGGTGCCCCCTGTCCCTTCATGCTTAGAGTGGGGCTACCTATGTGGAACAAAGGGGATCCACTTAGCTAGCACAGAAGCATTAGAAGAGCTTTCAAATCTCCAGATTCAATTATAATCTAAGCCCTTTGTTTTTTCAAACACCATACGAAAGAATCCCGCAACGCTAATGTGGTCAGGCAAAAAATTCAGCAAGCTAATTTAGAAGTGATCATCAATTCCTTTGATTCCCAAGATGACACTCCATGACAGAATGATGTTCAGACTGTGCAGCCAGATTCCTGCTCCCGTGTGCCCCACTGAGCCCATCTCCACAGGACGAGTCATGGAGCCTCCAGTGGAGGCTGTGTCTGGGTCCTCCACGTAATAATGTGACTTACCCATCTTTTCTGCACCCAGAGAGCCTGGCTGAGCACCAGCAGGTGCAAGCAAAAATAGATGCGTGTACAAGTGTAGTTTTATTTGTGTGTATCAATATAAAAGAAAGATGCCCAGGAGTCCCTCTGTGCTCTCTCGGCAGGCTCCATGCAACATTGCATGCCTGTAGCTCTCGATCCTGTCTGTGGTGGGATCCCCGCCAGTACTCCCCAGAGCCTTCCCCATAGCTCCTCCCCATCCCCTGGCCAGGCATTGCTGCCTTTATCCTCCTCCTGCCCCTTGCCCCATCTCAACAGCCAGGCAGCCCTTCCTTTCCTCTCCTAATGCCGTTATGATGATTAGAATATTGTAACATTATTATATTGTTTATGGTATTTTTAGTGATGTCTGTTTACTACGTTAGTAAAAAAAAAAAAAGTCAACTTCAGATCTTCACATCTGTAAAAACCCAAATTCAAGATTGTCAACCCTGATCCCTGCCCTGGCCCTGAACCAGATGAGTTCTGTGCCCCTGCCAATGCCAGGAGGATTTCCGGGGGGAGGTCTGTGCCCCTGCTTCCCCGCCGCCTCCCTCCCACATGCATGCACCCCATGTGAGTAGCAATTCTATGCACTACCCTATCCAACTATATTTTCAGCCTGAAATGATGTGGCTGTTTTTCCTTCAAAGCCTGTAGGAAGTATATTTAAACCATAGTTTTATATTTATTATTTAATCTACACTATTTGTAGCTCAGAGATATTAGACGTTTCAAATCAGCATTTTTCTTTTAACAGTTTTGTACAGTTGGAGAAAGTTAACCATTGCTTGCCAGTTCTCTGATTCTTCTGGAGCATAGGCCAAGTTAGTTTGTTTACTACATTATGTGCTCTTCTGTGCTCACCAACACACTTATTTCTGAGAGAAAAAAAGCCAGTTAAGAGATACTGCCAGATTCTTTTGGTCCAAAATTCAAATTAGGCAAAAACTGTTTTATTATTCAATTAAATAGCAAGAGTTTCCATTACATTTTTATATAATTTACATAATATTGAAACATGTGTTAGGAATTTTTTCCTACAGTGTTTGTATTCAGACACATAACATGATTGTGTTTATACATGACAAATAGAAACCTAATCAAAACAAGACTGATCATTCTGTTTTCAGGGTTTAAGCTGAATGCAGAGCAGAAAGTAAGCTACAAAAATGTTTCAGAAGAAACTTTAGAATAATGCATAAATAATGCAGATTAAAAAGCTCTAACTTGGGACTCCCACATTACTAGCATCATAAACTCAGAACAACCATCTCCAGCACTACACTCCCAAACATCAATTGTAATGAATATCTTTTCGTAAAAAGATTTATAAAATGTGTACACAGTTTTACAGTGTATTCACTGTAATATTTCACTCTTATTAGTGTTTTGACTCGCAGGCTGAGTAAGATATGTGTAGGTTTTAGTCAGTACATTTATAAAGGGTTTTTTTTCCCTACATTTTAAAATTACGTATAATTTGGCTTGGGGAAAGCTACTGATATTTGCTTTTCCACGAGTGATTCCTGCAGAATGCTTCCTGTTTTGGTGGTATAGACTTGTGTTCCTGGCACTCAAATGACAAACTTACATTCTTCCTGGAATAACCAAAATTTCTGACTGGTTGCAATATTTACTACCCACCCATTTTCTGTAAATACTGTCAAAAAAAATAAACGACGTAATTCAGATCAAGTCTCTTTAATCCTTGGCAGTGTCAAAGCTCCAATTTCAAAGACATGATGACAGATACTTGATTTAGAAAAGAAAAGAGAACTAAGTAACAGGCAGTTTTTCTAGAAGATTCACACCTTGTAGTGAGCACATTCAGAAATCCTTGCAAACAGATTCTCACTGTTATCCAAGTATCTCAAATCTGCCTGTGACCCAAGAAAGAAAAAAATTGTTCTTTGCTAGAAACCCACACAGAGTTTGAAAATTCATGGCCACAAAGATAGCTAGTTTCTATGAAATAAATGCCAAGTTCAAGGGAAATAAATATCCATTGTGAAGCATTGTTGTAAGTCTGATCCTCTGAGAGTATGTGTTTTTTTAAAGAAATGCTTTTACTGACAAACTTAAGCTATCTGATGTTGAAATGTTAACACATGTTCAAACCAGGACAACTCTCTGTATAGACAAACTCTATGCTGACAATACAGTTGGCACGTGAAGGCAATGGTCTTGCAAACTTGAATACTCAATTTTAAGCAATTGAGTGGTTTCACTCAAGTCAACAGGTCTGCTCACACACACACACATTTCTGTAGGATCAGTGCCCAAGTCAATACTGAACAAATACCCAGGTACAGGACTACCGTGCATTTGCTCATGACACCGCAGTCATTCAGAGACACAAAAAACAAAAAAAAGAGATGTCAAAAACCAGGATGAGTTCTTTTCCCCCAAATAAAAAAAGTTTCAATCAGCTCTAGTCCTTATTAAATATTCTGTGACGCTTCTGGTTAGGCCACATTTACTAATCACTAGTCTAAACCAACTTATTTGTTTAGTCAACGTTCTCCTAACCTTTCAGTGGGATCTTGAAGTTCCTGCTCCCTGAAGCCCACAGCTGTTCTGTTAAACATTCACTGAATTCTACCTTAGAATTGGGAAGATTAGATGGTTCTCATAAAATGCTTGCAACATGCTTTGAGACCCCTCAGGAAGAAAGGAGGTGCATCATAAAATTAATATTCTCCCACAGAAGTTATAACAACATAGACTTATGATAGCCTGACCACCATAAATTAGTGATGCTGGGAGACCTGACATGTAAAACACCTTCCTAAAGAAACAGCTTTATGTACTTTACTTATGCCATGATAAAAAGAAAAATCACACACTTAAATGATTTTTTTACATCTATTATAGACAACAGCTAGGATTATTACAGAGATTAGACCTTTTATTTCCTTCGTATATTTCAGAGCACTTTGCATGCAGACAGTTTCATGCTTTCCCATGAATAATCGGTTTCCTCCATTTGTGCAAGTGTTTACAAAAGAAAGGGAGAGAAACATTTTCAGAGAGAAGAAAACGTGATTTTAAAAACCCATTAAAGACATTTTTTCTTAAAAGGCTAGATTACGAGTTTAATGTGTTCCTTTGAAATAATTTTCCTCTAAGCGTTTTCAACACAATTTTGAAAAAAGCATAAAGCATAACAACATAAAAAAGCATAAAGTCAGTGAAATCTGGAGACAAGAATAGCTAGAGATACATTTTTACATTAAGAGTAGAAAAGATACATTGCTTCTGTATTGGCACAGGTATGCTCATTACTGAAATACCCTGTTCTGGTTACCATAGTTCACGAAAGATGTCGAAAAGTTGGAGGGCGGTTCAGAGAAGAGCAACAAGAATGATTAAAGAACCAGAAATATAAATTATAGTCAGAGAGTCAAGGAACTATTTAACTTTTCAAAGAGAAAGTTATGGACTGATTTACATGGTACTTACGTGGGCAAGTGTTAAAAATAAATATAATAAATTTAATAAAAGTGTCTAGCAGACAAAAATCTAAAACAATATTGCAAACGATGTGCTGCATCAGCAAATTTCTATTTATTCATGTTGTTTTGCTCTTGAGAAGAACTGACTAGTTAGACATGATACAACAGCTTTTATTAGGTGTGTGTCTTCTTCTGGATTAACAGAACTCACAGTAAGAAAACATGGTACTTCAGCTACAGCTGAGGGCAATTCTAGATTAAGCTAACTCAGAACCTATCATTTGATTTTAGAAACACTCTGAAAGTACTGAGGTAAAAATTCTATTAGACCAAGCGATGATAGTGGCCTTCCTTTTTCTGAAATAGCTATTCTCATAGTACAAATTAATTTTATTCTAGTGCAATTACTGACTTTTATAGTTTTAAGTACCAATGGTTTTAAGCAAATTAATACCATCCCATTGTTCTGGTGATTAACAATCTCATCGCGCAAGTCCTCAAAAAGAATGCTTTTTATAAGTCAATGTAGCCCAACAAATTACAGTTTTTAAAAGGAGGATATTGAATGGAGATTCTAAGGCTACGTCTACACTAAAAACACTACAGCAGCAAGTATGCCAAAGAATCAGACAAAGTGGGTTGGAACCCACAAAAGCTTGTGCCTGAAGGAATTTGTTAGTCTTGAAGGTGCCACAGGACTCATTGTTTACGGCAAAGCAAGCACCTGCTCCACACAGAGATTTTTCCATTGATGAAGCAAACTAATCCCCTGGCTAGGCCTATGGAAGAATTCTTCCATTACCCTGGGGGGTCTGTTATAGATCATAGGTTGTCTTAATTACAAAGCTTGGGCATATGAATTTTTACACCCTTAAATGACATAACTAAGGTTGACCAAGTTTTAGGTGTAGACCACGCCTAAGTGTTTGATGACATTCCACATCAATGAGTATAAACCACACAGGTCATCCTCACTATTCTTATTGGTACAAAACAGCAACCCAAGAGTATAAAAAAGAAATCTCTTTAGGTAATGCAGCTTTCAAATCTTCAAATGTACCCAAAGAAGAGGAGTCCAGAAAAAAGCACACAATCATAAAAATCACATATCCCATAGATTACATAGACGATGCCTTACTGAATCAGGCCATTAACTGATTTTATTTAGAACCTTGCTTGCACTTGTCATCAGCAAATAACAGAATCTTCTGACAAACAAAAATACCACCCCCCCCGTCCCCCCCCCAAAAAACCCTCCAACATATTTCCTTTCATCGAGTCCCCTTAGGACAGGTTATTGCTTTGTGAAGAATTAGAGCTCCTGATAGTCTTCTCAAGTTTTTACTAAGATGAAGAATTGGATTATTGGCAAACTTCACAAGCTTGCTCTCTACTACTTCCTCCAAGTCATTAATATCAAACGCCGGTCCCAGCACTGCCTTGTAGGAACCAATATCATTTAGCATTATTTATTTCAATTACCATGTCTCTTGCTCAAAATTAGCATGGCCCCATTGAAGCGCACATAATTTTTGAAACATTAGTTGAAAGTTGTTTCAGCTATTTTACTTGCTGCTGTGTGGCTCTATCAAGTAATTTTGTCTCATAAGCACATTTTTATCAATGTTTTTCTCTCCCCTGTTGCCCCATGCAAGACCTCACAAACAGGGGAAATGGACTTGGCCGATTATATAAGGGAAACAATGAAACTGGGATATGCACAAAGGTCTGGCAAGAGCACAAAAGAAAAACTGAAACAAGCAGAAAAATATTATTTCTTTCATCTCACTTGTTACTTGTACTAAAATAGTCTGAAAGCTTTTCAAAGAGAAACACAATTGGTTTAAAAAAATATTGATAGCGTCACTGTAACTAGTTTTTAACCTACTCTAGAACTATGCCCCAACTCAGCCATGATTTTCCTTAATTGTCAGAAGGGCGAGCCATAAGGAAAATAACACTTTAGGGCAAACTTGTATTTTGTTTTCCCTTTCTCTGAGTCTGAGAAGAGCAATGTGGAGCTCCCACGCCCCCAGACCACTTCACATCAGGAAAGCAGGTGTATGACCACCACTTGTGCCCAAAGGGGAGGACCCACAAACTGGCTCAATAAGGTGAGCCCTGCTGCCTTACCCAGCTGGCAGCTCCAGGCAGAATCACTCAAACCCCAGCTAGCTGACCAATGACTCCAGCCTTAGGCTCACCTACATTCATCCCCACCCCAGCAGCCCAGACCCACCAGCTTGTGGGACTCAGACAGCACTTCCCGGACCATGATGCCCCTCCGTCACTCACCTGTAAGGCTGAATAGTCACTTGAGAAACACTTTCAAAAACTTTTTTGAAAATCCCAAAAGTAGACCCATAAAATGGCCTTTTGCCCATTAGGGAAGTGCTATTTCCCTTAAAGTCATGTTGATTTGTCACTGCTAATGCAGTTACATTTAATGAGAGCCTAATTCATGCTTTTAAACAGCGCAAAAATTCATTTACAATGCTGTAAGAAGATAAACATTCTTAAGACATAGGACTTGGCTGTCCCAGTAAGTTCCCAGGATAGTCCACTTCTGATTACAAGCTGCCCATTAAACACTTAAGTCCACCACAAATAACACCTCACAACCGGATTCAACTAACAGAATATACATGTTCTACATATGCTGAAAGTTATTAGTTCTGAGGTTTATTGAAAATTTGAGGGAAGAGTGGGATATGATAATGGCAAGAGAAGTAACGTGCCAAAGCAGAGGACCCTCACAGAACACATGCTGCTAGCAACTCCCTCCATTTTAAACCGGAACACTGTCAATTTGAGTATCTCCGCTCATTTCAAGTGTTGTTATAATCCCCAGGGAGAGAGGAAGTCCTTCATATCCTCGGGCCCAACCCAATAAATATTATACGTCTCAATGCCATAGGAGAGGCTTTAAACAAATGATCTACTTTGACCATTATTTCTACCTATGATTTCTTATTTCAAGTGAACAGGCTGGGACACGTTGAGCTTTAAGGAATAACAGAACAACTTTGAAGTCTGGAGGCCATGAATGACGCAGTTAATGGTTTTGCAAAGGGTTATACTGGCCATTATATATAACTCATTTATAGCTTTGTAGGGTCACAATCAGTTAATATTAATCACCTTTATGAAGGCAGAATATGACCAGGATTACCATATTTATTTTTGCAGAAAGTGGAGTAGAGTTTTTCATAAAACACAAATGGTTACAAACTTAATGGGATTTTGGTGAACCCCTGCATATCTTACTAACTCTTATTTGCAATCACAACTGTGAGATACAAAAGGTTTTCAGTCCTTTAAATTTCTGTAGCTAGAAAGAGGTTCCTTCCTTCAAGCTCTGAAAGCCAGTATATGCCATTTACCCATATTTATTTTCCATGATACACTAGACAAAAGTCAACAGTGCTAACGCTCATCAATCAGACATTTTTCTCACTTATACCCGGAGAATAGATACCAAGGAGTATAAAAAGTGTTAATGGTTCACTGAGGCCCTATCTCCACAGGACCAATAATGAAGTAAATACAGTAAACACCACAGCCAAGGTTTTTAAGGGCTTGCTTATGTGGTGGCAGATGCATTATAAGTTCCTTAGTGTGCTTTAATGTTGCCTTGTTTCAAATAGTACTGTATTAACATACACTAAGGAACTTTTAGTATGGGTCAGCAGGTCCACACAGGCCAGTTAGCATTTACTCCCCACTGGTGAGGACTAATGCACAGTGTAGACAAGCCCTAAGAGTACTAATGAATTTTGGTTGCCCTACTTAACACATCTTAAAAGGACCTGAGCATCCACCATCTAAAAATCAGGCCTCTTCAAACTATCTCAAGCTGGGGACTGAAAAAATCACTAGCATTTTGAAAATCTTGGCAATTTAAAACAAAACAAAAAACACCCACTACCAACCCCCCACCCCCAAAGATTATAACACAGTTTGGTTCCAGCCATATTTCTGGCCAAATATCATAATCTGACTCAGCCACAGTATTAGTTTGCATTGCAGTAGTGCATAGGAGCACCATTCAAGGACTCACTGTACTAGATGCTCGAGGAGACATTGAAAGACTTGCTCCAAACAGTTTACCATCTAAGGTCTGATTCTACAAGGAGCTACACACATGTAGATGTCTGCATCTACATGGACCCACACTGAAATGAATAGAACTGTGCATGCATGCAGGGTTTCTTGTAGAATTGGAGCATGAGGCAGATTCACTCCCTGACCCAAGCCAGCACAGGCATGGGACCCTCCAAGGTGAGGGCATCAGGCCACCTCCATGTTTAAACCACAACTAAGGACATAGACAAAGACCCAGTGTAAAACACTGAAGATAATATTCCAACTATAATGCAAGACATTCAAACAGTGTCATGTAGTTTTATTTATTTTACACATGGAAATTATATAAAATCAACACTTTATTTAGAGAGAATGCAAGCTACACATATCTTGCAGATTCCCTGATTTTTGGTAGATTCTTTAGCAAAAAAAATTGTTTTTAAATGGATGCAAGTTGTTGTTTTAGTACCAAAGCTCTTTGATTGGCATGACAGGAAAATGATTGCTGAGATCAGGTAACATTGGAACCAGGTTTGCATGTTCACTTAGCTGCTTCTGAGCAGGGCAACATATTTCTGAACATGAGCAAAAAGCAGAGACTGGAGAGAATCCTCTTTTTCAACCAAGTAAATTTAAATTTTCCATGAGACTTTTCCATATCACTTAACCTAACATATTAGGTAGATGAATAATATAGCATCTGTAAATTTCCTTGCCTGTCTTGTCTCTCTCTCTTAGGAAAGATTTCCCTGACTCAAGTGATCTTCTTTACCTCCGAATACTGCTACTCTATACTTATCTGAGGGCCATTATCTCCATCTCAGATATATATCTGAAAAAATATTTATTTTTCCCATGAGAACATAGTCCGTTTTTAAAAAAGCTTTCAGACTTGAGAGGCAAAAGTCAATGCTCCACCTCAGGGTCCTCCTACTGGACTCTCTCCTCCTGCTCCCTTGCACTTCTTTGATGTGAAATGCCAATCTCGTGGACACTGCCTAGTGACGTGCATGTCTCTTTTACCATGAGCTCCCCATCTTCAAAGCATCGGACGAAGTGGGATTTTTCTCCCACGAAAACTCACGCAATAAACACATTTGTTAGTCTTTTAAAGTGCCACAGGATTCCTTTTTTAATTTATTGCATGAGCTTTCGTGGGAGAGAAATCCCACTTTGTCAGATGCTTTGAAGATGGGGAACTTGGCTTTTCTCCTACAATACATTTGTTAGTCTTTAAAAGTGCCACTCCCATTCTGTAAGTTCCCCATCTTCAAAGCAGCTAACGAAGTGGGATTTTTCTCCCACGAAAGCTCATACAATAAACAAATCTGTTAGTCTTTAAAAGTGCCACAGGACTGTGCTTGTTTCTCTGCGACAGACCAACCCGGCTCCCCCTCTGGACCAGGCCTCCTGGTTTGTTTTACTGACCTAGAC
>ML686028.1:577713-618599 GCA_007922175.1 Pelusios castaneus | reverse complement strand
CCTAGACCAACCAGGTCCCCCTCTGGACCAGGCCTCCTGGTTTCTTTGGCATCTTTTGTGCTGACTGGGTGCAGGCGAAGACGAGGAGCCTCCCCCAGCTCCCCAAATGACCACTGAGATGAATGAGGAGTGGCGGGGGCATTTCCCCATGGAGGTGAGCGGAGAAGTAGGAGGTGGAGGAGACCATCCAGCTCCCTCTGCCCTGAGCATCCTCTGCCCCCCAAAAAGAAAGAGGCTCCCTCCCCCAGCTGTCTCCCTCTGGAAAATGGGGGCCCGGCCCCGCACGGCCCCCTGCCGCCAAGGCTGTGGGCTCGGCCCTGCGGGGAAGGCGAGGCAGCGCTGGGCCGGTCCCCGCGCAGGCCCAGGCCCAGGCCCGGCCGCCCCTCACCTTGTAGTACACGTCGAACTGGATGTTCTCGGGCAGGGAGCGGATGTCGCGGCGCCGGGCCCGCCCGTAGCTGTCCACCACGGCCGAGATGGCGGTGTTATACAGCGTCTCGGGCACCCACTCCAGCTCCACCGCCGCCATCTTGCCTGCGCCGCGGCCTGCTCCCGCCCGCCCCGCCGGGGGCTCCCGCCGCCCAGCCCCGCCGCTCTCCGCCCGGGGAGGGCGAGGAGCCAGCGGCCGCGGCGCCAGCGTGCGCGCAGGCGCGGGAGGGGCGGGGGGCGGGCGGTGCGAGGGGGCAGGGCCGGCGCGCGGGGGACAATGCGGGGCCGGAAATAGGGCGGATGTGGGGAGCGGGAGACATCCCTGGCGGGCTCCTCTTCCCGCCGCGTTCGCTGCCCGCGGCGCCCCGCCTTTGTCCTGCACGTGTCCCTGCCCGGGGGCCTGGCCCGGCGTGGAGGCGCGGGCTGGGGGGACGCGTGCGGGCAGACTGCGGAGCTGGCCTTGTGTTCACTCATTGGGGAAGCGGGAATGTCATTTTCTTTCTTGTCTGTTCAGTTCTGAGCCCAAACCTGGCTCCGAGCACCTCCGCGGAGAGGAAAGGTGGGTTGAGCCCCTGTGCTGGCTGGGCTGTTAGCTAGTAGGCAGTGCAAATGTAGCCTGGGCGAGATTGTGTGTCGGTTTTTGGAGGTGGAGGTAAAACGCTCAGGAGGACGAACGAGGAGCCCTGGGGCACTTTTAAAGACGAAACAAATTCATTTATCGCGTGTGCTTTCATGGGAGAAAATCCCACTTCCTCGGATGCTTTGAAGATGGGGAACTTACAGAATGGGAGCTGAGGAGGACCTTACTTTTATTTATTTGCTAGAATAGAGCATTGTATCAGTTATCAGGTGTCATCTTAAAAGAAAAATAAACAGGCTAAAAAGAACCTTTTTTTCTTACTGTGCATGCGCCCTTTGAGTTATCGTGGAAATGCTGCTATCCAGAAGAGAGCCCTGTGTGGCTCAAAAGCTTGTCTCTCTCACCAAGAGAGAAGCTGGTCAAATTAAACAAATGTGTTCGTCTGTCAAAGTGCCACAAGGCTCCTTGTTTGTTTTGCTGAACTAGACTAACATGGCTACCCCGCTAGAACTGGTCTAATAAAAGATATCTCGTCCAGGTTGTCTCCGTTGTCTTTAGTCGCTGTTCCATTCTTTTCACCACGTAGTTGGTGAGTTATTTTATCTCATTTGCCTTCTTTATAGGGCCTGCAGCCCTTTTAAGAATTGTCATAGTAGTTTGTTCTCTGCCATAGTTCATAGACTGTAGGAACACAAGGGATATTAGAATCATCTAGTTTGAAAGAGAGGGCTGTTTTCAATCCCCTATCCAAGGAGAATGCTGGAAGAAAGTAAGACTATGCACAGCAGATATTCTTGGAAATTTCCAGAGTGTAGGAATCTTTCAGTGAAATGGTTTAGTGCAGGTTCAATGGGTGCAGCAAGTTGCCCTGAGTTACACCATGACTTTAAATCGGGGACTTTTATATTGTAAACATTTTTATTGCAAACATGGATCAATGAAAAGATCTATAACTATGTTTGGAAATGGTATTTCAAGCTTGATCCAGACTTAATCCACCTTGCCATGGCCAATGTAGGATTACTGCCAATAACATGTTGTTTTGTCTTTTCTAACAGGTTCCAAGGGATGAGACTTTCACCTCTTTCCAATAGTTTTGTAGATGTCACTGTCAAAGATGATTGTTTTTCAAACGCAAGTTGTGGGAGGATATTATCCTTGTAGGTTTTTTCCCCTTGACAGAATATCAGTGACCATTATTTTTGTTCTCCCTTCTTTTTGTTTTCTCTCAAAATGTTGGCTGGCATGCCTCTGTTATTGGCTGGTGATTCTGCAGAGTGGAAAACAGGGTACATCCTCACTGGGTAGGAATGAATGTCCCTTAAGAATAAATGAATCAAGGAAGATAGACTGATACAAAGTGCCAGGTACAATGTTTCATAATACTTATTATTTTATTCATAATCTATTATATAACCTTCTCAAAATACTTAAACATTAATTAACCCTCACAAAATCTCTGTGAGGTATCCTGTTCATTCCACAAATTGAGGAAAGCACTTGGCTTACCCAAGATTCATAGATTTCAAAGCCAGAGGAGAGCATTGATCATGTAGTCTGACTTGTATAACACATTCCATAGAACTTCCCCCAAATAAAGATTACTCAGTGAGTCAGGTATTTTTCTTTTTTTTAACTTTACATTAATGGTTATTAACCTTGTCCAAAAGGCTGTGGATTTCTCTAACTTCTGTGTTTCTCACTGGTGGGAAAGATTTAATTTGGGAAATGTACAATAGACATTTCTGGAAAACATTGAATAGGTAGGAGTGTGATTACTTTAAATAATGTTATATAAATTATACTTGTATTCCTGTTCTCAATTTATTAGCATGCACTAATGTTCCATCTATATGAATTCTGTTGTTTGAGATTTGTCATTGGGTCTTATATCTGACAAGAATGCCTGCTTTCATTTATTTGGCTTTAATTTTAGAAACTAGCTGACACTTTATTCACTGTAACTCTTCTGCAATAGAAGTTGCTTATATACACTGCTTAGTAGCTTTTAGTCTGTAATAATCATCTGCTTGCTAAAAATAATTTACTCCTTTAAGCCATATTATTAATTTATAAGAAGGTATGCCATTTAATGACCTCTTTGAGGCACATATTTAATTCCTATTACATTAATAACCATCAGGCATGCCCAAGTTGCCAAACTGAGAAGATATCTTTGGGTATGTCTACAATACGAAGACTATTCCAGCATAGCTACGTCACTTATGTAGGTACTTACAGACTGTAATGAAGTTGGGGGAAAAAGAGGCATGGCGGTTGATGCCCAGATTATGGGTTTGCATGACAGTAAGCCTGGTGGTGATATGGACTCAAACAGTGGGGGGTGAGCATGGCAGAGAAAGAGAATGAGCTTACTTTTCTATTTGTCTCTCTGCTGAGTGTGGTAACCAGGGATGGCTTTCATAGCATGTGCAAATAAAAACCCCAGCTTAAAAGCCCAACTCAGCAGTTTTTTGCTTGTATGCTGTCTCCGCCAGCCCTAGATTTTTTTATTTTTTTTTTTAGACTATACCTCCTTCATCCCAGGGACAGTAGTACCCAGAGCAATGGGGAGGACAGTTTCTATGCCTTTCTAGTTCTTAGCTTTTCCAAGGAAGATTAACAATTCGGAGGAGTGTTAATTGTGAAGGTCATTATGATTAAAGATATGCCATTTATTTTCATGGTTCATTTCTGTACATAAGGTGTCACTGTGGGGCCACTAAGTATACCTTTGCTAGTTTTGATCTAGGGTGGGTAGCAGTGCCAGAGAAGATGTGATGGCACTGGCTTCATTGTGAGCTAACTTCCCCGCTTCAAGTTTTCTAGAGACCCTGGGTATCTATTCGAGTTGCTAAGGGGGTCTGTGTTGCAGGATCTTCACAGCTGTTGTTATGCGATTTAACTAGATAAAAGCTAGTGTAGGTGTGCCTACCATGCTACAATTACACCTTAATTTTCAGTGTAGATGTACCCATAGGTACTTGCCCACTAGCAATTCTACAGAGACTACTAGCTCATTTCACTTAGGCTACCTAGCAACATTTGGAGGATAAATAACCTTTGGCCAGTATCAATCTGGCTGGGTTTAACATTTGTGCTTCAGTTTGTCAAAGCACCAGTTGCTATTTAGCTAATTTGAACACTGGTTTTTTAGAGGTGAAAGGCTCTATTTCCCATTGCAAAACCCCTGAGGCATCCCCTCCCTCATTATTTTTGAAGTAGTAATACCACAAACTCAGTGTTTATGTTGTCTATCTCTATAACTAGAGATGTAATAATCGGAATTAGAGTTGAATGGATTGCATACCACTTAACATATATAATGTGGAGGACTTGGAAAATATTCAACAAAAGAAAAAAGGGCGGAGTTTATTTACCAAGGCCAACTACTTCTTGAATTGTGGAAAGGACTGGCAATACATACAAACCCTCATGCATTTGGGACATTAAATTAAACATTTTTCAGTGGGTTCATTCTCTGGATTCATCTTCATTTGGTTGGATTGAGCTGGGACTAGAAAAGTACGTGGCTCTCTGTTGTATCTGCATCTTCTAAATTTGCCCCCCGTCCCCATGAGGTCTTCATCACTGTGCGGTTCTGGAATGTCTTCCTTCACAAGTTGCACAAGGGTCTACTGCCACTCACAGATTGGTGGTGGGATTCCCCCTCTGAATGGCATTTAGCACTATCTAGTAGCAGTAACTCTGGGAAGTATCAATGGACTCTGTTGTCTTCCTATTGGTCAGGTTACTGCAGTTTCTTCCCCTTTGCCAGCCATTGGAACCCATCCCTGTCCTACCCCAGGTTCTGCATCGTCTTGGCAATATTCAAATAAACAGCTTACTCTTGTGGGAATTCTGCAGCTCTGCTTGCACTGTTCCTTTCCCACAGAAGTTGAGAACAGGATTTTTTTCCTGGAACGGACAGAGGATTAAAGTTTAGCTCCAGTTATAGCTTTACATGGAGCCATTATCTGCGGGCTTGCAAAGATGGGCTTGCTTATCGTGCCCTAGTTTGTTCAAGCCTTCAGAATGTCAAGGTATACCACATCTTTCTCCCCATCTACAAGGCTTGTTACCCTGTCAAAGAAAACTATTAGGTTGGTTTAACATAATCCATGTGGATTGTTACTTATCACCTTATTATCTTCTAGTTGTTTGCAAATAGATTGCTTAATGATTTGCTCCATTATCTTTCCAGGTACTAAAGTTAAGCTGACTGGCCTGTAATTCCCCAGGTTGTTCTTATTCCTCTTTTTATAGATTGGCATTATATCTGCTCTTTACCAGTGCTCTAAACTCTCTTCCATCTTCCAGGGTTAGGTAAAGATACTCACTAATGGATCAGATATTGCCTCAGTCAGCTCCTTGAATATTCTAATCTAGGATGCATTTCATCAGGCCCTGGTAACCTGAAGACATCTAACATGTCTAAATAATTTTTGACTTGTTCTTTCTCTAGTTTAGCCTTTGATCATTCCTCATTTCCACTCACAATTAATAAGATAGACATCTAATCACTACTGAACTTTTCTGATATTGTCCCCTCGCTCCCCGCCATTGAGTAACAAACCTCCCTTGTCCTTGGTCTTTCTCTAATTTCTAATATATTTGTAGAGTGTTTTCTTGTTACCCTTTATGTCTCTAGCTCATTTAATTTTGTTTTATGCCTTGGCTTTTCTAAGTCTGTTGTTACATACTTGATACTTGTTTATATTCATCCTTTGTCATCTGACTCAGTTTCCACTTTTCTTGGGATAGTTCTTTGGATGAAACAGACACTGTGGTATTATTATCAAGCGGGGAGTAGTGTTTTCTGTCTACACCTTGATAATAATTGGCTCTGTTCACCTACGGTTGGAAAGTGGTGTCAATAGTCTGATTCTGATCACAATTGTTTGGTTTTAATTTATCTATCAGCCAAAAAGGAAACTTCTTCGCTGGTTTATGCAGAGAGGTGAAAGAGGCAGAACTTCTGGGTTCTGTACCTTGTTCTTGTACTGACTTGCTGCATGATCGTCTAAAAGGAATGTAGTGTCCATATGTATATCCACTGTAAAATAGGGATATTTATTTCACACCACCACCATTCTGATTTATTGTTTGTAACATGGTTTGAGATCTTCAGATATTACGAAGTTTAAAAGTATCATTACTATATTGGGTGTATCAAATGGGCATGAATCTGTCTTTCACATATTTAGATACCACCAGTTTTCCTGATCTGAAAGATGAGTACAAACCATTTAAACTACTACTGCCTAATAATTTGTCATCTCTGTTTTAGCCATGTACACATGACAGCTTTATCGTGCGGTAAGGCTCCTTACCGCACGATAAAGCTCTGAGCGTACACACAAACATTTTGCCTGTTGCGGGCGGCTGGGGTCCGGGGAACCCGTGGGCAGTGGGCTCCAGCCTGCTGGGGGAACCCCTAGGGCAGATAGCTGGGGGAAACAGCCCCACTGCCAGCTCAAAGACTGGCTGCGGCAGTGCATGCTGGGACAGGTGCCCACCATGCACTGCTCCTTGTAAAGAAAATTCAAAGGAGTGTGTGATTGCTTCTTTTCGCTACAAGGAGTGCTGTGTGGACACGGTAAAATGTTATATTTATAGCGCTTTGCTTGTCCCATGACAACGTATTTCGGGACAAGTCTGCCGTATGCACGTAGCCTTAGTGATTGTAAAATGATTAATTCAACAATGGTTTTTAACACTCCTGGAGCTTTTCGGTGGAAGTATAAAGTGCCTGACACAATTGTTTTTAGATAAAAGGGTTTTTGGCAGTGAGCATATATCTTGTCCTGTGTTGCATAGCCGAGGAGTAAATCCAGGCCTAGCAGTTCTGTCTGTCTCTGAGGGTCCTATTCCATGGGTCCGTTAGGAGCCATTGCTGTGAGAGGAAGGAAAGGCAGCCTTTAAGGTGAGATGAGGTAAAGCTACTAGGGTCTAGAGTAGTGGCTTTCAAACCAAGGGTCGGGGCCCACTATTGGGTGATAGACACTCAGGTACTGGGGCATGGCACCCCCTGGTGCTGCTGCAAGAGTGGAGTGCATTACTCAACAATCTAACTCTTGGGTTGCGGGCATAAATTTTTTTTTCAAGTGGGTCCCAAGAAAAAAAAGTTTGAAAACCACTGGACTAGCGGGAAAGGTTGATGAGATGCTTATGAAATGGTGTGTGGTTCTGGGCTTTGACTGGGTCGTTGGCATCTTACCAAATAAAGTGTTCCCCCCTGGTGCCATCCTATCGACTAAAATTGCACACACACACACACCCCCCCCCATTGTGTTTGTACCTTTATGGTCAACAGAGTCCTCTGGCACTTTTAAAGACTAACAGATTTATTTATCGCATGAGCTTTCGTGGGAGAAAATCCCACTTCGTCTGACTGTTGTCTTTCTACAATAGACTACCAGGGCTACCCCTTTGGAATTTGACTACCCTTATGGTGTTATGCAGACTTTACTAAAAACTAGAGAATGTTGGTGACGTGGTGTCCTCATTTTCTAGGAACAATCCTGGGCCTTGACTTACATTGGGACCTATTACTTGTCTTTGCACCCCGCTCACGTGGTAACCCTGTAGAGAACCCAACCCTCTGACTGTGGACCTAGCGGCCCAGTTTCAGAAGCTTTTAAGGCTAGGCGGGCAACAGCCTAAAATCCTGGTCTCCAGCTCTCTCTGTCGCCGGGCAGTGGCGGGGGCCTGGCGCAGGGGGCGCTGTGCGGGCCCGTGGAGCTGGAGCGGCGGAGGCCGCAGTTAGCCCTGGCTGGCGGCAGGGGGCGCCGCCTCCCGGAAGGAACGCTCGGTCCTGCGCGTTCCAGCGGGGATTGTTACAGCAGCAGCGCCGCGTTCTGTCTCGGACATGCCCAAACAGCGCCTCGCACATAAACAATAGTCACCGGCCGCGGCGGCTGCAGTCACAGGCCGGCCCGGCGAGGGGAGCGCGGGGCTCGCTGCCGCCCGCCCATGGAGGGTCCCGGCCCGTACGCGCTGGGCGTGAGCGTGTTCTCCGACCAGGGCGGCAGGAAATACATGGAGGATGTGACCCACATCGTGGTGGAGCCGGAGGCGCCGGCCGAGGGGGAGGCGATCCCCGCTCCCAGAGGCGGCTCGGTGCCCGGAGGCCAGCGGGCGGCCGGGGCCGGGCATGACCCCCTGCCCACTAGCTGCCGGAGGCGAGGCGCCAGTCCCAAGGCGGCGGAAAAGGAAGCGGAGTCCCCCGGCTCCGGCCGGTACTTCCACCGCTCCGTGGCCTTCTTCGCCGTGTGCGACGGGCATGGGGGCCGGGAGGCGGCCCAGTTCGCTCGGGAGAACCTCTGGGGCTTCATTAAGAAGCAGAAGGGCTTCTGCTCCGCCGAGCCGGCCGAGGTGTGCGCGGCCCTGCGCAAGGGCTTCGTTGCCTGCCACCGGGCCATGTGGAAAAAGCTGCGTAAGTTCCCCGGACCCGTCCAACTTCTTCCTCGCCTCCCGTCCCGGGTCTCGAGCTGTGATCGGGGCGGCCCCTTCTCCCGGTTGGGACCTGGCTGCTGGGAGTGATCGGCGCCTTCCCTTGCTTTCTACTCCCTTCCCCCGCCGTGTTAGGAGCAGGACAGTTCAGTCTTCTTCCGTCTGATCCTTTCCCTCCAATTTGCACCTCCCCCTGGTAAAAAAAGGCAGCATCTCTTCCCCCCCCCCCACCTCCTGCTTTCCTGCTCTCCCCCCACCTGGCAACGGATCAGCATCACCTTACAGTGAGACACCGGGAAATGTGTTACTATTGGGAATGAGGTACAAATCTCGATTTCAGCCGCCTCTTTCTTCGCTTTAGGTCCCCCCCTGCCCACCTCCCTTTTTTTTTTTTTTTTTTTAATACATCCTGGGGAGTTACATGCATGCAAAGCTTCCCTCCATTGCTGCTGGAAACAGGACACCGACTCTACCGTTAGAATACTTTCAGATGGGCAGAGGCTGGGGGCGGCCGGGTTTGGTCGTCTTGTTGGATCAAGGCATTTGATGGAGATATTTTGAGGGAAAGGGAAAGGAGACGAAGCTGTGAGGAGGCAGTGTGGTGGATGAAATGTACTGTAGGTCAGGACTTCGGATAAAAGAGGAGAGGGATTGCAAGGCTGTGGTTTGCCTTGCTAACAATGCAAGCTGGAGCCTCTGCTAAATCTGTAGATCCTGTTACTTTATGGAACTGCGAGTGTGGTCATCTCCAGACTTTTCTTACCCAGAATGCCATGAGAAGAGACTTTTTTTAGTACCATATGGGATCCTTTCCTAAAGGGCCTGGCTGATGTTTTCCTTCAATTACCCTGTCTCCAGTTCTAACTTTGATAGAAGGGTTCAAAGCAGGCCTGCTGCAAACAAGATAATTATTTGTTTGTTTTACTATTTGAGTATCCAGGAATATGATCCTTTCCCTCCAAAACAAAGAGCGCAGTCTCTGCCCTGAAGAGTGTACAGGATAATAATACAGCATGACACAAGTGAGTGCCCTAGATAGGCCAGGAAAAGGGAAAGATTTAGGTGACAATAGTATCATAATGTGATGTTTCCTCGTACAGCTAGTAGGTGAAACTGCAGAAGTTAATTTCATGAGGATTTTAAATATGGTGAGGATTGTGGTTTATTGATTAGTTTCAGGAGGCTTTATACCAGTGGTTTTTTAATTTGTTTTCTTGGGACCCAGTTGAAAAAAATCATTTACGCCTGTTACCCAACAATACATCTTTCAGCAGTGTATTCCAGTCCTGGGTCCGACCCTAAGTTTTAAAACCACTGCTTTATACATCTGGGACCCTCAGGGAAAAAAACATGGAAACAAAGGAGTTCTAAAGGCTGGCAGGGAAAGGAGAACACACAATAAAAGCAGATCAAAGATGTAGGCAGGAGCACTGTGGAAGTTGAGCCTTGATGTCAAGGATGTTAAGATTGCATTCACAGCATAGTGGGGAGCCAGTGAAGTGATACAAAGGGAGTGACATGGTTGAAGTAAGAGTTGAGACCTTTTGCAGAAACATTTAAAACTGAGCAGGTTTGTCAGGGGTAAGATAAATATGGAAGAGATCCTGAAAGAACAGGTTCCCATAGTTGGAGTGGAAGATGTGGGCAGAGTGGCTCTTGGAGAAGAAATAAGGGGTGGGTTTCAGAGCTATTGGAGAGGCAGAAGTAGTAGAACTTGATCACAGCCTGGATGTTGGGGAGAAGAAAGGCATGGCAACTGAAGCCCGGATTATGGGCTTGCATGACAGGAAACGTGGTGATATGGAATCAACAGTGGGGAGCAAGCATGAAGGAGAAAGATACTGAGCTTAGTTTTCTGTTTGTGTACCTGCTGTGTTTGGTAACCAGGGCTGGTTTTCATAGCATGTGCAAAAACCCCCAAAGCTGTTGATGTGGTGTAGGAAATGTTATGAAAAACAAATGGTGAGTAGCAAACAGAGCGTCCGATATATAACTTTCCTAAACGGGTTTCAAAGATGGGTCTGTGCAGCTCATGGTAGTTCTGTAACTTCTATGGAAGTTCCGCAGTAAGCCTTCTTCCCTGATTTTTGCTAACTTCTGCAGCAAGTGCAGGAAAGCCTTGAGATTTTCATTAGATAACATATTAAAATAAATACTCCCTAGGTAAGTCAGCCTAACTCCAACATAGACATAAGTAGGCTGAATGAATAAGAGCTATGGCTTGACAGAAAGGGTTTTCCCTGTTGCTGTAGTTAATGTAGGAAGCAGCAGCAGTGGCTTGTAGGGTAACCTGGGATTCAGCCAATAAGCCATTGACACGGTTCTTTCCCAGCCCGTGACCTAAGTTCTGTGAGGGGGATCCGTCTTTGTTTTGTGAGCGTGAGCAGAGTAAAGCTAAGGTAGAGGAGCATTAAAGTGGATTATAAAACAGTGTCTTGGCTTGTAGGAAAAGCTTTGTTGGTTGTAGAGGAAAGAGGGCCAGGAAGCCAGAACGGGGAGACCAGAAACAAAAAGTTTGTTAGTTATGTTTACCTTGTTGAATACTCTACATGTAATTGCACAACTGTAAGAACATTGTTAGTTTCCCTAACACTGTTTTGCCCACTTAAAAACAACAAACAAAAACGGTTGGACAATTTATACAAGATTTGAGTGATATTTTGTATGGAAGGAAGATGGACTTGCTGTTTGTGGCGGGCTTAGAACATTTCCATTCCCTGGAACCTGCTGTTCCACTCCTGACTGAGTTGACTTTTCTGATTCCATCCTCCGAGGAAGGTGGGTTGAGTTCTCATACAGCAAACTATGTTGTCTGTTGGCGGAGACCTTTAACAATAAGACCCTATTTAGTCTGAATGGATGTGTTTTTAAAAAAAACCCATAATCACAAGGTCCTTTCTGCAAGAAAAGGGCTTTATTCTCTCTTTCTTATTACAAATTTTTCCTTCCCCCACTCTTGTGGCTTAGCCAGGCTCCTTTGTGATACAAACTTCAAAGGTTGTCATTTTTTGTCAGTTAGGGTAGGAAAAATTTGTGACACCTGTTTAATACTGACTAGTAATGGTACATCAATGCCTAGCTTGTCAGCTCCTGAAGAATTTTCACAGGTGGAAAAAGTAGGTGCCTGTCTTAACATGTCTCCAAACATGTTTTCAACTTGTCCATATAAAATACTTGACAGTAGTGATTACAAAATAGTGTTACTGAATTGCCCTGGGACCATTACTATTGAGTACTGTATATAACCTTATATATAAAAGGCTTGTGAAGATTTAACACTGTTAACCAGTTTATACCAGCCTAATTTGGGGTCTGTTGGCACTGAGAGTTAGCACATTTGTCTTCTGCTAATAAAGACATCCTTGCGTAATCTAACTCCTTTTAAAAACATTATACTCTGTGGACAAGAGCTATATGAATCTATAAGGGTACACTCACAGCTATATGACAGTAAATGCAAAAGTTAGGATATAGTCCCACAGAAGCGAGAAAACTATTGTTGAACTACATTACATGGACATAGCAGCTTTTCAGTGTTCCTCTGTTTCTGAACATGTAGGAGATTATGTTGTTTTCAGGCAGTACTATGGTAAACGTGTAACCATTTTAAAGTGCAACGCATAAAACATTTCAGAGAAATGAGTCCCTTTTCTGAGGAATTTATGGTCTAAAGACATGAGTAGTTACAGTGAAGAACCAAGTGTAAAATGAGGTTGCTATTGCCTAATGGCTTCATGGAATTTCTGTCTGAAGTGGTTGGAAGGAGGAAAGGAGATTGTGGGAGCAGGTGTGTCTTAACTGGGGAGTTGTCCTAAACATTACATGGGTGATATGAAAAAAATCTAAGTCAGGTGCGTGTATAAAGTAGACAAAGGGAGCAGTTAGGAGAGAAACTTGGGCTTAGCATTTGGGGCAGGAGGGGAGCATAGGAGGTGAGGAAAATCAATATTGGCAGAGGCAGAGTGGTGACAGTGAAGAAAAGCATTAATTTAATGCGGAGAGGTTTGAATTTAAAGTGGAAGAAGAGGAGGAAAAGCCAATGTAGATATTTAACGTGTTTAATTCTGAATTGGAGGAGTATTCTTGGAGAATAAATTTGACATCAAGTTGTGGGAGAGCAAACAGAAGAAGCCTTTGTGGGTCAGTCCTCAATAGTGGAAATGTGAATAATTTCCCCTCTGTGATGCAACTAGAGCATTTATTTGGAACTACTGTTCAGAATGTATTTGAAACCAAAATACACATAGATATAAAGACAGTTAGTCTGTTCCCTGTGAGGATTTGACAGCTAAACCCTGAGAGACACCTTTCAAAATCTAAATTCAGTATTCTGACCTCAGTTGGGATTGTTTTTTATTTTTTAAGCTGAAGTTAAATTAATTTTACACTTATGGAAGTGAAGGACCTACGGTATTGGTTTGAACCTGTCATGTGACCGTGAACATGTTGCATTGTAATTATTCAAACGTCTGTGAAACAGGCCTTACTCTTGATCTGCTGTGCATCTGCTTTCTTGGTTTTTGTTTCTTCCTAAATAGAAATTAACAACTGTGCCGTAATCCTTGGATTTTATTTAACATGTACAGATGGAGATTATGAAGGCTGTTTTCACTGGAACTTGTGGTAAGGCTTGAAACTAATGAAGCAGAAACACTTATTCAACCACTTCCCTTCTAGTATGACTGGCATGATACGGCCTGAATATTACATATTAATCCATCATTGATGACGTGACAAAATATTTTTTTTCCAGTAGTTGTAATGTCTTGTGGGGTTTTTTTGGTTAAGTAGTCTCCTGACAGGGAAGTAGTGACAAGTTTCACAGAATAAAAATGTAGCTTTTATTTCTCATTGCAGCAGAGTGGCCGAAGACCATGACTGGCCTCCCAAGCACATCAGGAACTACCGCCAGCGTGGTAATTATCCGTGGGTCAAAGATGTATGTGGCACATGTCGGAGATTCAGGAGTGGTACTGGGAGTCCAGGACGACCCCAAAGATGACTTTGTTAGGGCTGTGGAGGTGACACAGGACCATAAACCTGAACTTCCAAAAGAAAAAGAGAGAATCGAAGGGCTTGGGGGCAGGTAACTGTGTGTTTTTGTTTCTTATTTCAATTTGAGTCTCTGGTCACAGTTCTTGTCCTCTTAATTGAGTGGGTTCAAATCTGCTTGTGTATTCAATGCGTGGTGTACCTGTTTGAATCCTTTTTGGGCTCTGACTATCCAGCTGGTTAGCTGAGGGGGAGGTCATTGGGGTAATTTAGTATCTGGTAGTAATGCCATTTTGCTGGAGGTTTCTGGGATGGGATACATTTCTGATTTTTAATGGAAGCCCAGTGAAATCTCCAAAGTCATTTGGGGTTCTGAAATAACACAGAAAAAGTTGGGGAAAGGAAACTGGTAGCTGTCAACTGACCTTTTTCTCCTTAGGCTTCAGGGTATTTGAAAAGAAATTTGTGTTTCCATGTAAATATAAATTGAGCTGCAGAATGCTTGTTGGGTCAAATGAAGAGAATATTACGGTTTTGGTAGCAATGTGATAGGTCTTCCATTTGGTAAGGCCTCCATTGGAGTAGAGTACCCTCTACTGGCAGCAGATGGTCTCTTTCTGTATCTAATTAGAATCTATCTGCTCTATAAAAGTAAAATTTATGATGTTTCATGTTGTCCTTGAAGTAAAAATGCCAGCTGTAGAGCAGGCCTTGACAATTTTTTCTTTAAAGAAAATTAAGATCACAAATTAATAACAAACCATTTCGTGTTAATGTTGTTTCTGGCTAGAAGAAGATCCCAGCTAATCTGCTTCCAAATTAATAACAGATATAAACACTATATATCTGAACATTAAGACATAGTATTTGAACATTGCTACCCCCTCTGCTTGCTGATGCTGCATTTAGGTTTCTTTTCCATCAACTGGTTGATGTTAAACATCCTGAAGGAGTCCAATTGCAGTTTATGGATGCTGAGGGGTAGGGGAGCAAGCAGGAAGCCATGTCCGAGGGTATCAGTGCTGTGAAACAAACCTCAGGGCTCGAATCTGGCACAGCTTCACAGCCCTGTCCTGTTTTGTTCAACAGTCCTGCTCCAGCTGGATGGGCACACTTCCCTTCTTTTAGCAGCTCAAACGCAGAGATCACTGAAGGTTTTCCTATTGCCATTGTTCATATGAGAGCCCCATCCAGCTTCTTAACCTTCAGAGATGTGTGTCTTTAGCGGATGGAAGCAGGTCAGTCAGCTACATTTGGGTTAAGAGATTTCTGAGGTAACTTGCTGTTTTGCTAGGTTAGCGCCTGCATACGTTACAGGTTTGCAAATGGGCTTTTTTCATCACTGGCTGAAAGGACACAGACTATATTTTGAAGTTTCTGCTAGCAAGTCGGCAGCCCCCACAATTTGCGGTTCTACAGGATAGGGGTTTGGTGGTGGTCCTTCAGCTTTCCCCAGGGTTGCTGATGAAACTGGCAGAGATGTCCCAGTGCAGCATTGAGCAGTGGCATTTTGTTAGCAGGATAGCCTCACTTCCTGTGAGAGCGAGAGAGTGGGAAGAAGTGATGGGGGAAGAGGAGAATCGGGTCTGCTAGTCAAATTAAGAGAGCTTCCCTGGTAAAAATCTATTTAAATGTCAGTGCGGGGTGGGATCTTCTTTAAGGCAGAAATAACGTCAACATGGCTTGGCTGCTAAGGTTCCAATTGGGCACGGTGAATCTGAGGACATGTTCTTTGTGATCCTTCCTGCTATGTGTATTATACCATGCCATGCAGCAATGGGGATAAATTCCTCATTGATAATAGGCCTTCAAAGCCTCTGGTGTTGCATCAGGAATAAACGTCATGCAATGAGTTCTGAGGCTGCTCCATAGCTTTTCAGTGTCTTAATTGCTTGTGGACATTGACATTGACGTTATTCAGCTCAACATCTCAGAGGAAGAAACTTTCTGTTTGTCTCCTCTGATGTTGGGGAGACGCTGACGTTCAGGTGTCAGTAGGAAAGCAAAAAATCCCAAGGCTCTCTCTTTCTGTCCCCTTTGCCCAGTCTGCCAAAGGTGGGCTAGAACTCTCAAAATCTCACCATGTCCTGAAGATTTAGCTGATGCCTTCGCATTAACTCCATACCCAAGAGGGGTAACTGCTTCTGGAACTTAAAGCCAGCTGGCTTGTGGCTAATTAGTTTGTTGGTTTTTCATCTCCGTCACTTTCTTTATTTCCAATACTTGTAGTGTGATCAATAAGTCTGGTGTGAATCGGGTTGTTTGGAAGAGACCTCGGCTGACTCACAATGGCCCCGTGCGTCGGAGCACCGTCATCGACCAGATTCCGTTCCTCGCAGTGGCACGAGCTCTTGGTAAGTGGCGTCCAGGCGCAGCATAAGTGGAGTAAAAATACCCAAAGGCTGAAGTCATAAAACAAAAAGGGGTGCATTTTTTGAAGAAAGGAAGATGTTATGGCGTACAGAGTACCGGAGCGGTGCGAATAGATTCAGTGGTTATTTTGGAAAAACATTTACTATTTTACTACAATAAACAGTGTTGTCATTTCCCAAATAGAGCTAGAGAGGATTTGGCTTAATGGGTGAGGGTAGCTTCTCCCCTTTGATCCACAAAACTTGCATGCCTGTTAGTCTTGTGAAACTGGCTTCTTTGCTTCAACGTAAGCTTTTTTCCCTAAAAGTGGTCTGTGAGCTGGAGGGCAGCCCCAGCTTTCGCTGTTGAAATAAATGGAAACCACTCCAGAATGCTTGGTGGGGTGATAGAGCAGCAAAATGCGAAAGACTTAGTTCTTCCCTTTGTGACAAAGCTTGCTATTTTCCACCCAGAGTTCCCAGAAAATCACAGAAGAATTGCTCCCAAGTATAAGAGGTAGCCAGATATTTTTACACATATATTTTGCCTTTGGCAGTTCCATAAAGGAATTGGAATGGGAAGCATGTTGTGCAGAATGACATTCAGAAGGCAGGATGGCCGTGTGTATTGGCTCTGCCATGTATTGTATAAGAGCTCTTGGGGAAATGTTTCATAATTTGGCAGAAGGTGGCAAAAACTACTTGATGCCCCTACATGCTGAAGAATCTTTTCTTATCATTTCCCTCTTAAATGCTGAGTCTAGCTTTGTACGACTCATTCTTTTCCTTTTCCCCTCTGTGTCCTTAGTTGGGAACACTCTGCTCACATATAAAGAGTACCTAGAGGTACACCTTTTAGTAAAGGTGGTGTCTAATTCTTGTATATTTCCTTATAAATATGATGCCATGACTTCACTCATCTTGGAACAGTTGGACAGCATTCTTGTGACCACATTAATATTGTCCCTAGGCCAACCAATAGAGGTGGTCATGTGAGGCGATTTGGCTACTGAACTGTGGTGCCCACTTAGTAATTGGTAGTATTGGCACAGGCTTACAGGCCAGTGCTGTCTAGGGTTTACGTTAAGCCGTCGGCTGCGAAGAGCAAGTGACACCCCTCTTTTGTGTGAAGAAAACAGATAAACTAATTTGAATTACATAGCAAATGTAGGGATCATCTGGCGGACTGGGGTGTGGAGAAAGCAAGGATGAGGGATCAGATAGAGAACATGACTTGACATAAAGCTAAAATGTAACGTGACCCTACTTTCAATATATTCATGTTCTTTATGTAAGACATTGCAAATTCATTATGGTTCAAAACATGCTTGAAGCATTATCCTTGTTTCGTAGATGATGAAACAGAGCCAGAGAGGGTTAAGTGACTTATTCAAGGTTTTGAGATCTCGCGGAGCTGTGGAACCAACCGCGGAATCATGACTTCCAGTCTTCCACCTCAATTACTAGGCAAAACATACAACCCTAACCCTTTCGTACAAGTGAGCAGGTCTTGCTCTGGAAACTGTAAAAAATAGAAGAATTATCAATTTGGTTAAAGGTTCATGCTCTCCTTTCCCTCTTCCTTTTTGTGGGTTTGACTCTGTCGTGTGGGTTTTACAGAGCGGCCAATAATGTTTGGGTCTGATTCCTCTCATCTGGTCAGACAAAAGGGTTTTGGCTAGCTTCTGTATATGGGGATTCAGGGGATGATCCATCTGTCAGGCTTCTGTTGTGGCCTTTACAATTCTCATGTGGATGAAAAGGGTTACCAGAGAGTCTGGTCCCAAGAGAGGAGGAAATGACATTGGTCCTGTGGCAGCAGTTCTTTGACTCAAAGTCCAGCATACTTGGGTCTTTTAAAAAAGATGTTCCTAAATGGACTGAAGATTCCAAGTTCACCCTGGCTTCACTGACAATGTTTTGATGCTTGTCTTCCCTGACTTTGCAAACTCTTCACATTCCCTTCTTGTATGAGGGATGGCTGACCTCTTGGGAAAGAAATGCTGCTGCGTTCCTTTCCCTAGGACCCAGTTGGTGCACAGATGCTCAGTTTGGGAACAGGATTTCACTCCGTTGAGGGGCATGCTGGCCTCAAACACTGCTTACACAAGACCTGCCACAACTAAAAACATTGTTGTTCATTTTACTAAGCTTCGCTCACCCTCTTGGCCGGCTGCCAATATTGCTGCTCTGGTTGGCATCAACAGTTCATGCACTGGAACCTCTCCAGGCAGTTCACTTTGCTGTGACACTATTAACCAGGTTAACCCTGACGTACTTTCCTGTTAACAGCCCTGTAGTCAATTTCACTAGATACTAATGCAACAAATGGCTCTGCCATGCCCAGATTTGGTCATTACACTAAATCTTTGCAGGATGCCAAAGCCATAAAATATAGATACCAATGTACAGATAGCAGAAGGATTGTCTAGGCCAAGCTATTTTTACCAGGCGAACATCGTCTGCTAAATAGACATTCCCATCTGTTTCTAGCAGTCAGTGGTACAAAAGTGAATCTATTCTTTTTTCATTGAAGTGAACAGATGATCTGGTAGTAAACAGCAAATTTCTGAACACAGGGAGGGTAATTATGTACTGTGTATGTTCCCATATTTTGCCCTTCTGACACTTTACAGTCTATTAATGAGATTTCCCAACTTCCTTCAGCTCATGTCTTCCTTAGTCTATTTTTATTCTGATATGGAAATGGGGACATTTTAATTTTGATGCATCTATTGATGAACTCCGATCTATTGGTTTCTTTTCCCCTCCCACCTCCCTTCTCTGAACCTGGTGATCACTCTAAGGAATGAAGTGAACATTTTAGATATAGAACATAAATGTCATAAAAAAGCAAATATCTGGACATGAAAGATGATATTGGTGCAATTAATTCTCCCCAAATTCCCATTGCTCTTCAACTTGAACACAATATCTTTCTGCTCTAACCACACAGTGGTGCTGTAAACCCCTAAAAAGCAACCGCTTTCCACCTCCATGGTGACTACTTGTGTATGTTAGGTACTTCATACATTACTTATGTGAGAAGGGTCTGAGTTTGGAATTAATGTTACTTCTCTGTAATGTGCCTTGCATGCTCTTGCTGCTGTATAAATATATGTAAGGTGCTTTTAGATCTTATAATGCAGGGGGGGGGATAAATATGGCTCACAGCTAGGTGCCAGCAATTTCACTTTTGGTTGCCAGAGGGCACTCCTTCATTACGTTTCTGCAGTGGAGCTAGTGGACAGGCTACTAAAACTGGTCGCGATGGCAACCAGAAACATTGATTTGTCGAGGCCTGTTCTCGTAACATGCGATAGAAGTACAAATGACTGCATTGTAATTTAAGCATAAATATTTGCAGTTTTTTCTTCTGAAAAAATCCACCTGACTGCTGTAGCGCATGCTTAGTTTGGTCTGTGATGGCTATTTATGGCTACTGTACAACTTTAGCAAGCTGTTAACATCTCAGATCGGTGGAGAGGTCTCAAAACTTGGCACCACTCGTATGGCCTAGGGGAGAGTTGCGTCTTTTAAGCAATTGCTTTGCAGAACAAAATGTTTGTGTCAAATGATGCACACCTGCTGTGTATTTACAAGCCACTGTCATTTTAGGAGTAGTATTGCCCACATGCCACTGAAGATGTTCATAGACAGCATTTGGGGGAGAAATATTGGTAAGCAAACCCACCTTCATTGCATATGGCAGAAGAGCCATCCTCTGGAAAGCATGCGGTAAAATGGGTTTCCCTGTTGCGTTTTTTTTTGTTTTTTAATATTGGCCAGTGGTTAGCGCTTCAGTTACATTCTTTATCAAGCTCAGAAGCTTTCAACTTCTGGCATGTGCTGCAACTGCTCTGATCAAACAGCTGCTTTTCAGTGTTCCGTAGGTGAGTGGCCAGGTCTGTGGTAGGTAATACAGGGATGCCTCTCTTCCTCCCAGGTACTTGGTTCAATGGAAGGAACTGAAGCAGTTAATTTTGATGTAATTCTGAAGTAAATTTCTGGTCTGTTTTTATATTTATTTTGTGGAAGCAGCATCCAAAAGCCCCCATCTCTGTATGGGCCCTATTTTCCTATGTTACGTACAAACCTAAGAAGGATGAGGTGTCTGCTTTGAGCAATGACTTAGTATGACAACAGAAGAGATTAAGGCATTGATAAAATCACACAGTAATATAAGCTGACTCAATGCCCAACTTGATGTTTATGAATATTTCTTTAGCTGGTATTCATAAGTTAAATTCTTCTGTTACACAACCTGGCCAAAATTAGTTGGCAAATACTCTGTGGGCATTGGGGCAGGAGTGGATTTTGAGAGCGCGTTGCAAGTGAAGTGGGTAGCCTCTTGATCGGTGAAGTGGTTTGTGTCTGAACTCACTTCTTATTTTCTGTAGGATTTTCATTCCCCATCACTCACTGGCCCTCTGAGGACTGGTCCGGAGTCAAGATCTGGAACCATTAGCAAGGTTACATAGCGTAGAAGACCTTGGATCATTGTAGCTGAATAGTTCTCTTACTTCTTCATAAAAGTAAAATCTGTTCTAGGGTCCCAGCAGTTAACCTCTCTACCTGACATGACCACTTTAAGTATCTCCTTGTAATTTCACGCGTGTATGTTGTGTGTGTGTGTGTGTGTCTCTGTGTCTGGAATTTCTATGGGTGCTAGTAAAGCCAGATTTTTTTCGGTGGCTGCATAATACAGGCTTGACTCTCATTTTAGTAAGTACATTAAGATTCCTGCTGACACCTAAGATAGAGTTTAGTGCCCTAGTATACAGTGCATCTAAAAGCATAGGGCCTACAAGAATGCTGGCTTTTAAGAAGTTGAGTTAATGCAGAAGCAGAATATCAGAGCAGACCCCTGAATGCTAGAATTGTCTTGTAAATTTTTCTTAATGCACATGCAGTGGAACCCTGGAGGGGAAGGTCTCGCTGACTTCAGACTGTCTAATTAGGTCCTTGTGTAAAGGTTTAGTTTTCATGTTCATTGAACTGTTCGGAAAGAGAAATCAGTTGCAGTACAGAGTGGGCATAATTTTCACACATTCCCTGCTTTTTAGGTCACCTGTGTTTCTGTTCACACAGAAGCTTATTCTTTATGCAGTGTCCTATTAAATTTAAACTGTAGATACACATTAATGTTAGAGATTGCAAAGACGGGTCCAGGTTCCATCAGTGGGAGACTGAATAGTGAAAACTATTATTTGATGATAGCCAAGGGTGCAGCCTACTGTCCCTTTATAAGACTTGTTTAAACGGGAGAATCTTAATAACTAATGAATGTGAGGCTTTCTCATCTGAGGTGAAACCTGAGTAAATATGCATTTGCATGTATACCCTTATACATCTGGACACTAAAGATTTCTGCTACATCTCTGTGTAACTCCATATAATCACCCTAAACCTAAATGATCAATTCAGAGTAAAGACATCCAAAGAATTTCAAGATATATTGTTAGCAGAAATTAGCACTTCCTTCTCTCTCAAAAACTGTTTTCTTTCAAGCTTGAACATCTTTAAGTTGAAGGGGGCGGAAGTTGTCAAGATAAAAGAAAACTGTAGGTGGAAGGTAACACTAAGCCACTTTAACATTTTGGGCTGCTTCCACTATTCCTCTGCCTTTCACTTGGATCAGGGCATTTAAAAACAATGAAATAACGTCGTTGTGAATGTGTAAACAATCTGAAATATTTTTATATTACTTTCAACAAAAATTTTGTCAGAAAAAATTATGTTGCTTTCCAGTCAGTCCTGGAATATTTCCTCCATCAGTCCACCACATCCCCCACCTCCCCCCAAACAAACAGCCTTGCATTGAAGAGAATAGCACAGAGGCCGGTATAAAATAGAGAGTACAAATTTCAGTTTCTATCTGGTGACAAGTCTGTGCTGTCCTGCTTGATTTATAGGATTCATGGTGGGGAACATGTGGATCCCTGGAAGAGATTCCCACCCCCCAGCTGTCTCTGGAGGTCCCTCTGCATGACTCTCTTTCTTGAAGTTGTACAATAATTGTTGTTCTTAAAGACAGAATCATGTCATCTTTTGGACACTGTGTTCCCCCTTGTGGTCTTATTTTTCTCTATTCATGCAGCTGGCCAAAATACTGTACAGAAATGGCTGTCCCACTGGGGTCTGAAATGCCTTCTTTGTGCCCACCAAGACACGTGATTCCAGGCCAGAAGTCCTTCCATATTCACTTCTTTCTGTCCTCTCCCCCATTTCCACATCACAGTTTGTAACCTTTTTTTCATTCTTTCTTGGTTTTTTTATCAATAAATCTTGGGTTCTCTATACTTGGAGCCTTTTCAAAATGAAATTTCTCACAATGCCCTGTTGTATTCACTTTACTGCATGTTTCCAGTATTCAATCTAATGTCTATGAGATTTTGAGTGAATGCGAGTGGCTTTGAAAGGTGCCACAGGAGAAGTGCGGTAGTGTCAGTATGTGTTTGTCTCCACACTACTGTTCTGATGTTGACACTTCTTCCAGAGAGACTAGCCTCCATGTCCCTCTGTAGAGACGTCCAACAAACGGCCATCTTCTAAATGTGCGCTGTCTTATTCACGTGAATAAAGATTGCCAAAGTTCACGTCACAGAAATCACCGAGCAGCTGTCCAGTGATGGTAATGGTTAGTCATCGACTTGAGTTAGAATTAAACAGGTGACCTAGAGATGCGCGGCTTCGGATTGTGTTTCCAAGCTCTCGTCATCTGGTCCCCCCGTTGCTTCTGGTTTTAGCATCCCAGAGACAGTTTTGGATCTAGATGGTTTGTTTTACCCAACGCATGACATCTCCTCCATTATTCAGTCACTGGGTTTGTTAAATCTGCTGCATTCATGTGTCTGTGTATGGAGCCATTAGTGTCAGGTGTGTTTTCCATGTTCCTTATCACTAGAGTTTTACATCTTTCTCCATTCTTGGCGTGGCTTATTTTAGCACTCAAAGGTCCAAGATCTTGGGAAAGCGCCCCGGGCCCTCTTCTCCCCCTTATTTCAGATCCCATTCAGTTTTAGATGCAATGTAGTTGATGCACTCACCCTTTGAATGCTGCCCTTATCTGTACCTTCCCCTTTGCACTCAAATATCTGGAGACTGACATTTCCCAGTTCTTGACTTGCACAGTTTAGAGCAGAGGGCTTCCTGTGTCCAGCCAAGTATGCCCCATGTCTGGCTGGTTATGCAGATATAATAAAGAGTTCACCTTACTGGCATCTATGCACCTTGCCTGTATGTTCTTGGCATTGGCCTCCTGATAGCCTTACCTTTTCTGTCTCCTGGAGTAAGTGTAATGGGTTAGACAGACAAGGAGCCCTGTGGCACTTTTAAAGACTGACAAATTCATTTTGACGCGTAAACTTTCATGGGCATAATCCCACGAGGTTCTTTCCACCTTTTAAAAATTCATTATATTGAACTTGTGATGCAGTACAGATGCCCCCTGGTGGCTACAGTAGAGACAGCTAAGAAATACTAAGCCACTAGTTTTAGTGACGAATCCTTTTCCCATTTGCAAATAAGCCTGAATGAGGTCTACGGTTATGCTACAAATCCTGGAAGAGATTTAATTCCTAGCAATGCTGCCTCATTGGGAGTAGGCGAAAGAACTCTGTAGCGCCTCTGCTTAATTTAATAGGTCAAAAATTTACTGGATATAAATTTGATTAAAACGTTATTGTGGGATAAATGAAATTGGGGCTGTCTTTTTTCTTTTAACTATGATATGTCAAAATACACCACCCCACTCAAAATTAAAAAGTTGCTTTTTTAATTAAAAAACATACTGCAGAAATGTAAGGGAAAGGTTTGACTTGAGCAATTCTTTTGTGCCACATTTTTTGCTTTTGAGAGAGATGGGCTGTATGGGATTCAAATCTGAGTATATTATAAACAAATAGGTTTTTTAAATGACTTTCCTGGCTACAATTGGGATGCAGTCAGAGTGTAAAATCTCATTGAACAATAACCAGATAAAGGGGAATATGCTGCTGAATTATTTTATAAGTGAACTGAATTAGGGCCATATCAAATGGGGGGGTTTTGTGTATGTGTGTACTGCGTAGTGTATTTTAGGACTAAACGTTTACTCTGTATAGATGAGTGTCTCTTATGAAGTGTGCCTGAAATCTTTGCGTTGATGTAGTCCAAGCACAAACACTACCCTTGTTCTTGCATAAACAGGCACATCAACACGGCCTTTGTCCTGGAAATTTAGTTGAAAAAGTTTATACCAGTTTCAGATGATTAGAGCTGCTGGCAGGTGCAGGAGAAGTGTCCACACTTCCCCCAAAATACGAGAAATCTCTGGTCATAAGACCATAGAGTGGCAGGATTTTTAACAAATCTTGTAATATTTGGCGTCACATGGTGTTTAATTGAGGAAAAAAATAGTCTATGGTCTTGTGACTGGATCTAGGAGCTTGAATCCCCTGGTTTCCTAGTGCTGGCTCTGCCCCTACCAGAGCACAGGCAAGTCACATTACTTTGCTTCATCAGTTTCCCAATCTGTCTACTTTATCAAGCTGCTGTGAGATTGAATTAATGTTCATAAAACACTCTGAATGTGTAAAGCACTCATTACTTAGGGAGAACTGTCTATTTTATCTCAGCATAATTTTATCTAGTCTCCTGTCCTCCTTCGTAATAGAGCATAGATCTCTCTACGTAAAGCTTGCTGGTTTCCCTAGTTTTATGCCACTTCTCAAACACTATGGTAGATGCTGCTATAGCCACCTGGCCAGTGGAAAATATACAGTTGACATTAGTCCATGCGATAACTCTAAAAAGCATTTGTTTACTCCCCGTCATGTCTCAGTGATGCCTAACTTAATACACAGAAGGGCCACATAAATCTAAGAACAACCTTGTGTGGGCCAAACAGATTCTGCATATTCTAATAAGATTTACAGTGACCTGTATTGATTTATTGGCTCACCATCATCCGTAAGAATAGGGTGTTATAGTCTTACTGATGTAGACACATTCACATACCTGGGCAGTACCATCAGCCAGGATGGTGGAACAAGTCAGGACATTCAGAAAAGAATCACTAAAGTCAGGAATGTGTTTAGGAGCTTAAACGCAGTCTGGAAATCATCAAAACTAACCTTAAGATTTTCAAATTTGTACGCTTTCAACACTACTTCATAATGCAGAATACTGGGGATTGGTGAAGGATAAATGATAGAGGATGACATGTCCAAACTCCGAAGTGGGATTTTCTCCACGAAAGCTCCTGTGATAAATAATTTTGTTAGTCTTTAAAAGTGCCACAGGACTCCTTGTTTATGTCCAAACTGTCTCATTTCATATAACCTGCCTTAGAAAAATCCTCCATATCTTTTGGCCCAGAACAATCAAGATGTATTCAATTAGTGTAGCCAAGAACGGCATCATCATTACCAAAAGGTGTTGGAAATGGATTGATCACGTGTTTCAGATGGCAGTCAATTCTATCACCAGAATAGCAATAAGATGGACACTTTATGGCAAGACAGTCTGAAAATGAGGCCACCCGGAAAGAACATGGTGAAGAGCTGTGGAAGCTGAGCTGAGAAACCTGGGGGCACAGCTGGGAAAACTTTGAAAGGCTTCTCAGCTGTAAAAAAAAGAAATTTCCCAGCAGTGCATAAAACCTATTGACCTTTCCAGTGAAGGTAATTAATATGATATGTTCTCTGCACATGCACAGTTTAAAAAAAAAATCCATATTATCCATTGGTACGTACAGAATGCTCTACTGGACCTCACTAAGGTGAAACACAAACCACCCAGAGCAAAGAACATTTTAAAACTGTTGCTTTCTCGTAATGCTTCATCATCACTTCTTAAAGATGCTTCTTTTTTGTAATGTAACTAATATAGCAAGGACAAAAATACATACAGGAAATGCACATATACATTGCAAAAGTGCATTATTGACACCCTTAAAAAAGTAACATTGCCTTTCTGTAGTGTCCCCTCCTGTCCCAGGAGTTGCAAGTGCTTTACAAATATTTAATGTTATCACCTTTGAGGTAGGGAAATATCCCTTCAGTTTCCCCATCTGTAAAGTTGGGATAAGTGATGGTTCCAAGGTCACAAAATAAGCCAGAGATAGATTGGAAAATAGAAGCCAGGTGTCCCGACACCCAATCCACTGCTCTAGCTTTTGACCATCCTGCTTTCATTGTCCCCTCCTTTTGTCTCATACTTTATGTACTGTCCGTCAACTTGCTTGAGGAGATCGGTACATAGGAAAAGGGTGAGAGCCCATTGTTTGTTAAGCAAAGCTACATCACGTGACTGTTATGTGCCACACAGATAAAATGAGCTTCAGGACAATGGCATTATGTTGTGCCCTGGGAAGATAAAATGCTTTTGTTGACTCACAGAGTAAGTTCTGAGTTTAGCAGCTCTCAAATCTTCATATCACTTAATAGTAACAGGAATGGTTGCTTGTCCTATAACTCCTGTAGGTTCTAGTCAGGTAAGGAATGCTTCTTAAAATGCTTAGAAATAAATTAAAAAAGAAAAACAAACCACTGCCTGCAAGCTTGTTGTGTGTGTTTTTTTACTTCTCCATTCTGCCTCAGGTCTGTGTAGTTAATATATTCGAAAAGGGAGGATAAGGTGTTTCTGCTAACAAATTTGAGCTGTCTGAATCCCTGTAAATACTGTGCACCTTGTTTGTCTATGTCTAGTAAAACTTCCTACACCCCTGCTTTGTATTTTCAAATCTCCTATTTTGAAAACAGGTTTACTTCCATTAATTCACAGGTGCAACTAGTCACAAATAGAACAGGAAGAACTAGAAATATGATTGCAACTGATGAGCATTCTTTGGCCATACCCAAACATCCCTTGATTGGATTGTGTTATCTATTACATTAACCACTTCTGCAATGGAGCAATACATCCTCTGTCTGGTGGATAGCTGTGTTGATACAGAGGGAGTAAAAAGGAAGGGAAGAGGGCAACATCACAGTACTGGGAGTCTAAATAACTGATGCAGAGTTGGGAACCTTGTAGCTGTGAATATCTGCTGCAACTCTTTAAATGTGGAAGTACAAATTGCTGTATGTGCGTGACACACTACATATTTCTATTAATAGGCTATGCCTTCAGACTGGAATGTGTATGTTTTAAAATATCCGCTCCTTTCAATCCTCAGCTGTACATTTGCCTCTCAGATATAGAACATGGTTGTTTGACGTTAGTCTCGATGTTATGGGCTACCTTCTCTGTAGGCAATATATGAGCAGTAGATACCTTTTGTATAAATCTGTGAAATAATGTGTCCAAAGTTTATTTTTTTTAAACTTAAATTAATGGATGTAAGGCCACAGGACGAGCTCATCGCCTTACAAAATTGTTTATAACTCTAATAGTTGAGTTAGAGGACAAAACATTTGTGATCAGTCAAGGATAAGTTAAAACAATCAAGCAAAATAACTGCTTCAGTTTTTCAGCCTGATGCTGCCATTAACTTCCTTGGCAAGACTGTAATGAGAGGCAGGAACAGACCCTAAGTAGCTATCAAAATATTATAAATAAATGAGTTGTTAAGATCTTATCTGTTGTTGCTTTGGCAGGCAAGATTTGAACAAAACGTCCTGCTCTATAGAGACTTTTAGTGGTAATCATATGCGCAGTAATTGTTGTGCTGGGGCTCAGCTTGTCTGCTACTGTATTTATTTTGATCTTGTTGCCAGCCAGCCAGTTTTTTGTGCTTGCCTGCTGATGGAGAGAGTGCTTCTATTCAAGTAGGTAAGGCTTTTAATTACCATTTAGTAGAAGCATGCGTTTGTTATCTGTTGCTGCTGTGAAGGTGAATTGGCTCTGTAAGGAGGATGGCCCATCCCCATTTGCTGTAATGAAGTGGTTTAAATTGATTTGAAGTATTCTTTGTTCTGTTTCTGAAAAAATATCTTTTGTACTGGTTGATAGAGCAGAGTTAAAGGAGAAGTTCCTACTCCAGAGAGCAAGAAGAAAAAGGGCTTATTTTTATTATTTCAGTCAGTTTCTCCCTTCCTGAAAAGACCCTAACAAACATCAACAGGGAGCAGAAAATCTCTTATACATATGTTTTTAAAATGAAGTTAAAAAGGACATAATCGTGAAAGAGTGGCCTACCAATAGTGTCCCGCTACGGGAGGTGGGCTACTAGGCTTTATAACAGGGATTTCACTGAGAGAGACTGTTGTATTGAGTGGACAGTGATGACCACTAACTGATTTTTTTATTAAACATTTTCCGGGCTTTCCTCCTTTCCAGGTGATCTGTGGAGCTACGATTTCTACAGTGGTGAATTTGTTGTATCTCCTGAACCAGACACTAGTGTATATACACTTGATCCCAAGAAGCACAAATACATTATCCTAGGCAGCGACGGACTGTGGAATATGATCCCACCTCAAGATGCCATTTCTATGTGCCAGGATCATGAGGAGAAACAGTACTTTATGGTGAGGGCATGTTTATGTTGTCAACTACTTTAAGATAAAATGATAGCTGAAAACACACTTTTTTGCTGAATCACTCTATTGTAGAACCCTTCAAAAGTCTATTGCTGTTACAGCACTGCTGAGTGTTATTACCTAATAAGGATGCAAGAATAGTTAAATAACTATTACAGTGTTTATAAACTTACTGGGACAGCATATTTTATCAAACTGGTTGGTTAAGATGAGTATCAATATCTCTTGTGAAACGTAGGTAGTAACCATCCATTTCTGTTTTCAGATAAATAACTTGACCATGTCATTGGGGAAATTAAACAGCAGGACAGTGTGTGGTTTTTTTCTTTAAAAAGAGAAGTCTGATTGGTTAAAACAGTGTTTAAAAATAAAATGTCATTTATGTTAGAGAAGTGCTATAAGGTGTTGAAACTAGGTTGTGGATTTTATAGGGCTTATTTTTTTTAAAATGGAATCAATTTCAGTGCATTTTTGTCATAAACACCAGAGTGAATATCTGCAAGTGAGAGCTTTGAGCATCAGTTTATAGAGGAAGTGTAAAACAACTTGAAAAGATTTTTAAAGGAAGAGAAGATGGACCTTTCAGAGTCACGATCCTGCTGTAATATACAATAATAATAATAATATACAAAAAACAAATAATATACAATAATAATAATATACAATATTATACAATAATAATATATAATATACAAAGAATACAAAAAACAAATATACAATAATATACAATAATAATATACAATGATGATAATATACAAAAAACAAATATACAATAATAATATACAATATTATACAATAATATATAATATACAAAGAATACAAAAAACAAATATACAATAATATACAATGATGATGATATACAAAAAACAAAACTTCGGTCAGCCAATTTTTGTAACTTTCTACTTCACTTGGAGAGGTTAAAGCATTTTTATTTTGTAAAGAACACTGGTTTGCATTCCTCTACTACACTGGTTATAAATAGATACGAATGTACAACCATTTCAATTACCCCTTTTAAAAAAATAGTGAAATGTGTTTTCTCTGTCATTATGAGTTAGGTTTTACTGTAACATGGTGTTGACATACTCATTCATTCAAACCATTTTTGACTCTCACTCTGTTTCAATCTGTCTGCTAGATGTAGGTTTGTCTGAGTGCTGATGCTTTAGCACCACGATGTAGAGAACTGCAAACTGCAATGTAATTTCTTCACTTTATGATCGCAAAGTACAATGCTGATGGTTTTCTCTGTTCTTCTTTTAAACGCTAAGGGTGAACATCGACAGTCTTGTGCCAAAATGCTGGTGAACAGAGCACTGGGCCGGTGGAGGCAGCGCATGCTTCGTGCAGATAATACGAGTGCCATTGTAATCTGCATCTCGCCAGTACTGGACAGTCGGAACAACTGGGAAAATGAAGAGGAATTGTATCTCAACTTGGCAGAGGGCCCCTGCTATAGCAGTCCTGATATGTGCGTGATGACACCCTCCCGCTGCTGTACCCCACCTGTCAAGGTACAGTTTTTTAGCTTTTCAAGCCATTCCAATTTTAAGATTGAAACCCACAAAATGTATAGCTAATGCCTCCATCCACTTTCTGCTTCTTCTCACTAGAAAGAGGCAGCTGCCTTATGTGACTTAAAATCTGATTCATGGTGCTGAATTTGTGGCTACTTAATGTTGCTGTGTCCAACCATTAAAAAGTTCTCTCACTTTTCCTCTGACTATATATTCCTCAGTTGTTTAGTTCTGGGAACATGAGTCAAGGATGAAGTATGAGTTCTGGATTACTGGATTTGGGGACATTCAGAGTCTCCTTGTAATCATAAACTGCAATCTGTAACATTAGAATGGTGGTTGGCCTATTTAATTTATCTACAAAAGGTCAGTGTTTAATTTGTGTACAGCATCTATCCTTATTAGTTGCATTTCTCCACGCTGCATAAACAGAAATGATTAGTTGTTTTAGGAGCACTTTTATTTTCAGTTTGGGAGAGCTTACCATCTGCATCTATTTGTCAATATAATTTTTCCTCATTAAAAGAAAAGGCCTTATTTTACAGGATCTTCCTTTGAAATAGAACCTTGTCCGTTAATGTAGAAGGGAGGTTTTTTTGAAAAGTCTTTACCATTTTGTTGTTAAAAACCAAGATATAATTGTGAGGGGATGTTTGCTTCGATAATTGGCAGTTTCTGCAAACTTGAATAGCTTTAGTGCTTTGATGTTCTCTAATGTCTTAGAAAGCTGTCCTTTAGGTAAAGTAAAATGGAAAAACAAATACTGGGCTGAGGGCACTTACCAGTTGGTTGATATAGAGACAAACAGCTAATAAAACAGCAAGTGGGCTTCTTTGCCGTTGAGCAGCAGCAGGAGAGAGCCTAGGAGGAACCAAAAGTTCATTGAAAAGAGTAGCAATCCCAAAATCTTCTGTGGAGAGAGATTATTTCTGAACTGTAATTATTCCTGGTTTTTTCAGACGTAGTTGACAGCTTTAGAAATAGTTCCAACCCTTGTCTAGTGAATTTTGGTCCATATTGATTGAAAAAGTGCCAGAACTAGCATTTAAAATAAGTACTCTAAATATTTTCCTGTTCATGTCACTCATGTAAATAAATGTCATTACACTGTGTGTGGCCTAGGAATCTGTGCTCCAGTTGTCATACCAATACCCAAGACAATGGAAGTTCTAGATCAAACTTCAGAAGAGGGATGTCATTCAAACTGCCTTTTATTTATCTGCTGGGGCTGCGCGGTTGTTTTTTCCGGCTGCAAATACCTTGCTTAAAGTCCTCCAGCTCTTTTGGAGCATGCAGAACACATTAGAACATTCATCTGGATGCGAGTCTTTCATCTGGAAGACAAATGCTATATACTGTTAGTTTTAACAGTTCAAAATGGTGATTAGCAGTGAGATGAAGGTCATTTTATTTTGTTTTAGGGATTATTTATACAAGGAAAATGGCTACAATAACTACAGCGGAATAAACTATATTGCTATAGCTGTTTCAGAATAACTCCCCGTGTGGCCAGGAAACTCTGTTCTGGAACAAAAGTGGCTTTTTATTCCAGAATAAATACTCCAATTTATGTAATTATTCCAGATTAGCGTGTCCACACAGAGTTATAACAGAATATCTTATTCCAATGTAGCCATATTTTCCATGTAGACACGGCCTTTATGTCTTATTCTTGTTAGCGTGCAGGTCACTGATGGTAAAATTCACTTGGCCACAGGCCTACGATAGTGACCATTAAACCTGTTGGATCTATTTTTAGTACACTTTGTCCTTTTGCCTCACTTTAGAATTTAAATTTCTAATTTTAAAAACACTTATTTTAATTAGGAGAATTCATTCCTATCCCAACTGATTTTTTTTAAACTGAAAAGAATGCATATATAATACTGCAAATGTAGATTTTAGCATTAGTATAGGTTGCTGTTTTAGTAATGAATGCCATCTATTCTCACAGAATCTGTCTAGAACTGGAAAGAAAGGAAAAAGTGCAAGCAGGAAGTGGAAAAAACAGAGCAACTGTACTATCAGAATTATCTTGAAACATTTAAGAAAAAAAAAACCTCTAAGTAGATTAGAATAAATGGAATGAGTCTGCATCTGTGTCCTTTTGTGTGTTTTTGTGAAATCCAGAAAGGAGATTTCCCATATTTTCAGTTTGTTATGCTGGCTTGAATAATAAGTAGCTTTTTCGCAGCACGGGCAGTGTGGGGGAGGCATATTTCATTTCAGTGAGACAAAATGCTGGTGAGAGGAGCAGATTTCCACGCTCAGGTTTATGTCGTGGTTGGCCAAGAGGATTTCTCATTAAAAGAGTAAACTGCTTCTAAATAAATATGGGGAAAATTCAAGTGCAGGCGGGCAGCTCTG
Organism: Pelusios castaneus; assembly: GCA_007922175.1. NCBI lineage: Eukaryota > Metazoa > Chordata > Testudines > Pelomedusidae > Pelusios > Pelusios castaneus. The sequence goes on along the minus strand of ML686028.1, from coordinate 586,441 downwards.
ACTCATTTTCTTTTTATGAAATGCAAGTGACATAAAACCTAAAATTAACAAGCATGGGATACAGAGCGAGGGTAAATATCTTACTTCAGTGATTAAAGAGCAGCCTTTTAAAAAAGAAACCAATTCAGTTTTGGAGGGAGGATTAAAATAGTCAGGATGGACAGAATTTTCTCTTCTGGTTCAAACAGTCCAAATTGGAACTGTGCCTTCATCAGTGACTAATATCTGATCTTCCAGAAGAAGGCAACCTCACTCCTGCCCAAACTATACATAATCTACCCAGTTGTATAATGCTATACTGCTGTACCTGAGGAGGAAAGAAGAGAATTGCTTCCTGACCCCTCTGGTGAGCATATTCTGGCCTTCCAAAAACAAACAAACATTAATTGACTGTTTGCTTTGGATTTTTTGTGACAGTGAATTCTACTGTTCCCATGCTACATAAAGTATATAAATGGACCTGCTCTTTATTTAAAGTTTCAGAGTTGCTCTTGTATTATGAGACGATGAGGAACTGATTGTTTTTATTATGTCCTTCAAAAACTTAAATCTCAAATATTCAGCCTTAAATGGAAGTCATTTGTGTAGGTTCACCAACCAGTATTGGTGGCATGTCATAAAGTGGACAAAACCCTTCTTTTCTAAAATGCATTTTTTCACCTGCTGTTCAGTCACTTTTAACCAGTTTGTGGACGATCTAATCTTTGCAGACGTGTAAGTAACTTACGTTTGACTTTTGACCGTATTTACTAATTCTACAGATCAGAATAAATGTGCTTTCACAATAGCCACAGAATTGCTTCCAAACAATTCTACTTCTGAGAAAAAAATCCTAGATGTGAATATCCCGGTGTGAAACAAGTTTGATGGTAGTCAGATTTTTGTCTTGAAATTCATCGTACACATCCCACATCAGGAAGTGAGACATCATCCTAGGAATTCAGGTCTACTTAATGAAGAACTGGGCAGCTCAACTCTTACAGAGTTTCTTCTGCCCCTTCTAAGTATGATTCCTTTATATCAAGAATCTGGCATTTTCCTATAAGAAAAGAAACTTTAAGTACTTCCCTTCTATCTGAAAAACATCTGTCTTTGCTCCTGTTAATAGCCATAAAAGGAGGATCAGTATAACAATACCTAAAACCAGAGTACCTGATATTGATTATCTGTCAAATTCAGATTTTCATGAGTTGCAACTGACTTTCCCTGCCTAAGATCCGTCATAAAAACTGTGCATGCTAGGGGTATTCGACACCATACAGTGGCAAGACGTTACTGATGATGGTTCCTTTTATCTATGTTTTACTCCTGGGGATGATGTCTTAGGAGGAAAATGGCTCAGCCTGTAAGAGTGGAGAGTATTGATGAGAACAAACAACTGTATTATCATGAAAAACTAGAGCAGGATTTATAACTTGGAGTCTTAACAGTCTCAGGCCTCCTAAGAATGGTTACGTCTCAAATAGAACGGAGGCCAAAACCACTGAATTAAGCGTATCCTTTTGCCTTTGAGCCAAATCTTTTTGGTGTCAGTTGTTACTGATTCATCCTTCATTTTTTCCCAATGTTTAGACTCTCAACAATTTCTTAGTGTTGTCAGTAACTGACTGGCTAGGAATGAATTTGCACTAATCAGCACGCTGTGTTCCTTTTGTCTCTTCATTACCTCCAAATTCCCTTGTACTCCCTCTCCTAATTTTCCCATTTGTGCCCCCAAATCTTTGTGGTACTTCACCTATCTGTATCGAGAAAGGCAATTGGTGATGAGAGCATAGCATCAAAGATCTGCATACTGCGAAATACCGGATTACAAGTCTGACAAAGAGCCAATCTCAAAAGTATTAGGCAACAGTTCACATAGTATGTCTGAATGTGTAACCTACATGATTTTTAGGTGGTCCCTAGAACAGAGTGAATTAATAACTTCTAAAATACCCTTCATAAAGATTTGTCAACTAATCTATTGACAGCATCTCAAACAGTTCAATTCACCCCTATTAAAAGTTCAAATTTATCATTATTTTTGTTTTTGTGCAAGAACTGTCTAAATCTGATTTTTACATTGGGTCATCAAGGGTAAAATAATCTTTCAGTAATGCCCAGATTTGTCACATAAAAAAAAAAAATTGCTTTGTTGCTCCAGCCTGTCTTTAGAACTGTAAGGGGGTGGGAGGGCTGTTTTTGTTTTTAAGTTTAAGGAATCTGATTTTGCAGCCAACAGGTTACTTTGACTTCAAATTGAGCTATGTTTGCTCAAAGTCTGATTTCAAAAGTAGTTCGATTTGGAGATTTCTGGTACTGATGCAGTTTTCGTTGTGGTTAACAGAGGTATATTTAATCTGAAGTACAGTATGGTACCTGGAAGAAATTAGTCATTGGGTTATTTTCCTTACATTGGTAATACACAAAATGATGTGCCCTTGAAATTTGCTTTGAAGATCTGATTGAATATGCAGATATTTCTCCACAGTTTGAATCTTTAATAATTGTCAACATTTTGGATGTTTACACGGCATAAATAGCAAGTTGTACAACTCTCCTATGAGATGAAGTTTTATTCCTCTCTTCCTGATGAAGAAATTGTGATAGAAATGACTTATCAAAAGCCACAGGGTAATGAGAGTCCAAACCAGGAATAGAATTAAGCAATTTCTGGCTTCCAGTGCATTATATCATGCTTTCTCTCTTCAAATTACGGAATAACTTTGCTGTGTAGAAAATAGCCAAATTTACGTTGCTGAATAGAGAGAAGTTTAAAAGGCCGTGGCCTAGCTTTTATTCAGTCTTCCCCTAGTTGTAACAAATAAATGTGTTGCTTAGCTAGAGACAAATAAATTTAGAGGTTAGTATACTGTTGTCCAAGGCAGGCCCTTATTCTGTCTCCTTTTACACCAATAGATTCCTACAGAATCCGAGGTTTGCATCAGGCACCTGACACCTTATTCAGCAGTAACTAAAATGTCTAACTATAATCAAGGTCAGGAGAAACAGCCTGGCCTTCTGCTTTGTTCTAGTAATACTTAGCCATTCAATGACATTTTTAATCTTTAAAGTACTTTGAAAACATTCTCGCAATGTGTCTGTAAGAGAGTGGTAGCATCTTCGTTTTGCAAACACCGATGAAATGAGTATGGCATTCACGACAGACATTTTCTATGTTGATCTTCCACAGTAATGAAAGATGTAAGCAGGTCCCATGGTTTGGTGATTTATTTATTAATTTTACACCAGTGAGAAGGAAAACGTGCACTAAATAAAGCCGGACATTCCTGTGAAAGCTCTAATAGCAGACACGTCATCACAGACTTACTGATGGAAATTAACATGCTTGCATGAGGTTGGTGGGCTGAAACTGCCAAATCTTGATCCAGAGCCTGAACTCCATCCTGAAAATGTTCAGGAATGTTTTGGATCTAGAGGTTAACTTGTCTCTCTAAGAAGCTTTAATATCTGCTGTTTTGTATAATATCTTTCACCCACGCACTTGGGGTGCCATGGTCTTGGGTAACACAAGTAGAATTATATTAATGCATAAATAATTCATTCATTCTTTCCTCCCAGCTTCTAGAAGAGGATCTATGGCCACGACTGAACTCCCCTGAGTCTGTTCCTTCTCTTATGCATAGCAATGTGATCTTGGATAAATATTCTGAGCTGTCCAGTGAGATTGCTAAAAACAGTACACCATTGGTGGTAGCATCCTCTAGGGACCCATGCTCGCAGGAGGAGAACAGCAGCAAAACACTACCTTTGAGGATTCATGAATCTTACACCAATGGCTTGTCAGTTACCCTCTCCCCATCCAACTCAGCAAATTCAAGCACGGGCCAAAAGAGCTTCAAGGTGTCGCCTAATGGCCAAACAAAAGCGCAAGAAGCAGAGAGGACACCTACAGGAAATTTTAAACGGACACTAGAAGAATCAAACTCGGGCCCAGCTTTGAAGAAGCCGAGACGTACCATGGGTCGAAGCATTAGTGTCCAGCCAGAAAGCCTGTCCATAACTCCGCAGCGCAAAAGCTCAAACAAGCTCACCATGCGGCGAAGCCTGCGAGGGCAGAAGAAGCTTGGCAATTCACTGTTCCATCAGCCCAGGAAAGCAGTCTGCGTTTGCTGAAGGGCATTCATGTGAGGGAGCATATTTTGGTCTGATTAGAATTTTGAAGTCAATGCAGAAATTTGAAACTCTTCCTGTTTCTCTTTTTTTAAAGTAGAAAACTTTTTGGTATCCAACAGCTTTCTTCTCAGCCTTGTACTGCTTGTATTATAACTGTGAATTTTGTAGATGTGTAGGGTATAAGTTGCTGTAAAATGTGTGTAAATTTGTATTCCTACATACAAATGTAGTCTTTCCTCCCCCCACCCCCCATATAATTGTTATAACAGGGCTAAACCTTGTTTAAAAGAAAATGTTTAATCTTTTTTGTTAATTTACTAAAGTCATGAATTTGTATAAGCTTCTTGTGATGAGAATTTCACAACTTTTTAACTGAAGTAAATTATTAAATAGAATGGAAGATATGTATTTTCGTAGTACTATTTGTTCCACCCACAGTGTGTCTTGTAGAGAATACTCTAGGCTTATTTTTTGTTTTTAAACTTTGGATTTCTCTATTCTGAAATGAAATGGAAGTAGAGATGATGTGTTACTTTTACACAGCTCAGTATCAATTTCTTAAATTTAATTAAAATACTATGCAGTATCTTACTCAGTTGTATTTTTGTAACGTTATCGTCATAGTATTTAGCAAAAAAGTGTGTGGGGTTTTTGTTTTTTGTTTTATTTCTGAAAACTCCAACACTCTAACCCATCCCACAAAGCCATTCTCATCTTCTGAAGTAATTTAAGGCATTTACTTCCAGGCATATGGTAGTGCTATTCTTTTTAATATGTGTGTCCCTATGGCATTTTTCATTATTCCACTAACTGATGGTACTGCTAATTCCTTTCCATCATAAAACATTAAATTATTTTGTTTAGTTTTCATTGACTATGTGGACCATATGTATGTACACCAGAATAAAACAAGTGAAAATTTGCTGGGTGTGCCTTTGTTCCTTAACTGAGTATAGTGCCTTGAAATTCTATGCTCAAGTTTTTAAACTCTGATTTTGGGTAATGGTGCAACTGTGAAATGGCTCCTTTCCTATCCTTAAAAATTATCTTTTTATCACAGTTTTCCAGGCTTGCTTGCTTTTTCTTTTGTAAAAGGGAGCAGTGACTAAGTGGGTTAATTAGTGTAATGTGCCATGGAGAGGGCCTACTGGAACGAGAAATATAGATTTGGATTAGACACATCTTCTGCTTTTCCCCTCCATTGGAAATTGATCAGAAAAGATAGATGCATCTGATTTTTGTAGTACCTGCTCAGTGCTTGAGGGAGCTAAAGAAATTTCAAAGATCCATGCCAGCATGGTGTTAGTGAAAGCTTCCTTGACTGCAAACCTGACTATTCATCCTGTGCACATTTAGAAAATCAAATTGATCTAATGTCATTTATAGTCACATACCTTTATAAACTGTCCATAACAGTTTATAAAGGGTGATTTTGTAGCAAACCATAAATGTATCCTAAAATGCCACTGGTATCCAAACAACTGTCCGCCCCCCCTTCCTCCCCCCCCTCAAAGTTCAGAAATATGGATACTGAAGTTAAGATTCTTTTGCTCTTACTACTGTCCATTCTCATTCTCAGCAGGGGTTGATTTTGTTTTTTTAGGCATCACTAACCACAGTCCAATTTCTTTTGGAGAATTAGTGGCCTTTTGCCTGGTGTTCATGTTAGAGCTGCTACTTCTGCAAATAGCTATTATTTGTGTAAATTTTATGCTCTTCAGCTGGATATTACAGAAACTAAGCTGAGCCAGACAAAATAAAGAGGAGGAAAAGAGTACAAATTCTTTCTTCTGTACACAAGTCAGAGGATCTCTGGGATCATTAAAAAGCACCTCTATCATCTTTCAGAGCCATTGTCAATTTATTTCATGGAAAAAGGAAATTGTCTTCTCCTCTCTGCCCCTCCCCCCCCTTTTTGTTTGGTAAGCAAACACTCAAAGTAAAGTTGGTCCGTGGGTGAAACATGGCAAAATGAGTTTGCCTTTAATTTTAATTAAATTGATGTGGCCTGTAAAAATGACTTGAGAGGCCATTGTTTTGTCTTGATCTAAAAGAACGTAACCACTCAAAGCAAGCTTAAGAGTTAGAAATTTTATGCACTTTTTCCCATTTTATTCAAATTACACTGGTCAAGGCTTAATCTTAAATACTTACACAATTTAAGACAAATGACACTTTACAGAATCTTTTGACAGGTGAGCACAAAATCGTGTACAAATTAATCCTCATAACACAAATGAGAATTACTACAGCCCTTTTCAAAACGTTATTAGTATGCATATTTTGCAACCTCCCTCCTTACCATGCTTGTATTAAGATGGTATTTTGGATTGAACATGAGTCACTAACTATACTGGCAGTACATAGATTGAACACATAAATCCTTGGTGGACAAAATTTTATTGTATTTTGAGTTTTCAACTGGTATTTAAAATGTGTATAGTTCCTATAGTACCATCTAGAATTGTTAAAGGGATGTAAGGTTTCATGTCAAGTGCCCACCACTAATATATGCTCTTTGGATAAAGTGTGGGTAAAGTTGATTGACCACTGTATTTGCTTAAGTTCCTTCCATCTTTAATTATTATGAAAAATTAATTCTATGATAACATCTTAAAATTCTCCCTTTGTCTTTCCAAGGCATTTGGAGTTAATTGGTTTGGCCTCTGTTCTGTCCCAAGGTCTCATTACTCTGTGAGCAAGATCTCCTTGGTTTAGAAACCCAGTCTATAGACATGTCCACCAAAAGCCTATGCGTCTCTCTTGGAGTAGTTTTCCTGATTGCTCAGTAAATTTATGATCATGTGACTTGCCTTTTTTCTTTTTTTTTTTTGCAGGGTGAGGGTAAGGCATGTTTCTCTGTGCTGGTCACTTTATCTTTATTGTAATGTATGTTTTGTGATACAGAACATCCTAGGTACTTGTTTGGTTATGGACACTATACATTATGGCATTTTATAGTGCATGTGTTTTGTGTGGGTACGTTATGGTCATAACTTACTTACACATAACTTGCTTTTAAATAGGCAAGGAAAAGGCCAGAATTCTAGAAATACAGCAATGGCCAGGATGATATTTTTGGAACCTAATTTTTTTATGCTGGAACAATAAAACCTCAGGCTAAAATTAGCTCTGCTATCTAAATGTTACTATGGCTACAAAAAACTCAAATGGAATCATAGGCTTTCTGAAAATGTATAATTCTATTTCATCCAATGGATCTAGTAATGTCTCCTACAGATAGAAATAACGGTCCAGACTGGGCCTTAAAAGAAATTATTTCTGATACTAAGGGATTGTAACCTTAGTTTTTACTAGATATCATGATTTTTACCAGTGTACATAAATTCATATATGAAAAATTAGTTTTAAAATACTGTAGCTATATTTGACTTGCTGCTCTATAATATAAATATAAAATATTAACTGCTGACTTTAATTTTGGTTCTTGCTTAGTAAACTATTTTTAATTACATGAATAACTCCATTTTTATTTGTACATTTCAAAGCACTTAATAGTTGCCACGGAATTCCAACAAATCATTAGCTTACAAGGTTTTTACAGCTTTGTAGGGAACGATTTGAGAGATGTTCATTGTTTTCTTTTTTTAAAGGATGACTTTTTTCCCCCATAAAGAAAACCCTGCTGTAACACATTAATCTCTGTGACAAGTTCCATGCAAAAGCATTGAAGAAAAAGAACTTGGTAGAAACTAATATACGGTTGCTTTTTTGTAACTATACAGGCTGATACAACATTTGAGTATGCGATCAAGCAGGTAGTTTTGATCTCTTTTCAACCCCTCTGTTCTTATTATACAGATCTAGGGCTGCATGCATGGTTTTCTCCATTAACAGCAGCAGATATAAGTTTGTTTTTTTCTTAATTTTCAATAAAATAAGCAAAGCAAAGAGAATTAGAAAGGAAGAACCATAGGACAAATCAAACTTTGGAAGTTGCTGAATGGAGATACCCCAGAGCAGTCATCCCCTAATTTTGTTAAAATATGTATTTTGCCTGCTACTGGCAACCGGCTAGAACTTATTGATCTGTTAAGTTTGCCTATTTAGATGTCATTTGTCTCCATATAAGTCACTAGTAAATCAAGATAAAAGAAAAAAATAAAATTTACAGCTGACAGGCCTCCTCAAGTAGCAGTACCAAATCATATTAGGCTGGTTGAGTCACATCCTTCAAACATTTTTCATTGTGAAACAAAATTATAGTATGTGGAAAGGGGAAGTTGTGTGTGTTAACTACTGGTTTTAGGGGTTTGTGTAAAATCACCATTGTGCAGTCCACTCAATCAGAACTTCCACCCCTTTTCCTATAAGGGCAACACTCTCTATTGTGAGAGTTAATGAATACAGGAAATTAACATTTGAACATTTCTTTAGGCTGGGAAAGAAGAGATCTTATTATATTCTACGTCCAAAACAACAAAGTATTGCTCTGCAAGATCAAAGTTTGTTAGAAAAATTGCCTATCTTTGACCTGAATGTCAGAAATAATGGAGTAGGGTATTAGCTTTGTTATCTTTGTTACATGGAATCTACACGAGCCTGTTCTGCTGAATGCAGGTAGAATGAGGACAAGCGGGAACACTTCATT
>ML686028.1:565893-577313 GCA_007922175.1 Pelusios castaneus | reverse complement strand
GGGCAGGGGGCTGTAGTGGGGGAGGGGCGGTATTGGAGTGAGGGGGGCAGGGGGCTGTAGTGGGGGCAGTGGGTGATAGTGGAGTGAGGGGGGCAGGTGGTGGTAGTGGGCAGGGGGCTGTAGTGGGGGGTGGGGTGGTATTGGAGTGAGGGGGCAGTGGGTGATAGTGGAGTGAGGGGGGCAGGGGGTGATATGAGGGGGTCAATGGGCAGTAGTGGGGGGGCAGGGATCAGTATTGGAGTGGGAGGGCAGGGGGTGGTAGTGGGGCAAAGGACAGGGCGGGGGTGAGGGTGTGGGAAGAAAAAGATGTTGGAGGAGAGACGGAGGTAATGGGATTAGGTGACCCAAGGGGAAGCGTCTGGGAAAAGGGGGCAGGGAGGGAGGACTCAAGGCGGAGGGGCATATGATAGAAGGATGTATAGAGGGGTAAAGTGAGGTGGGAGGGAATAGAAGTTGGAGTAGATGAGAAGTTGGACAAGAACAACAAACTGGACTGGTCTGGGGAGCTGTGGTACTTGGTTGGCGATATGGGGATCACAAGCATGGGAGGTTGGTCAAGGCTTAATCTCCAAGCTCAGCAGTTGCCCACTGGGAGTTTGCTCAAAACAGAACTGGTGAGTCCCAACAGCCCTGGAGCTTGGGCTGTAACCTTTAGTGGCAGAAAAGCCTGAGTTTGTTGCAGGTAAGAGTGCTCACAATGGAATGGCAGCAGGCAGTGGCTGATGCAGGTATTCCAACTGGGTAGGAAGAACTCCCCTTCTCCATGTCTCCTAGATTGTAAAATGCTTGAAGGATGGATCAGAAACTGGCCCAATGGGGTCAGTGTTTCATCTCAAGTCTCTATTTTTTGTACAAAGTGTCATGCACTTATGCAACACTCAACAATGACTACTATCTTGGGTAATGTGGTTGCAGTGACCTGGATCTAACTGCTGTTTTTTGTTACTTGATTGCCAATTGGATGATAGAAGCTGTCGGGGAGGAGGGGGATTGGGATCTATCATAATCACTAGTGTCTGCTCAATGCCTTTGGCCCTGTGGGTAAGATGCTTCTATTTTTCCACATTAGAGAATTGATCTGAATAGTTCTGAACCAGAAAAAGAGAATCCTTTTGTTTCATGATGCATTATTCATTGGTTTTAACTCCATCCATTGTGATTACTCACTGAATGTCCTGTTTCTCGGGAGCATAAGCCTGTTCATATTTATTGTGATTAAAACTCTGTTTCTATAAATTAAGTATATATGCTTCCTCGTCAGTGTTTCATAGTGAAATGCTTCTCTCTATCTAGTGTAATGCCGTTAGTATATTTGTAATATTTTATGCTGTATATTTTCCTAAAGATGTTCGTGTGTGAATGCAGTTTACATAATACATGGTTTCTTGAAAGAAAACTCGTATCATGCAAGATTTTGTCTTCCCTTATTTGCTGTGATGTGGATTGGAATATTGAACAAAGCAGAGAGTTATTTAGACAGTGACAGGATTGGGTAAAAAGTTTTACAGATGTATATAAGGGAAGGGACCCTTCTCAGGAAGATCCTACAGTCCATTTTAGAGAAATTGACTAATAGAAATAAAACATTTTCCTATAAATGATTATTTTAAAAAAATCTATTGCCCATAGGTTTCTACAGAGCAACAATGGCAACAGAATCTCCTCGCCGTCCCAGCCGATGTACTGGGGGAATTGTGGTTCGCCCACAGGCAGTCACGTAAGCATGTTTTGGAAGATGTCCAGTTACCTTTATCTGAAATCCCTAAAATGTTCCAGTACAACAAGTACATGAGACTGATTTGGTTCTCTCAAAATCAGCAGCAACTTCCTGTTATAAACAGTACTATTTTTGTTGTGCTCAGTATTTTCCAGCAAAAGAAAGTAAATAAATGCCTCCTTCCAGATTTACAAGGTTATACAGAGCAGCCATTCTCTTTCAAAGTGATATGTTTGAGACTGGTAGTCCAAAATGTTTATGAACCATGAGAGTTGGAGGGTAGATAATTGAACACTTCATAAACTAACAAGAAAAGATTGCAAAACGTATTTTGCTTACTAACCAAATCTATCCTAGATACAACTGAATCATAACAAACTTGTGCTTAGTGGGTATTTGTGTAGATGTATTTCCACCGTGCTCTTTCTCTGTTCCATTCTTTTTTAAAAGGTATAAAGATCCTTTAAACTTGACTGCATCAGTAATGAGCATGGTTGTATGGTTAACTCAAGAGAAAAGAGGAGACAAGCGCAGAGACATTTTTAAAAAAAAATGTAGCTATATGTCGCTCCAAAACAGTATGTAACAGATTTTCCTGCCTTTGTCAAGACTTTGTTTCTACCATTGACATATGAAGGTATGGTGAATATCCTCAATGAGAGGAACCAGAAAACTTGTGTAGTTTTGGCTTTGCCTGTCATAAGTTCTTTTGGACTAGAAGGGGTGACATTTTCTCAGTAATGGCATGCTGTTGAATGTTTTTTGTTCTATATGATCTTGCATTGATATAGCATGTGTTTTGGTAACTTGTACTGTACTTGTAGGAGCTGACAAAACAGAAACAATGGTAATGATGACAATAACTGTCTATTTAGATGTCAGGATTCACTTGATTTTTAGAAGGAGCAACTAAAATGCCACTGATCCTGTACTTCAATGAGTTGCATTACTGGGTCTTTGCAACCTAAGTGTCCATGGAAGAGAGAAGAAGCTTGTAGAAGAAAACTTGCCATGTGCTAAACGCAGTTCTGTTTGTAGTAACCCATTCTTTGGAGTGAGCTTGTTTGTCTGAAAAAAACAGTAAATGGGGGGCGGGGGGGATTGAAGCTTTTATGAATATTGGAATATATGCTTTTTGTGTATGATGATTCTCTTCCAGGTTATGTTTTCCCAATTTGCATGTCTTGGGTATGGCTACATCCCTCATGTTTTATATTGGAATTTATTTTTTGGGGTAGCATGCTACCACCTTGAACCTCCTGCCCTTACTTTGAATTAGTAGGTTATCAAACAAATGGCAGAACATGCTAACAGTCCACAAAACAAGAGAAGCATATACAACAGTGAAACTTGCTTGAGACCTCCTTCAGCTACTGCTTTATCATTTATGCTGCTGAAAGCTCATTTGGCACTTAGAATTTTTAAAAAAATAACTATATCAAAGAAGAAATTTTCTCAGAAGTTGTTTGCCTTCAATATTCTGTTTGCTTAATTTCTTGCCAAGAGTAATTTAGTGTCCATACACTGAAGAAACATTTCCAAACCATGTCTATTTGGTTTACTCAGTAAAGATATACTTTGGAAAACATCAACAATCATTTATGAAATGAAGACATTACCACCCTGTTAACACTATTATACATAAACATTAATTATGCTGTTGAATGGTCAAGTTTCATTCCTATTTTACAGATGCTCTAATAGAGGGACAGAAATTATGACCTCGCCAAAGTGACAGAATGAATCAATCGAGAATAGGAAGCAGGAGCTTTGTCTTAGGCTATGTACACACTACCATTTTTAACGCGCAATAATCCTCTTCCGCATTAATTCTCCCGTGGCTGTTGTTGCGCGAGATCGCGTACACACTATGCTTGCTCTAACGGAACAAAGCCCCCCCCCTTCTGAGCGCAGTCCTCCAGGAAAGCGAAGGGGATTGTGGGTACGTATCCCAGAGTCCCCAGTATCATCTCCCGTGGTGCATTCCGCTACTGACGCTACCCAGCGGTTGCCAATAGCAACGAGCGCGAATTTCAAATTGAAGCAACCTTCTTCTCGGCACTGCCTTTTCAGAATCGACATGGATTCAGCTGTGATCTTGAATGCTGCCTTCAGCATTGTGAACACAGCCCAGATTCTGTTGCGGTTTGCCTTTGGCTATGATTCGGAGCATGACACGGATGACTCGGTCTCGGATGATGACAGCATTGAAAACCAAACGGACATTCTGATCAGTTTCGCGGACCAGCAACACAGCCTGAACCGCCGTGTTTGGTCCCGGCAGACGAGCACAGACTGGTGGGAACGAATCGTCCTTCAGCTGTGGGATGATGATCAGTGGCAACAGAACTTTAGAATGCGGAAAGCCACATTTATGGAGCTATGCCAGGAGCTTGCCCCTGCCCTTCGATGCAAGGACACGAGGATGAGACCCGCCATGACCGTGGAGAAGCGTGTGGCTATCGCACTTTGGAAACTGGCGACTCCAGACTGCTACCGCTCGGTCGCAAACCAGTTTGGGGTTGGACGCTCGACCGTTGGAGTGGCACTGTCACAAGTATGCAGAGCCATCAACCGTATTCTGCTCAGGAGGATGGTGACCCCGGGAAACGTGAGGGAGATCATCGCAGGATTTAATGAGTTGGGCTTCCCGAACTGTGGGGGTGCAATAGATGGGACTCACATCCCTATTCTCGCTCCCGACCACCTTGCCTCTGAATACATCAACAGGAAAGGATACTTTTCGATGGTTCTACAGGCACTGGTGGACCACCGTGGTCGCTTTATGGACATTAATGCTGGCTGGTCTGGAAAGGTGCACGATGCACGCATCTTTAGAAACTCTGGACTATTCAGAAGGCTACATGCTGGCACATTTTTTCCAGACGAGAAAATAATTGTGGGCGGTGTAGAGATGCCAGTGGTGATACTTGGGGACCCCGCCTACCCACTGATGCCATGGCTCATGAAGCCGTACACCGGGAAGTTGGATCCTGACAAGGAGCGTTTCAATTACCGGTTAAGTAGATGCAGAATGGTTGTGGAGTGTGCCTTTGGCCGTTTAAAAAGCGCGCTGGAGAGCGCTGTATGGCAGGCTAGATCTCCACGAGGACAGGATCCCATTAGTTATTTCGGCTTGCTGTGTTCTTCACAATATATGTGAAAGCCGGGGGGAGAGATTCAGGAACTCTTGGACCACTGAGGCACAACGTCTGGAAAATGCCTACCAGCAACCAGACACGAGGGGTATCCGGGGGGCGCAGCTAAGGGCAGTTCGCATAAGGGATGCGTTAAAAACCCATTTTAGTACTGTTGGTTAAAATTGTACCTTTGAATATAGTTACTAACCATTTCCTATATGTTTCAACTGTTAAAAATTAAGCTTTAGAAATTTTGTGTTTTTCCCCTGTAAACATTCATTGAATCAAAAACCGTTAATGTTAAATTAATGAAACAAATAAAGAAAGTCTGATTAAGTTTAACAAGGATTCAACTTTATTTAATTAACATTGATCAAAACTCGGGTTTGAGGGGAGTAGGGACTAAAGGTGGGTGTAGGTGCGGGACTCAACTACATATGTTGGGGGAGGGGTTCTGTTAGGGTTACACCATGGATGTCCATGGTGGTCTAAAAACTGTCTGGGGGGGGAATGTGGCGTGGATGCACTGAAAGGCATATGAGGCTGATGATGGGGGGTGCGAGCCTGTAGCAGACCGACCATGGTCTTGAGGAGGTTGGTCTGCTCCTGCATGATGCCTATCAGGGCATCCTTCTGCTGCTCTCTCCTCGCACTGCTCTGTCTCCTGTCCTGCCTGCACTGCCTCCTCCATTGCCTTGTCTCCCTCGCAGAAGCCTCATGGAACTGCATGAGCTCCTGGAAGACGTCTTCCTTGCTCCTGCGAGGCCTCCGCCTTATCCTCCTCAGACGCTCAGCTGCAGCTGTAGACTGTCCACCGAAGGTCATTCCTGTTCAGATATGAAAAATGTAGAATGCCGCTATTGTTCTCGCCACGGTCAGGAGCAAATGATGTTGTTCTCCCCACACATTCCTTCAATACACAAGAGGGGACCTATGGGGGGGCGGTAACAGATTTCCCAAAGCTTGGTACGGGTTGCAGAGCTAGTACAACGGAGAGTTGACTATTGCCACACCAAGTTCTGATCCCGTGCCCGAGATGGCTGAAATAGAGGCAGATCTCACACTGCTTAGAGTGCCTCTGCAAGCGAGAATGCATCTCCTTCATGTTGCCGACTTCAAGCCGGGACCTTACGCTGCAGGACTGTGCGCAGCAATGTTGCCCGCAGGAGTGCTTGCGAGTCTGAAAGGAAGAGTGTCCCTGAATGGTGGAGTGCAAAGGAATGCTCTACCATGTAATCTCAAGAGAAGACTCTGGAAATATTTGGATGACGCGTTCAGTGAGTTGAAAGGGAACGACTACTTGGAAATCGAGGCATACATCGATGACCTTTTTAAGTAATGCTAGTAACACCTTTACAGTTCTGTAAGGAACAGAACTGAGGACACCGAAAACAAAAACCCCTTGCAAAAAAACCATGTCTACGCTGAGCTGTAGCACCTAGAATAGAGGACATTGCGAACGGGACTTACCAGAGCTGCCTTCTGATGATTCCTGGGTAGGCGTGGAGAAGGAATCAGTGGAGCTTGTTTCTGGCTGGGTGGAAAATAACTCCTGGCTCCCCGGGTCAGTGGCTCCGTTCTCTCCGTCCTCGTAGTCTTCTTCTTCTGATTCCTCGTCCACAATTGCCTCGTCGCCTTCTGCTTCCTTCTCTGTTTGGGGTGCAGTCTCCGAGGTGTCTACCGTGCAGTTCGGGGTGGTTGTGGGATCGCCGCCCAGGATCGCCTCCAGCTCCTTATAGTACTTGCACGTTGCTGGCGCGGAGCCAGAGCGCCGGTTAGCCTCTCTGGCTCTGTGAAATGTTATCCGCAGCTCCTTCACCTTTGCCCGGCACTGCAGGGTGTCTCGCTCGTACCCCTTTTCGGTCATGGCTTTGGATATTTGACCGAAAATGTCAAAATTCCTCCGGCTGCCACGTAACTGTGACTGCACGGCGGACTCTCCCCAGATGCCGATCAAGTCCATCACCTCTGATGCTGTCCAGGCTGGAGCTCGTTTGCTGCGGCGCGACGACATTGAAAGCGAAGCACACAGAGGCAGCAGCACCGAACAGCGAGGCAGAAGGGAGAGTGGTGAATTCAAAAATTCGCGGGACAGAAGAGGAGGTCGGGAAAAATGACGTCACGACGATAGAGTACAGGCGGAAGTGCAGAAGGGATGGAATTTGAATTGTGGGCCATTTCCGTTATATTCACATTGCGCGATAAGCGTACACACACTGGCAATCGCGCAACAACTATTCCGCGTTAGCAGCAACCACGCTCGTTTAGGTGGTTTACATTTTGCGCAAAAAGAAGGGACTTAACGCGGAATAACTGTAAGTTGTGTGTGTACGCTCTGTTTGTTATTGCGCATTAAAGGGCTTTATCGCGCAATAACTTTGTAGTGTGTACAAGGCCTTAGTGTTCTGCTCCAACCAGTAGGAAAAACCCTCTTTAGCTCAGTAATCTTAGTATCCATCTAGGTCAGGCTTGGTATGAAATAAACTGTTTCTTGACAGGCAGGATTCTGCTGTGGCTGCTGCAGGAGACGGAGCCCTGGAGTTGGGATTTGGGGCCTGTGCCCCATGTGCCCAGCACCAGCAACATCACTGGCCAGTGGCAGGGGGGCCTGGGCAGCCAAAGAGCCACATGTGGCTCCAGAGGTTGCAGACCTCTCTAAGTCATCTGTAATAATTTTAGCCAGTGTTATCTCAGGAACAGACAGTAGAAGTCTTCAGCCTCTCTTAAGTTCATGTTCCTGCCTAGCATATGTAAGACCCAGGAGGAGAAATAATTTTTCAAATATTGGTCTCATGCCCTTTCTTCAGGCTTATTTCATTGTCCACAAATGGGTCGCAAAACAAAAAGCAGATCGTATGAAGAGTACTTCCCAAAGGCCTTCAATGCTTTAACTAGCTGGGAGGGAAGAGGAGAACACAGACTTCTCCTTTGACCCAGCCTTCTCTTCCTTTTTACTTTTACCTGGTGTGATAGGCTGAGACTTCTTAATCCTTTACAGAATTCAGTGCCCTTACTTTGTAACTGGTGTGACATGCACTTTATCAAGTAATTCGGTGCCAAATTCTATGGGTTTTGTGTTGCCCCTTGAATGCAGACTGTCAAGGGGTAATACTGTATTTTCTAACTAGAATGCTGGGGCACATTTTAACTGCAGTTGAGTTGTTGTGTACTGTAAAAAAACAATGAAAACACCACAAATTGGTAAAGAAATGATACAGACTGGAGGTAGAGGTTTCCCATCAGCCAAGGCAAACAGAGTTTTTTCTGTGCCGTTCTTTCATTGAATTTCCAATCATGATTTTGCAGGTAATCTAAACCAAGACAAAGCCTGGATAATTTTCCCCAGTGCTGTGTAAGTTAATATATTTGTCTATGTATAGACTTGCATAATAAAGGCTTTTTCCTCTTTTGCAGAGAACAGTCATATATGGAAAGTGTTGTTACGTTTCTTCAAGACGTTGTGCCACAGGTAAGCATAAACCATTTCAAAGAGACTAAAAGAAATACAGAACACCATCTTGTCATTGATAGTGCAAGCCATACTTGGAGAATAAGTAAGTTGTAGCTAGGTAGTGTTATTTTTGGTCAAATTTACACAAAGACGAAAGTTTTTATAAGTGACTGACGAGTAATTTTGAGTGTTGCAGGCATTTTATTTGGTGCCCATCTTAGATACCGTAAAAGGACCAGACTTTCAGAAAGCGTGTATTGTCTGAAAATCAGATCCTTTGGGGGTATTTCTAGGTGGGCACCCAAAAATCACTAGTCAATTGAAGCCTTGGCCTAAGTGTTTAAAATGAAGCTTTAAAAATGTGTCCAACATGTGCTAGTATGAGAAGAAATTCTTTGCCTAGATAAAGATGCGGCAGTGATAACAATGAAAGGCAGAGGCCCATTTGTGAGGTAGATGTGCAATACTTGCGTGTGAAGCCCAGCCCTGCTAATTGCTGGAATAGCTACCAAGCTGGTATTTCTGGACCATGCTTAGGAACTCATGTTATGTGGCTAGTAGGGATCAGATAAATTTGATACACACCTTCTTTTGTAAGTTTATAATTTGCTGGAAAAGAGGAGGGTTTTTTCTTTTCCTCTCTTCCTTTCTCCGTTTTGTCCAGAACCTCCAAGCTATTTCCTTCAGCATCCATCTACTGTGAGTGGGGAGGAACACATCAGTCTGCCACTCTGCTTTTTCTCCAAGTTACGTTGCTTTGGTCCTTCTCGCCTCGGACTAACCAGGGTCCTTTATCCTCTGTTGTTTGTAGCTTTCCTAAGCAACTGCAGAATGAAATTTATGTATTGTGGTCATTTTATTGCTATACACAAGGTTCTAAATAGCAGGGTTAATCTGAAGAGATTGGGGTGAATTTCATGCTGTTGGTATTTGGAAAAACTGTGGACAGTAGTAGAGGGACTTGTAAGTGTTCATCATAGACTCAGGAAGGCAGCATTGTATTGATTCATGTCAGGAGGATTATCTTAATTATGCAAGCTAGGAATTTTTTTCTAATAAGATTGTCACACACGGACTCCTATTAGAAAAGTTTTGCTCCCTTTCTGTAAGTTCCCCATTTTCAAGTGTCTGACGAAGTGGAATTTTCTCCCACGGAAGCTCATGCGATAATTAAATTTTATTCTTTAAAAGTGCTACCAGACTTGTTTGTTCTATTAGGAAAGGTTTCCCCGGGACAATTCATTATTTGGCAAATGTATTTTTTCACTGTGATTCAAGATATGGTTTAAAACTAAGGATAGTCAGACTTTCATTGAAAGAATTACTTGGTTTTAGTCTGTTTGTATCTTCAGATATTTTTCCCCATAGTTAAAAAGATGCAGCTTTAGTTATATTTTACAAGTCAGTTTGCCTTGTAAGCATGGAACATATTTTGTTTTGAAAAATAAAACCAATACTAAGTTTTTGTTTACATTTTCAGTGCGCATTATTGCTTGTCTGGCATGCACACTGATTATACAAGTTCTTTTCATATTTAATCCAAAAACCTGCGCAATATCTTGCAATAATTCAGTTGGAAACTATGGTATTTCCCCTGTAACTCATATTCTGACTACTGCAGTTTCTCCTGAGAACTGTAAAATGTGGGTTGTCTAGAAACAGCAAAAAGTTTCATTCCAATTTCTCTTTATACCTAATCTCTTCAGGGGCCTCTGTAGAATATATTTAACTAAAGTATGGATCTGCTGTGTTTTGAGTTATAGTGCATTCTCTTTCAAACTTAAATATGTTGGTTATATTAAAGTCATATGTATAATTAAAATGTAGCAGTAAGAATGAGCTTTGTAGGAAAGATTTCTATTTTTTCAGTCTTGGTTGAAAAGTTTTTAAGTGGATCAAAAGAATTAAAAAACTAAACATACCTCTCTAAATAGCCTTTCTTCATTTTATTTAAAAATTGTTTAAACTGATAAAATCAAGAATTTAAAAAAAATCATTTGTTTTGACAAATTTAATGCAAGATTGATGCTTCTTAGAGGCCAGTTGGCATTTGTTCCCTGTGCTGAGGAGTGGCTATGTGGGTCTTACCACTGTTTAACAAGTGTTGCTATACTAGTTGAATTATATTTAAGATTAAATGTATGGACCAGAGGGAATGTGTGGACTCATCTCAAAACCTCCCAGAAATACTGAGGGTATAAGATAAATGCAACAATCCTTGTTTTCATTTCATTACTTGATGTGCTCTGTACAGAAAGCAAAAAAAAGTTATATTTTTTTCCCCTTCAACTTTTTTATTTTGGTGTAGGCCTACAGTGGTACTCCACCAACAGAAGAAAAAGAAAAAATAGTCTGGGTCAGATTTGAAAATGCAGACTTAAATGGTATGATGTAAACTTTTTTTCAATTTTATTTTGTATCTTTTGGGCTCATGTACAATCATTTTAAACCAGCAAAATTTAGAACATGACAGTATAGATAAGAGTTGGCTCAAGCAGAACTCCTTTAGCCTTTCTTACTAAGCAGGAATGAATCATTTTGGAGTAAAATCTTGAGTGACTAGATAGACCTTTACTCAGCAAATGTCTTGAAATGTGATTTGAATGTGAATGAACTGTTTTGTTTTGTTTTTTGTAGGATTAGTGAGGTAAGCAGATGCTAGAGCAAAGCATCTCGGCCCCTCACTATACAGATCATTTGAAAATAAAACATAGGGATGAGTGTAGTCCATGTACTCATGGGTTTGTACCCTGACTCACCAAATTCTCTCTCCTAGTGGCCTCGTGCCCATATTGAACGGGTGCAGTGACATAAGAAACTTTGGTATTACCCAGCAATAGAGAGCAGTCAAGGCAGATGAACAGTAACCTAATTGCATCTTCTTTGATCTTGCTGATGGAAAAGACTAGTTCAAGAGCAGAATATCCACTTGTTTGCCCATACTGGGATCTACAAGTAAATTGCTTTCATTGAAGGTTGTTGAATCAGCATGGATCATTGACTTTGATCATCAAGAGGAAACAATCATTGCAGTGTTTGTACCTTACTTAGGCCTACTGTCTTATTAGAAGGCATCAAGAAAGTTAGTTCTTCAGATATGAGCTGTTTTGTC
>ML686028.1:544878-565883 GCA_007922175.1 Pelusios castaneus | reverse complement strand
TAGAAGGCATCAAGAAAGTTAGTTCTTCAGATATGAGCTGTTTTGTCTCCATCTTCCCAATAATCTTTCTCAAATAAGGAAAGGTAAAAGCTAAGTGGTAGGTGGTGGGACTTCAGTGTGAGGCGCACAAGTGCCAGAGACCACTTTCTTGAATGAACCAAATGTCTTGCTCTCCTATTTTGAGGTGTAACAATGTACGTCAGTTTGCATTTACTAGCCAGGGAGCTCTAAGCCTATCCTGCAAGTCACAGGTGCAGCTTTCCAAATGCTTTCTCTTCTCCAGAGGTTTGATACTACCTCATTGTTTCTGCCTTACTCTGGTGGTAAAGGTTCATTCTGATCCCCGATATGACTGAATGGGGAATCTTCATGCCGTGGTGGTAAATGGGGCTGGTTATACAACTCTGCAGCTTTTGGAATGGCAGAAAGATTATTAGTGCAGTAATTTATAGATATTCCAGATGGAAAAGATCTGTTAGGTTAGCCTGTATATCTCACTGCCTCATGCTGAAGGTCAATGCATAATTATTTCCTTTATTTCCCTTTCCCCTTACTGTCAGTTTGCGAATGTCCCAAGTGTAGGAGCTTTCACCACTCCCCTTTACTTGCCTCAGCGTAAAAGAAAATCTAACACAGTCAATCAGACTTTTTAGTTTTCATAGTCATCTTAAATTAGCCTTTCCTCAAATTAATCTTATCAGTCTTAGTTGTACCCACTTGTACCATCCTGAAGAACTCTTCTCTCTGCCTGAAGTTCACATGCTTTTAGAAAGTTACGCTTCTTGCTAACTCTAGAGCAGGGAGGCCTCAGCCAGGATAGAAGCGCTTGGTTATTTTAGTCTGTCTTAATATATTTCCTTTAGCATCTTCATTGTTTTATGGGAATTACCTTTTTTGGAGGGGTGTTGTGAGGATTAGCTAATAAATTTAGATAGCTTTTATAACCAAAGTGCTACAGAAGCATCAACTTTCTTATAATTATTATTTTATTGCACCTCTGGATTTTCTTTTGATTTGTCCTTATGATAATATTACATGAATTGGCAGCAATTGAACATAGAACTGATTATTTTTGATCAGTTAAAAGACTCGTCTTTTCCTAAATAGACAAAGTACCCCTGGAAAAAGTACTGAAGAAACCACTGATCCTTCTATTTTCTCTGTGTATTCAATTGCATCTTCTAAAGTCACTAATGATTCCTGTTGCTAAATAATCTCTCAATTAGCAGAGCACGGTAGATGGCATAGCTTTTGTAAACTTGGCTTCAAAGAAGTAACTGAAATGTGAAGAGGTGCATTGCTAGAATTTCATGATGCTTATAGAAAGATATCTCTATCATTTGCAATTAATTACAGAAGTCAGGAAGAGAAACCCCTCAGCAGCATTTTGTGACAGCTTCCTTTCTTATATTGTGTAGGAAGTTTCCCATCATCACTCCCTCTCAACTGGCATTTTGTACCCTCTCAGATAAAACTCTAAATGCAGAGGTTATTCCCTATGTCTAAAGGAACATTTTCACTTACTTTTTCAACTATAAGAGTTAAGTATTAAAAAGCACATTTCCTTGCCTTTAGTTATGTTATGAATATGGATTTAGAAAACTCAGACATAAATAATTTGTCCTTACTTGATATTTATTTTTTTCTATTTCAATCCAATTTAGATACATCAAGGAATATGGAGTTTCATGAAATACATGGCACTGGCAATGAACCCCCTTTGTTGCTAATGATGGGCTACAGTGATGGAATACAGATCTGGGGTATTCCCGTAAGTACATAATTAACTCTGTTTTCAGACAACAAGCCTTCTCAAGATGTCGATTTTATTCCATATCAGGTTTTTTTGGAACAGTCTATATTACTTTAAAAGTTTCATACTAAACAGTACAAGGATACAGCTTGTGTTCATGTAAAATAGATTAACGCAAGATTAATATTTGGTGTAGCTATCACACTTAAAGTACCTAACTTTTTAAATCTGAGTCTCTTATTCAGACACTTGCTGTTTTAAAGTAAATTTTCAGAATCTGATTTGGAGCAGAGTGTGACGTTACAGAGCAGTTAGTATCGTACAAATATGGGGAGGAAGCCTATCCTAAGGAGGAAGGGTAAATTCAACTGTTCTATGAAAACATTTACATTTCCCAGGAATGCAAGCATGACAGTATTAATAGCATTTTACAATCACAATGCATGTCTGTCGTATACATGATTTGCACTTTTAATTTTATTAAAGTCTATATGTGCATATGGATTTAATTTTATTCTGTCATACAAAGCACGCAATTTATGTTTCAGAATGGTTTGGGCACATGGACTTAATTTGGGAAATTTTCCCCAAATTTCTTGAACTTAGAATAAAGTTTAATACAGTATGTGATAAAATTCTTAACTCATAAAATCTAGTGTGTTCAACACCTTGTTCTTCAAAATAAACCCAGCAAGGATATTGGATGAAATTTCTCTTCTTTGTAGAATGCAGAACCTTTCTGAAAAATATTTCTTTTGCATCTCTTCCTTGGCATAAAAGAGGGTAGTTCTTGTGTAGCAGGATACATTTTAGAAATGAAATAGAATGTCATTTGCTCTTTGAAGGTGCTTTTGCACTCCGTCTTGGGAGCTGTGTTAAGGACTAATAGTTTGGACTAATGGGCAAGAAAGTAAGGACTAACAGTAAACACTAACATGGGGGAGAGAACTAAAATTTTTTTCACAATTTGTTTTTCCTGCTAAAGAAGAGGGAAAAAGACCCTAATGTATCCTACAATACTTCATTCATGTGGAATTTGGGGATTGGTATATTTTCTTAAATTCCCTGAGTAACTACAGGTGTATCTTGAATTCAAGGCTTTATTGTGAATGAGGCACTTGGGTGCTGCAACTTTTTAAAAAAAGTATATGTTTATAGAGAAACTATATTGACTTCTTGAGTAAGGAAATTACAAATATTTACTATAAAAAATTAGTATATAATTAAAACCTTTTGAACTTGAAAATATTCTTGTACAACTTTAGTATTTAAACCTTTTTTTTTTTTTTTTTAAACTCACCGCATTGTTCATCATGTGTATTACAGAGAACAAACATTAGGTGTCACTAAGATATTGAGCTAAAAATATAATATAGCTGCAGTAGTACTGTGGAGCCTAGTAGTCTTCTGAACAACTAAATTAGAATACATGGAGATGATAATACAGATCTAAGCTAAAGATTTACTATAATATAACTGGTTTGAACTTGCTCTAATTAATTTCTTTGAATGGGTAAGTGTTTGTTTACCGAGAAGTGTGGAGAGGCACATAGCTGGGTTGTGTGACACTGGATTTGTCTGGGCTACTTTACAGTAGAAAAGATTTGAGTTTGGGTCTTCATCTGGTAGGGGAGCAGTTCTCTGTTGATGTAGTATATTCTTGCCCTTGAAATGAGGGGAGAGCAGAGGCCAAGCATAATTTTTTTTTGCGCCCAGTATAAGCTAGTAACATGGGTCCCTTCCTACACCCATGGTAATGGGGGTAGCCGCCTGGGCCTATCCTTCCTCCCCCCTCCCCCCCTTATGGGGCCCTGGGGGAGAGAGTGTCTTGCATCCTGCTCAGGTGACCCTCTAGCCAAAGAAATGAGTGTCTTTGAAGAAGGCCATCTATTGTCTATAACCAAGGGGTTGGTTGTAACAAAATGGGACTTTATGTGTAGGGGGAAGGTAAGAGGAGTGTCTTAGAGGACTCTTTCCCTCCTTTTGGGGAAAGGGAATCTCTCTTTTGCCTTAAGGTACCATACGTAGGCCAAACAATGTCATAGTTAATAATTCCTTTTCGCTTCTGTTAATAGATCAGTTTCCACACCAGCCAGTCTACATGTTTTTCCAGAGTATTCCTTTATTGAATATTTTCTATTTTTTGTTAGTATTCATTAGTTAAATAAGAAAAAGGAAATCACGAACCCCTATTCGTATGATTTTATTTTTGGGTAATGAAGCCCTTCAGTAGCTCATAAATAACTTTATGAAAGCTGGAGAATGTGTCCAAATTGATAAACCAGCTAAGGCAGACTATAAAGGAATAGAGGAGAGTTCTGAGGACTTGATGCTCTTTGAAAGTGCTCCGGTTGGAGCAGGACATGGGATGTCAAAGTAACATCTGCATTGTGATGGTCTATGATTCTAGTCTGTGAGGATATTCACTGCTTTGCAGCCTCAGGGAAGTGAATCTTAGGAGCAGATTTGTGATGTTTGAGGTGGTTATCTGTAGGTAGTATTTGATACATGAGTGTTGGCAATGTAATTCACTGTCGCTGGGCTAGATGTCAGATGGGTTGCAGCATTTCATGGTGTCAGATCTCCAGGGGGATTTGAGGTCACTAGCAAAGAAGGAAATATTTTTATATCCAATGTGAAAGAGTTATTTGTTTTTTTTTTTTTTTTTTTTTATATTCTTCATTTATGAAAGCGAATGGTGTCACCTGGAAGATTTTACGTCTCAGGAGTCATAATGCAGATGCAAGCTTTTTCTACCTACTTAATTTATTTTGGGGGGAGCTGCAGTGACCTATCACAAATCTCAGGACATAGATTACAAAGGAGCAGACATGTAGCCCATACTGTTTTTATTTTATTTCATTTTTGAGTGGACCTGAGGTTGGTACAAGTGGTCGCAACCCTTGTGTCACAAGTGAAACAGACACTGATTAAAATGCAGGTTGAATTGCTTAAAATCTGATTGGGTGGGCCTGCTTTCAAAGTGGGTGGGCCGTGGCCAATCCAAGCCCAGCTGTAGCTACTCGGATGGAAAGGAGAAATCCAGTGTACTGTCTTTGGGATCAGTTCTTTGTCACTTTGGTCAGCAAGATTTGTTATGCTGTGGGATGAGAAGGATGATTGTTTATACAAAGGGAGTTGGTCGGGGGGAATTTGATAAATTATCTATTTGTCTGTTCCATAACTGAGCTGGTTTCAGGGGTATGTGTTTTTCATTCATATTAAGTCTATACTGGAGTGGGAGGCAGCAGGAAGAAGGCCAGCTATTGAATTACCATCCCTAACTCTGTAGCACCTATGTTCTTCCTCTGAAGTCTCTTTCTCGTATAGCTTGGGAGCTTTGATGAGACCTACAGCCAAAGACCATGTAGCTGCAGGTTATATGAACAATACTGCCCATGTGTATGTGTTTAACAATATATTTTTCTTTGCATTCCCACTATTCTACTTGGACTTCTCAGTTAGGTCTTTTTTCCCTAAACTTTGTGCAATGAGGATTTATATATGAGAAGAATGGACATAGCATAGTCTACGCTTGTCTATCCTCTTCCTATTGTTTTTTAGGATCTAGGTTAAAAACATGAGCTGGCAGTTGTGTGCCTAAAGGAGTCTATATACCAAATTGTGCTGTTCACTTGGCGATAGCATATATTCAATGCACTTATCCTTTCTACATCATTTAGTGTATGGCTATACTGCAGTTGGAGGTGTGGCTCCAAGATGGGGTAGACAGACACATGCCAGCTTGGCTTCACATAGCATGCCCGAAATAGCAGTGTAGACTTTGTGGTATGGGGGGGTGGCACAGGCTAAGAGTCCTGGGGGTCAGGCTGCCTTGCTCTTGGGCATCTAGCCCGTGACACCACCCAAGCTCAAATGTCCACTCAACTGTTTTTAGCACACTAGCTTGAGAAATCGGTAAGATCTTATTATTTAGAAATTCCTTCAGTTTTGAGGAGCAACAAATCCAAAGTTTGAAAAACACTGAAGCTATCATCTGTAGCACTGTGTAGTCAGTTGGACCTGTGTTCAGCCCATAATAAAATAATGTGCTTCAGGCAGTCCAGTTTGGGTCTGAGTGATTATGAAGTGTTTATGACAGCTACTAAGCTGACGCTCTTCATCATGGTGTTACATTGACTTCTAAACACCTTTGCAGTCTGCCTCCAGGAGTGTCTGTCTCTGGAATCTGAGTTGTTTAACATTTCCTTGGAGTAAGATCTTTGACTACAGAAGTGTTACTTGCTATGCAAGATACCATTTACGTTGCTTCAAAGGACTGAAATAATGTTTGGTCTGTGGGGTGCTTAAGTAACGGCTGGAGTTTTGAATTGTAATGTAAATCTGTGTTGCATAAGATGTGGAAGGTTCTGTCCAAACTAGTTTTCTTTGAACTTTGTTTTTAAATGAGGGTAGGAAGTTTAAAAGTGTTTTTAAAATATGCCTTTCAAAGTGGGAAGAAAACTGGGATAATGCAAAACTATGACTACAAATTCCCATTCAGTAATTGTGCAATGTGGTTTTGTGTTGTGTTTGGAATTTTTCTTTTTGCCCCCTGTCTTGTATTTCAACACAATGTCAGAACCAGAAAGAAGTTGGAATTGGTTTCTTTTTAATGTGGTTTACAAGAATCTGTTTTAGATAGTTGTTCTTATTCACAGAAATGGATTCTTGCTGCTTTTGTGGGTGATAACTTTTTTCATCGTACACAGGAGATTTTAGAAGTAGAAAGTGACATTAATTTAGTCTTTCCTATTCAGTTAAAACAGAATTATTCAGCTTTAACTTTAATAAATTACAAATTTTATTAACTGTTGAAGGGAACTGCATAGTAGCAAACATAACATATGTTTAAGTAATGCTTTACTTGGTACAATGCTGCTACTTTAAACTGTACTGGTATGGCAGCTTACACAGTAGATTACATCCACTGATCAGAGACCCTTTGAATACTGAATCACAGTCAGGTAAGTTAAGGATGGCATATTATCCTCTGACTTGTCTTTTCTTTCAGTCACAATGTAAAAATGATGGACCGATATTTACCAGTTAATAAATAGTAAGATTTTTAGTGTGTTCAAGTTACTGTCTTTGCAGTAGAGTGTTTGTGTCTTCTCCTCCCCTTCCCCCCCAGTTTAGTCAAGGCTGGCAAAAGACAGTGACTTATAAGGTAAGAAGCTAGTTAGAAATGAGGTGCTTACTCCTCGGATTTTTCTGACCAGGAGATCTTGGGTTATGAACTGTATTGACCAATGAGGAGACCATGGTGCTGGGTGGGTACTTAAAGAAATGCGATACTGACCTTTAAAAGCATCAGAAGACTTGGGAGTGCGCACAGGAACAGGAACTGGGCTAATCCTTCTTATAGGGGTTTTTCTTTTCATATTGCAACGGTTTGAGTTATGTAAGCGTTTGAGTACTGGCTTTGTTTTAACACAGGCAATTGTGTTGCATTATTATTAATAAACTGTGTGATTTTTAATATACTCAGCACTTAGAAGGAAAAAGGAAACATCCCACCCCTCTACAGCAAACCCTATGGCAGATGGCATGGTAGCAGCAGTTGGCTTTGGCCTTGTCTTCACTGCTAAAAGAGGGCCCTTTTTAACCTCGGCATAACGAACACACATGAGGTATTCTAACCACTTGAACTTCGTTGTGAGGCACGCCTTCCACCAGTTGACTGGGATAAGTTTACCTTGGCCTAAAACTGCAGTGCCTTAATGTGATTTTACTTCAAGATAGCTCACACATTAGTTACCCCAAGATTAAAAAAAAGCACTTGTTTTAGCAGTAGAGACGGTCTTTGAAGGGTGTTCCATGTAACCCTCCTTGGATACAAAGCAGAACCTTAAAGGACCATTCTGCCCCATCCTGAGTTTTCCCAGCACACACTTTTCTTTTGGGCAGCGAGGATGGGGTGAAGAATACTGCCTGAAATTACAAACGTGTATGTAGGCTGACGTGAACCCTACCTCAGAGACTGCAGAAGACAAAAATAATTTATTAGTGCAGTGGAGCAATTAGATGTACCTTTACCACAGACTGGATTGGACAGATTGTGCAGTTGAAGGGAGCTTTTGTGCCCAATCCAGCAGGGTAGAAGAGATTGAGGACAAGGTGTGTAAGAGTGGGAGAAAGGAGCATTTTGGCTTGTCTGCGATGGTGGATTGGTGGACTTGTATGCATCCTCCAGAGTGCTGTAGCGTGAGCGAGAGCATGCATCACTTTTAACAATATTCCAGTGTACAGGAGGTGAAGCTAAGTTTAGTGGCTACAGCACAGGCCTGGAGGTCAAGAGATTAAATCTATTATTGAGTCTGCCACAAACCCACTGTGTGACCAAGGGCAAGTTACTGAACCTTTCTGCCTTGTTTCTCCATATATAAAATGGTGAATATTTGTCTCTAGTTGAGAGTACTTGCCTAGTTCATAGGCTTGTTGTGAGACTTATTTCATTAGTGATTAAAAGCTTTCCCACCCCTGGATAGAAGATGATAGATAGAGATAAGGTGTGAGCAAGGTACAGTAAAACAAAGGCTAAATGGTCTTGAGCCAATTCAAAACTGAAAGAAAGATTTGTTATCTTACCTAATATCTTCACTATGCATTTGTGATAGTGCCGCTGTTGTATACTAATTTTTTTTTATTTTAAGCATAAAATTTTCTAACTTTTGATTTATGTATTTTTGATTTTTGATTTTTTTGATTGTATGAAATCTGTTTACTGTGGTTGGAAAATATTATCTTCCTTACAATGTAAACAAATCTTTTTGTTTGTTATGGTTTTCAGCTAGTAAGTCCTAAAACCCAGAAGTCTGTCATCAAAAGTTAAGCAGGGATCCAGATTGAGCCTTGATCTGCCATATTTATAAAGTAGTGGCTCAAAATGTCTATGGGAAGACCGGAGGGTTTCACTTCTTCCTCAGTCTGCTCTCATATGAGGGGGGGAAAAACAACCCAGAGGGAACTGATTTTGTTTGATGGATTCTTTGCTTGCTGTGTCGAATCTAGATCTGAGGCTTTAAAAATACAACCAATTTGTGACTTGACTCCTTGGACTGTTGAAGCTGCAAAGTCCCACCACACCAGCTTGCGGCCGTCAGTACCTGAGGCTGCTTTTAAAGCTTCATTTTCAATTCTTAAAACCTGTTTGGAAATGTTGTTTGCTTTTGGAAAGGGAAAGAAAACCTTTAAAAGCTTGAAACCTGCCATAGGGACTCACTACTTAGCTGGAGCAAATCCAAAATGGCAGCCGCAAGCATGCTTCTCTGCAGGTGCTTTTTGAAGAATTTAAAGTCTATTTATATTTTCGTCTATATTTTGAAGATGGGATTGCTCAGGGGATTGGTAATGGGATGTGCAGCCTTTCACCTTCTGGTTGCCAGCTGACAGCTAGTTGTTAGTCATTCAGTAACTGTATGGCTTCACATGGTTGTCCCAGTACAGGTGTCCAAGTAAGAAAACCTTGACCCTCTTTGTTAGCAAAGAGGTAAGGCCTGAATTGTCAGGGAGATCACACAATTCTCTCTCTCTTCTGGAGATGGTGTTTTCTCTTCAGGACTGGGAAGCGTTAGCAAGCCAATGGTGATAAAGCTGTACTTGTTCTGTGGATAAATAAGACATCAGTCTCCAGGGCTGTTAACTCAGGAACTTTTACAAACAAAAATAAAAAAAAAAAATTAGAAAAGGTGGTGTTGCATAGGACTAATCTGTTTATTTTAATAGGTAACTTTTAAACTGCAAAAGGGACCATAGAGAGTCCCCTGCCAAACAAATCCCAGGACAACCCATGATTTTGCTGTTCTGTATAACAATGAAAACATATGTGAGAATAAAGATGATTTTATAGAGATGCGATACTTTAAAAGTGTTGTCATTTCATCTGATCCTTGTGCCGCAAAGTATATTGGCTTTTTGCCATTTTTTAGAGAAGCTTAACTTCAAATAAAATAAGACCAATATTTGATTAAATAAGATGACAAAGTTGTAATTAATTTGTAACATCATGACACAATCTATGGGAAGGTGAGAGAATATTCTATAATTTACCAATAGATGTTTTTTGTTTTCTTCCACCAAATTAGTTGAGCAGCACACCTGCCAAGAATGTGAAGCGCACAGTGGAAGATCTTTATCTAAACATTGTGATGCTGCAGATGCATGTATTGATGATAAAATCTTCTCCCTATCTTTAAGCAAATCCTGTTTGAAATAGGAGAGAAGGACATGCTGCTAATGTCTGAGTTCCAGTGTTGACTCTGCCACGGATTCTGTGCCTTTGAGCAATTCCCTAAACCTTCCTTTTGGCTTAATTTCCCCAGCCAGTAAAAGGGGACTAATAGGTGTGGAGGACTAATGAAGAAATATTTAGTTAACACATTGAAGAAGAAAAGCATTATCGCCATAAGGCACTTGGGTCTGTGGTGACTTTTTTCTGAGGAAACCTAATTGAGTCAGGTGCCCCTGTTGCAATGAGTTTCAGTGGGATTTGGGCATCTAATGGCCTTATGCTGCTTTGAATATTCCAGCCTTAAGTTCTACATCTATTGCCTCTTCAGCATCTTTGGCCAAATATGTATGCTTTGGTAAGCTCTCTATATCCGAGAACAGAAACGCAGTTAAGTGGGTTTGGCCTCCTGAGCTCTTGGGCCTCTTACTTCGTTTGAAGTAGATTGGCGCTAGAGCTGACGTGCTGGCATGCTAAAAAAGTAGCACGAGGTGACCTGAATTGAGTTATTATAATATGTGAATCACTTCTTCCATACTTTTGTTATGTTAGTTCTTTCCTTTTTGTTTCATTTGTAGTCATTTGTGTGAATACACATATGTGAACCACTCTTTGATGGTTTTAGAAAAATAACCTTTAACTGCCAGTAATAATAGTTTCAAAGTCTTATACTTTCCCAGTTTTTCCTTTTTATAGAACTGGTGTGTTCCCACAGATAGAAAACCTGCTCCTGCCTACATCTGTGCTTTCATCTCTTCTTACGCCCCCTCTCACTTTTTACTGTCGCCAAGCTTCCTTCCTCACTGCTTCTCCTGAATCATTGGTGCCTTCTTCCATATTGCCTATCGTGCTTGGTGCAGGCATCCTTCTCTCCCTCTTTCCTCCCCCAAAACAAGAAAAGCCTGACCTATTAAAGAATTAATTCTGGGGAGGGAGTGAGGGGGAAGATGGCTTCGCTGATTTGATTTTTGAACCATATCCTTTCATTTGGTTTGTATGTGACTTGGTTTGCAAGCTCTTTGGGGTAGGAGAAACAGCACATAGCCTGTAATCAAATTATTAATTGGTTAAAACTGACATTATTCTGAAAATAGTAGGATTATTAAAATTTTATGCACTGCTCCTAAATGGCAAAGCAGAATCTATGATGCTGATAACCTACCTAACAAAATAAGAGCATGATAGATTAAGGGTCTGAGTCTGATCTTTCTTAGATCAGTGCTATGGTCATCTGTATTAGAAATAAGTCTAATCACTTAAATTGTTCTACTTCTGACTCCTTGAGTATGTGCTTGGAACAGGCCCCTAGTCCTTGGGAAGAAATGTAAAGACACATACTTCCCAACATTTTTGTAGCATCCCAAACATCATTTTAAGTTAAATAGAAAACTGAAATATGGGTGTCAGTGTTCAATATTGAATTATAAAAAGGTGAGGTGCTTCTATAATAAACATAGCATTTGCAGATAGTCTTCATGACAAAGTAGATGTTCTGAGAGCAGTTTGACATACATTATCTCTAGCAATAGTAATTTGCTACGATAAGGAGTTGCAACAATGTGTGCATTGGAGTCACTGTTCATGATTTGTTGCTCAAATAGCCTTGGATTTTTATTTTTCCAACTTGTCAACTAAATTGCAGCAAGTAATTGAAGAAATATAAAAAAAACATTAAAAGGTTGGGTTAGATTTATGGTTTAATATTTATCAAGTTATAAGGTCTTTCTTTCAAATTGTATGCATTTCTGATATTGTAAAATGCTTGTTTGGCAAACTCCTTTCCAAAAATAGTAAGCCAACATGTTGGTTACATTTTTAGCTTCATTTACATCTGTTTTAAGTTTTTAGTTATTTGGAAACGAGATTCATAATGTTTGCCATTTTCCTGGAGTTTGACATTCCATATCGGATCCATTACCAAGCAGTTATGAAAATACATTGTGACCAACCATTTACAGGAAATCTGGAAATTTTCTTAACTACTTCTGATTTAATCTTTTCAAGATTTCTATTAGTGACTAACAATTATTTTGATTCTCTACTTTAGAAATAACTAACACCTATTGAATAAGTGCGCTAATATCTCAGGTTCTCTGACTCTCTAAAAGACTCAAATATTGGTTTTAAGCAGAGGTTATTTTGCCTTCTCTTATAGAACAGGCATTGTGTAGAACAAACTGTGTGTTAACCAGTGGCCAAGTTGAGGATCTGTTTTTCCTGAAAGGTATACAGTATAGTTATCAAGTTGTATCTCACTATAGTATTTTTTTACATAACAATGTAAGAGATGCATTTCTTGATCTAAAGGACCTCTGTTACTGTAATGTGGTCAATTATTTTTAACAACCTCTAAAAAGTGTTCTGTAGGGGAAGGGTTATAAAACTAATTTCTTTTGGGTAGGGGTGGGTTGAGGATGCTTGCATAGAAAGGAAATTCTATTTTTATTTCAGCTTTTGGATAAACCAGAGAGAGCTTAACTTAGTGTATGAAAATATTTGTGTTTGCTGAGCACATATGGATATTACCAAGGAAAATGGGGGAAAATATATTTCCCCTGAAATTTATTGTCAGTGAATGCGTTTTTTGCCCCTTATTTATTGAAATCCCTACCTACTTCCGAAAAAGAGCTACAGTTCATCTAGAGGCCTAAGACATAGGTTTTGCAGTGATTTAAGTAAATTGGTTTTAAAAAAAAAAAAAAGGTTAAATCAGTGCAAATCCCTAATGTAGATGTCATGTACAGATGTGGTGCAGGCATGTTTACTCCCTAAATATCTATATGGTAATGAACTGCTCAACCCTTCATGGTTTGAACAACTATTAATAAGGCTACCTATGACCCTGCTATAGCACCAACCAACCCCTCAAAACTGCAAAGTGGGTTTAATTTTGCTATGTGGAAGGCATGATAAGGTATGGGAAGAGGGAGGGCTTTATGGTTATTAAAATGAGTATTCTTCTTTACATTGTTTATAATTTTGTATGTTATGCAGATAAGTGGTGAAGCGCAGGAACTCTTTTCTGTTCGACATGGCCCAGTTCGAGCTGCACGAATCTTGCCTGCTCCGCAAATTAGTGAGTACATTGTTGTGACATAGTTCAAAACTAATTGTACATTTCTCCTCTCTACCAAATGAATTAGTAATTTTTTTTCTTTAAAAGTTTTACTTCAGGGCTTGACAAAATTGGCTCCCAGCTAAGTGCCAGAAGTTTTATTTTTGGTCACCAGAGCACTCCTTGACTGCATTTCCTCCATGGAGCTAGGAGCCAGGCTATAAACCCTGGTCGCCATGGTGACTTGGTGCCTGGGTTTTGTCGAGCTCTGTTTTACTTGAATCTTTGTTACACGCAGGTATATCAACTTCCCATTTATTAGAAACCTAGTTAAAAGAACTTACTATTTCAGAGTAGTTTGGGTTTTTTATTAACATCACTGTTCCTAGATTTTTTTACATCTGTTTATTTGTTGACTTGGTCGTGTGTGTGTATTTTGTTGCTTTGATTATCTGACAATGACGGGTGGCCAAGCTATCGGTTATTTTTAAAAAGGTATGAACATAACGTTGTTCACTGTAAACTGTCAGTATAGAGATGCACAGTGGTGCTGCTGTGTTCTATAGGCTCTCTTTCATCACTAGACTTTGGCCTAAAAATGTGGGTCTCTTTTTCCCCAAGTGTTTTGATTTGTTTTTCTCCTCCATAATTTTGAAAAACTTCAATTTTAACCCCTGTTTTTAATCGCAGGTACTGCTTTCTCCATAAGCTAGAAAACTACTGGATATGTTATATTTTATAGAAGACTCCAGAGGCTCTTAAGTTTCTATTTTGAAATTATTTTTATATATATTTATTTATCTATAATGCTCTTGGGTTTGTGTGATTGCAGATATTTGTTCTAAACCTTCTCTCACATAATAGGAACAACTTTAGACTTAATACTTGAGCCCCTTTACTATATTTCAGTCTACACGATGGCCCCTTTTTAAAAAATTATGATCGTATAGACCTTTTTTAGTAGCTTTCAATAAAAAATACTAAAGCACCTTACCATTTTGTGGACACGCGTTCATCGTTGGGCACCTGACAAGTGTGCATGCTACATATTTGTGTGTAAGGCCACATGTAAAAATGAAGAACACTGCCTTTTTACCTGTTAAATAGCAGTACTCCAAAAATTAAGTGTGATACTAGATCTTTAAATAGGTAAAGGCTGGGGGTTTTTTTGTGTGTGTTGTTCCCCAGCTCCCCCCGATTGTATATACACTAAGATCTGTTTAGGTTTCTTTTTCCTCCTCTTTTCCCTAATGATCCTTTTCTTTGGGATTATCTTGTCTTGTTGAGTTTTGAAGTCGAGACAGCGATATGTCAGAACAAACATTAAGAAACCTGATGTAGACCCTCCATGTAATTTTTTTATAACTATCTAGATTAATGTTTTACGGTACATCACCCTGACAAGGTAGTCATAGGTATATAGTCACAATCATACTAATAAACCAGCTCTAGTATTAATTATAATGTTGTTGATTTTTTTTAGAATTCAAAGCACATGACCAACTTGATTAGTCATGCTGACCTGAGTGTATACGATGCTGTGTAACTGTGGAGAGCAGGGGACAATTTGGTCAAGGAAACTAAAGCATGTCCCACTCTTGGGAAAATTGCTATTGGCTTTTTAAGTTATATGTATTGCAGACAGGAATTTGGTTTTAGAAGTCGCATCCAAAAGGCCTCTACAATTTCAGTAAAGGAACACTCCCAACATCACTTTTTAAACTACTGCAGTTTACAATCATTATTATAGAATTGACCCTAGATTAATCTCCTTCCCCCAGTATCATTTTTTTCCTTAGTGAGGTGATGTTTTTTAGCAATAGGATGCAAAATGCCATTTATAGTTAGTGCCTCATATTGAAATACATGGTGAAGCTTATTTATAATTTGTGGTCCTTACCTTCTCAAGGTTTTAAACTCTTGGTAGGAGTAAAAGATTTTGTTTTCTTTGTCATCTGTTGAAGAGGCAATGCCAGCGATTCAACCTAACGTAAATGAAGAAAATTGTTCACTGTAATAATATAACATATGTTACATTCAAGAAGACATTTTGCTTTCTTAAAAGCAAGTAGATTTGTCAAACTTGAAGGCTGTCTTTCTTTGATATGGCTTTTTAAATTTCATGTATGGGGAAAAATGCAAAGTATTTTCTAAAACTTGTAATATAACAGACCATCCATGTTCCCCTGAAATAGCAGCTATCGCAGCTTTAATAGTACTAAAAGACAAAGTTACTTTCCCATTCCAAGCAGAAAAATAAGTGGAGTAGGGATTCTTTATAGTTCCTTCTAGTTGAAGTGGAGCTAATTTTTATTTGTTTCTCTCTTTGCTTATTTTTAGTAAACCATTTTCAAACAAATTGACTTTCAGTGGTTGAGTGAGTTTTTGACATGTCTCTTAATGTACAAATAGCCACCTCCTCTCTTGAAGATGACTTGCATGTGGTTTTATTGAGTTCTGAGACCAGCTGTCTTGCTTGCTCAACTGTATTGTTTCAGAAATTCTGAGTAACTCCCTGGAAGAGTTTGCTGCAAAATTTTAAGCAACTATGCATAAACAAGCAAATCCTCCTAAAAATGAGATTGTACAACCCAAATACAAGCAATCCCCAAATAGCAGGCCAGCTCACATTTGCTTATAATCTGCAGTACTTTGAAAGTAGAGTAGTATGCTCCCAGAAGATTGAACCGGCATACTAACATTTTAACTTGATATAGCTAAAAGCATAAGATGGCTTCACTAAAACATCGGGTGTTATCGTGTTGTTGCCTTAAATTTTTCTATTTATTTGCTGATTATCAGCTGAGCTGTCTTGTCTTTGATGTTTCAGCATTAACATCCTGACAGCTCTTACTGCACTTTTTTTAAGAGCCGGGAGGGGGGGCGGGGGGGCAGTTATCATCTTAGTGTACTGGCTGGTCTTCAGTTTGGGCAATGCTCTGTTTGCCCCAGGCTTGTCCTGTAACTTCAACTGGAGAAGCTATTCCTCTGCTTCCCTCCTTGTGCATCTTGTGTAAAATGACTGCCACAGTGGACCTAATTTGAGTCCTTATTTACTTTTTTTGAAGGCCTGGGATTAAGTTTGAGAAGTCATACACAAGTTAGGAATCTGTGCAATAGAGTTTTGAGAACGGTTGATCAGAACTGTTAAGCAGAAGTTTTCCTTGCTTAGAACTCTTAACTAGGGTTAATTGAAGATATAGTTAAACTTCAGTTAAAATATTAAAAACAAAATGGAAAACGTCAGAGCAGTATTCTACTGCTAGAATTTAAAGTTTGTGCAGGGCTTTTCTAGGAGTACAATTGAAGAAAAATGGGCAAGATCTTTTTCTTTATGGGAACATTGTCAACTTCGTAATTAGCTGACAAGCTACTACTATTTTGCCTTTTGCTGTGTCATCAGCTATTGGATCCCCAGGTCTTGTTAGAAAAATTAAAGTGAAGGAAGCAAGAGTTAACATTCCAACAAGTTGGTTTTTTACTGAGGATAGAAAAAGGCTTTCTGTTGTATAGTCTAGCAAGCAAATGCCAATGAACACCCTTCTCCCTTTTCCCTAAACTGCTTATATTTAGCATTTAATATTGATAGTTGCTACGTCAGTAAGCTTTTCAAATTAGTTTATATTAAATTAAGGTAAACGTTTTAAAAACATGTTTTGGTCTCTCTTTACATGGCTTCATATAAAGTAAATCTTTTGATTAAAAAAAAAATCAGACAAAGGTAAAGCTGTAGTAAGAGGCCTTAGCTAGCTAACACACACAAGCTTTAATGATTCCCAACAAAATAAAATGAAGGAAAAGCTGATGACTAGTAATGCTCAAACACTGTGTAACTGTAAAAAGGGAATTGTTGAAAGTGAGGCTCATGGTGGATCAATTTGACACATTCCTAGGAACAGATCTTAGTTTGTGATAAGAAACTTATTCCCAGGTATGAAAGGAAAAGTTCATGGTTTTAACCCACTTTTTTAGCAGCATAATTTAATAATTTGTGGACTATTTTGTTGAAGTACTATAATCCATTTGATGTTTGATTCCCTGTTGCATCATGTTTTTCACAGTAATATTGTACTATTGTGAAAGAATTAAAGAAGATCTCATCAAATCTGAATAAAAAGGTTACATGGCAATGTGTGCCTGTGTATTTTAACATTTCTATTACTGGAAGACAGAAAAAGCCTTAAATTTCAAATAGTTTTTTTTATGGTACTAGCAAACTTCGTTAAAAACTTAAACTTTTTTTAAAGAAACTATTTAACTTTTGAATCTTTGTTCTAATCGACTAGCATATATGAACACTATGATTTATAAGAAAAATGGGCCCTAAGTTACACTGTGGTGTGCCTTTTCTCCATTTCCTTATTACTCAAATGTATTAAAAAAAGACTGAAGATGGCTAGTTTCCTTACTGTCTGTGTTTTTTTTTATTTGCACTTTATTTTTAAAAGTAGTATTGTAGTCCCCTTTATGTGATTTCACTTTGCCAAATACATAGACTTTTGCCATGTACTCTGAACTCGCAGCACTGCAATCACTAACTTCAAAACTCAGAGACAGAGGAAGATCTAGTGTTAGTAAGAAGAATCAGAAATTCCAGAATATAGGTAGTTGAAAGCCTGGACAAAGATGACTTAGCTCACTTTCAAAATGCGGCAAAGCTCAAGCTTAGATCTGTTTTCTTCAGGAGCAGATTTCAGAGGCAAGTGTCCGCAATTATAAAATTCTGACTCTATTGGGTCTTACCCTTACGACAGATAGATGAACTGTGAATAGTTGAACATAGGAGGAAAAACTCATAAGTTTATAATACTTTGAACTTGAGCTAGGTGTGAAGTGGAAGGCAGTGAAGGCACATGCTGCTGTCGTTGAAGCTTATGGGTAGCCTTAGAGGTTTGCCTCCGTTGACATTTAGGACAATAGCCTACCCTTGAGGTAACTGAAGAGGTGAGTATCTGTCTCTTGAGCAGCTGAAAGTGAAAAATGTTCTTGGCCACTGCTGCTGTCTGCACCGGTAACTAACTTTCTGACCCTCAAGTAGTGAGCCAGCTCACAATAGCTGGGCAGAGACTGACAAACAACGGAGAAGTTATAAATGTTGTCTGTTTTGCAAAATGCATATCCCATCAGTCAGCATCATCTCAGTCTTACAAGAGGCTAGAACTGCCCAGGCAAACTTTTCTTTTCCAGCAGTGAAAACTCTTGGCAGTAGTGAGCTGATGGAGTTCTTAAATATAGGCTCTTCTTGGACTGGTTTATGCCTGCCTCTGTTTTTTATGGAGAGTGTCTGGCACATTGTGGATGCCAAAAATAGAAATCACAGCTAGTCCAGAACCAAAAGATAACACTTAAATATGAAAGAAAAAGTGGGTTGTTGTGTCTCAGCGTCAGAGAAGATGAGATATATTGGTTGCAGAAACCATTTTATACACTTGAGCCCTGTGATAACCAACAAGAAGATAGATGCAGGAAAAGGTGTACAGTATACTAACATGTCTCTTTCTGTCCACTGTTCAGATCTAGGGCTAGTTAAACGTAGCCTTGCTCTATTGAGGTGGAGAGTCTGGATATGTGTATAAACTGATACGAGTAGGATTAGTTTGGTTTTTACCTTCCTGTGCATTCTTCAAATCATAAGCTAAAATAGGTAATACAGCAGTTATCTCCTATTGCTGTGATAACATCAATATACAGCCATGATTTTGCTAGCCTTGGAGAAAAGAATCTGTATTTATAAGGGATCCAAGTCCCACATTCTTACCAAAAAAAAAAAAAAAATTTAAATGGGATCACAAAATAATTAAGAAACCAGTCTTTCTTTCCCATTTTAAACTTTTCTTCCTCTAACAGCAGGTTATGATTGCTCTCTGCACTTTGGAATATAGCTAAGCTTTTTGGAGGCTGAAATATTGTTCTGATTAATTTTCTCACTCACAGGAAGAAGTAGAGTTGTATGGCTAATAATCAGAATATGAGGATATCTATCTTGATGCTACCACTCTTCAAAATAAGAAGCCTCAACATTTTGCATTACCGCATGCTGCATCTGGTTGGCACAGCTTCTTAATCCACCCAGTTCCTGGTTTAATCCTAGTGCTGTGGTTGAAATCAGTATGTGTTGCGCATGTGTAAAAATGTCTACTTTTCTAAGGGCTCTGAATTTTTCATGGTGTGCTCAGAAGTGCAGAGTTAGATACATTTATCTTCAAATGATTTTTTTAACTTCCTTAGTTTTTTAGATTGCAGTGGGCGAAGCCTTGTGTGGTAGATGTAAAGCAAGACGGGCGGGAGAGGGCTCTGCTAGTTAATTTATTCTCCCCAGTGAAATCAAAAGAGTTGGTAACACTGTCATAGGTTGGGTAGACAGGGAATGATTAAAAGCAAAAATCAGGGAATATTAACTTTTTTCTCATTTGCTGTAATAAAGTTTTGTGGCTTTCTCCTCCTCACTGAAATTGCTCTATTAGGCTTTCTGACCCCTCCCACTAGATAGAGGTTTATTTAGCCAGATTAGTCCAATTACTCATGTTCTTTATGCAACATAAAGTGTTTTTGTCACGTCTTTCGAAAGTCTTGCTCATACCTTAATCACTTCCCTTCTGAACTGTTGCATTTCTCTATTAAAAGCTTTCCTGTGAGGATTTGGGGAACTGCTGTATGATTTATGAATTCTGGTTGATTTGATGAAGCTATTAAGTTGTTACAGCAGATTTCATTTCAGTAGTTTTAGAATTTCCATAAGTATGATTATTCTTTACCTCTCCACTAACTTTGAGTATCATTGAGTTGGAGCTGTAAATATTGACAGTTGAAACAACATAAATGGCATCTTAACGGTTTTTATAGCAGAACCAGAATATTATGCTTGTTCTATAAATTGTATTTGTTTTATAGAATGTCTTATTTTTCCCCTTCTTACCTATTCCATTCCGTTATAGTGAAAATCCTGTCTTTATTGGACCAGAATATCTGCTTAAATCCAGTGAATTCAGTGGGTTTGCACAGGGTGTAAGTCTCAGCCAGAGCAATTAGTATTTCATGCTGTAGAAAATATAGAGCCTAACATGGTAATTAGCACAAAGTGTGGTAGTTGAGGACTAATGTGTACTGGTAGAGTTGGGCATGAGCCCTTGGCTGTTTCATATATTCCCAGCCCTCACTATTCTGAATATAAATGCATCAAATTGAATTCAGTTCATTTTTTGCGAATTTCTGTATCGTGCTACTTTTTTTGTTTTTTGTTTTTTTTTAAAAACATGCTGTCCAGACTGGTTATTTGTGGTTCATCAAATTTACCAAGGAGGATAAAAGTTGTAAACAAAGAATAACTGAAAGTATCAAGCTAGTTAAGATTTTAAAGAACTGTGAACTAAGGAAGATTGTAAAACAAACCCTTTAAACTAGAATTAATTTCAGAAGTTAAAATGAATTGAACTGCAAATTAGTTTTGTACTGGCTTTGAAACCACTTTATTATACAACAGTTGAGATTTTATTGCAGTTTTAACACGTATTTCCTGGATCTCTGACTTCTGCTTATATTTTTTTATTTTTTTTTATTGTGAACCTGATGTAGCTTAAATGTGCAAGAATATTTAAGCGAACTATAATATTTAAGTTGCTCTGTAAAGGAAGACAGATGTTAATATATATATTTAACCACTTGGGTGGCTTAGTGGTTTTAAGTCTCTTAAGGCAAAATTAATTGCCTAGTGTGTGCAATATAAAAACCCACCCTAAAAGCTGACCAAGCAGTTGCATTTGGTAGCTAGAATTGGCTAGACCTGAGTGGCTTTAGATGTGTTCTTTAAGCTTTGTAAGTGGTGCATGGTTAATAGTGATAGAATAAAGACTGATGTATATGGTCAAATTCCAAAGGGGTAGCCGTGTTAGTCTATTGTAGAAAGACAACAGAGTCTTGTGGCACTTTTAAAGACTAACAGATTTATTAATTGCATGAGCTTTCGTGGG
>ML686028.1:410821-544478 GCA_007922175.1 Pelusios castaneus | reverse complement strand
ATTAATAAATCTGTTAGTCTTTAAAAGTGCCACAAGACTCTGTTGTCTTATGTATATGGGTTAGAGAAATTATAGAACAGAATTCTCATGTAGCAGGTAAGCCTTTTATAGGCTATATAAAAAAAACATGGGATTACCGGTTTATGATTACACCAATTTAAAAAATATTAATATTCTAAAGTGGACTAGGCCTCCATTCTGCTGCCATTTCATTTTTAGAAACTTCACACTAGTGCATTAGGCCCACAGGCCTCCAACTTTAACTGCACCAAGCTCATGTGACTAGCTTTTGGCTGAATGCTGTTTAAAAATGCAGACTGTTTCCTTCTAAGCAACATTTTCTCAAATGATGTACAACTTTTTCCTCTAATAGTAACATTTAGTTATCACTAACAAATATTTCAAAGTTATTGTGTTAGTGTTTTGGTAGAAACTGTTTGCTAGAGGAAGGTGCAAATGACTATAAAAGTGAGTTGTTCTGTCTCTGATTTGACTTTGAGCTCAGAACTAGAGCAGATTGAAAAGGGTGTCCTTTTCCCTTCATTATCTTTTGGGCTGGGGGCTGCCTTCTTATGATGATCTCTTGGCCAACTTGTTCAGTATCCTTAACTTTCTGATCTGGTCCTGGTTGCTCCTTTTGCCTTTTCATTCAGCCACTGACTCTTTGTGGACTGTCTTCGAAGCATGAAGATATCTGAATGGGATTTAAAAAGAAAAAGCTTCTACACACTCTTGAAGCATCTACAGTGTTCTTTTGCAACTGTCTTCTGTACTTTGCTGCTGTCAGAAATTTAAAGTGTTTTCCAACAAATTTAAACTGCTTCAGCAAAAATACATAGAAATCACTTTTTATCCATACAGCCTATCAGTTCCCACAAAGGACTTTTATATAAATTTGTCTATTTCATTTTTCAGCAAGTCTGTTGGCTATTTTGGCCGTGCTACTTCTGAAGGTATTACTGCGGTGGTAAGGATATGGAATTGCTGGACAGTAAACATACTGAAGTGTTGCGTGATTTGTAATCCTTTTTATGTAATCTTTACTTGCCACTAATGCAGTCATGTCTGATGATCTGAAGAAGATATCTGATCTGGATGACTGGTATGATATGGATAAAAGAATCCAGTTTGTGGAGAGCAAGTTAACTTGAGTATTAAGCTGGGCTCTTAAGAAAAATCAAAGGAGCTAGAACAATGCCCTCCTCACTGAAGGAGTCAAAGGAATTGCATCCAGTTGTACTATGCAGTGAACTGGGTGGTTGTCAATGAAACTCATCTTCAGCGGAAAAAAGAGAACACACAAATCTGTGTCTGGCCTTTTAATGTTTGAGTGCACAATTTCCAAGATTAGAGGGAAATGCCTGCTACTGAGAGGAGTCAATCACAGGGTATATTCCATTTGTGGGAAAGGCTTTTATAGATGCTTGCGGAATTGCTGATGTTCATGCAATTGTATTATAAGCACTTTGAAGGCAAAGATTTAAGGTCAGATTTTTACTGTACAGGACATTGATGGGCATAATTTTTGAGTCAATCCTTCCGACAAAGCAGATTCAGATAGTTGTGAGAGAACAAGACATATAGTTTAATGTTGCTTAGAGACGTAGTTTTACTACAAACTATTAATCTGTAAATTGTTTGTTCTGCAGTTAAATTTTGAAATGTATAGCAAATTTTGTCCTTTTGGAGCAACGAAGTTTTAGGGTACCTCTTCCCAGAAATCTAGTCCACTTGCGAAGGGGAAATTAAAGGAATAAGAGATATTAAGGTGAACAAGATAAATTTAATTACACACAGAAATAAGTAGTACCCATGAGTAGATCTTTGCATTTCCGTATCTATGAAATGATTTTGATCTAAATAACTTTAGAAAGGTATATATGCAAGATAAATATTTTAGTGTAGAAACTCCCTCTATGTTAGAGTTTTGGTTGTGTTTTCTTTATTTTACATATTTCTCCTATGTTACTTGCTAACGGAGTGCAAAGAAAGAGAGGTTCTCAGGATTTTTCAGTGTTTTTGCCCCTAGGTATGAAGCCATCAACCCTTAGGGAACTGCAGCTAGAACTTAACGTAGAAACGTATCACAGCAACACAAGCTACTGCATGAGCACAAAATGGTATTTATTTGTATTACCATAGCACATAGGAGCTACTGCCAGGCTCCTGTTCTGCTAGGCAGTGTATAAACACAGAACAAAAAGGTGATTTGTGCCCTAAAGAGAGTGCAATATAAGCACATCAGCCCTGTCCTTGACTCTGTACTGGCTTCCCATAGACTATCAAGCAGGGGCGTTGCTGGATAGCAAAAAGATCCAGGGCTGTAGCCCCCAGCCCACTCCCTGCTAGCCCCACCCCCAGCTAGGCCCCACCCCCTGGTCAAGCCACTAGGCCCCTCCCCCAGTTCACAACCCCCCCACCCACACACACACAAACAAACCCACACCCCAGGCTCCTCTCCATGCTGGGTTGCAATACAACTCCTTCATACTCATCTGTATTAAGAACTCTCACAGAAGCAATCTTTCTTAAAAACTCAGACCATGTCAGAAGGATGTGCCTCCCTGTCTGACAAGGCACAACATTCCCCATCTTCTCCAGGTTCCCATGGCTGAATATCAGGAGCAAGGGAACTCAGCAAACAGGAGGGGGAAGGAGGGTGGTGGAGCAGGAGAGTAGGGAGAAGGAGAAGGATGGCAGGGGAGCAGTGCACCTGGATGGTGGGCACCAGGAAAGGCAGCACAGCAGCTGCATTTTCCCATGCTGTTCCAGCCCTGGGCCACATGCCTGAGCATGCCGCAAGGGAGGAAATTGAAAAAGGCTCTGGCCAGGTCCCAGCTTTCAGGGGCATACAAACCAGGTGGAGGAAGTTGGGGAATTCACAAGGCAAGCAGGTAGACTGCCTGGGGCTTCCAGTGTAGTGCCATGAACGGTGTCACACCAAACTAGCAGACCCAGCCAGCCAGGCTGCCGGCCTGTGCCTCCCCTGCAAACAGCCAAAGGGAAGACAACAGAGTGAACTGAAGAAAAGGCAGAGAAGGCTGCTGCACTGTTCCCTACTCTCACCCCACAGCTCCTGCCAGGCTCCCAATCCCTTTCCTAGGGAGACAAAGCAGAAAGGACAACAGCCAAAACTGAGAAAGCCCGCTCTTATAGGAAAGGCAGAGTCCAAACTAAAAATGCAGCATTATTGGGCTGACAGTAATGGGGACAGGGGTGGGGGGACAGATCCTGCACCAGGGGCCAAAATCATCTTTTCCAGTACCTGTCAGAGAGAGGGCAACCTTAAATTGTCACATACTCACACCCTAGGATGGGCAGGGGGAACTCAAACATCAACTCCATTTCCTCCAGTCACCCTCCACCCCCTATTTAATTGCAAACAAACAAGAAAACCAAAATTTCAAAGCACAGAATAAATTTTAGGTGCACAATATGGTGCTGGGCTGCAGATTTATCTTTATAAATAAGGCCAGCATTGGCACCCCCAGCTGGGGGCTGATCCCTGGGCCACTCATCCCCCAACTGACCTCACT
Source organism: Pelusios castaneus (assembly GCA_007922175.1). Lineage (NCBI taxonomy): Eukaryota > Metazoa > Chordata > Testudines > Pelomedusidae > Pelusios > Pelusios castaneus. The sequence continues at coordinate 540,942 of ML686028.1, read as the reverse complement.
GCATGGGGAGGAGGGGCGGTGCCCAGCCGGATTGATGGACCTAGGCCCAGAGGGGATCCCTGGCTGGATGGGAGGGGTAACCCCACCTCACACTTGCCACCTGTGCCAGGGGAAAGCGCAGAAGGGCTGTGATCCCCAGCCTGTCCTGTCATATGTTGCATAGTGGGGTATAATCTGTATAACTTTGCTTTCTCTCCTGCCATGTAATTGTGTGGTGGTTTGATGAAAACTGTGCCATGCAAGCAAGGTTCCTTTCTGAATGCTCATAAACATGCTCTGCATTATTATGGTATCATGTTTCCTGCATCATCACATGTATGTGTATATAGATCAATAGATCTGAAACATCCCAGGTATTTCATATGGCTCTGGGTGGAGTGTCTCTCTCTCAGCATGAAAGCTGATGAGATTGGATACATGACAAAAGATCATGTAAATAAAGAGAATCACCTAACAACAAGGAGAAGGGAACCAGAGAGTCACACCTGGAAAAAGGGAGGGGATGGAAAGTTTGATAACAAGACACTTGGAAGTGTGAAAGAGCTTATTTCTGGGGCCTCTTATACCAGAGTTGACTTTTGCTTAAGGTAATTGGTATGATGATCTGCAGTTGCAACATGCTTACAGGGGCTAGTCTTTGCTTTGCTTTGAAACTTTTACTTTAAGCCTGCATAAATAACAAGCATTAGTCCACTGTGGCTTTTTCAACACATGCCAAAATGGAAGCACATAAAATAACATGATTACTATCAGGTAAAAATAAGCTTCACTCATGATCTCCCAATAGAAATCTCAAATCTTAGGATTTTTCCCCAGGCCCTGGCATTTGCTCCCCTACCAGCCTGGGAAGTGGGAGAGAGGGGACTCCATTTGAAACCCATCTCCTCTCAGACTTGGGGAGTGTGAAGATCCCTAAGAGGATCAAAGCTGAGGATTGGGGAGCTGTACTATGGCTTCAGGATGGGGGGCAGCTGATGGAGGTTGGGGGACTGAACTGATCCCTGAATTAAAAGGCTTTGGTTTGGGACAGAACTGAGGGGATAGGGTTAATTACTGGGCAGGAGGTGAGGGGGGGACAGGTCCTGTACCAGGGGCCAAAATCACCTTCCAGTACCTGTGGGAGAGAGGGCAACCCTAAATTGTTACATACTCACACCCTGGGATGGGCAGGGGGGAACACAAACACAACAAAGTAGTTTAAAAACACAACTCCTTTTCCTCCAGTACCCCTCCACCCCCTGCTTAATTAACAACAAACAAACAAGAAAACCACATTTCAAAGCACAGAATAAATTTTAGGCACATCATATGGTCTGCAGAATTCATAAATAGGGTCATCACTGGCACTCCTGGCTGCGGGATGATCCCCAGGCCCCCCACCTTTCAAATGACCTCACTGTACGGGGGGGGGGGGGGGGGGAGGTGACCAGTCCCCACCTGCCACCCTGGAGAAGAGGGGGGGACGGACAATCCCAAACCTACAATTTGCTGGTGCTCGGGCTGGTCACCAACCCATGGGGCAGCGGATGATCCCCAGCCTGCTCCCCAGACTCACTGGACGGACCTGGAGATTGATCCCCTGCTCCCAACACCCCACCACCACCACCTTCAGGTTTCCCCCTCCCCACACCCACAGTACTTACTGGTGCTGTGTAGAAGAAGCTGCTCCTAAATAAAGCAGGGTGCAGAGGAGTCAGGTGCAGTGCTACGTGGCTGAGCTGGTGCAGCAGGGGAGAGAGAAATTAAAGTTCCCTCTTCTCTCCCTGCTAAGTGCCTGAGCTACACTGCAGCAGGCTCGTTCCCAGCTTAGCTCCGCCTCCCCCGCAAACAGGCTGTCTACTCATGTGCCTGCTGGGGAAAATAGATCCGGGGCTCAGGCTAATCTACCTGGGGCCAACGCCCTGTGAGCCCAACAGCAACGATGCCTCTGCTATCAAGTCAAATGGAAGATCTATGTTGTTATTTTTAAGATGCTTTGTGACTTGAACACACTGTATCAAAACGATCACCAAAAGCTCAGGGATGAGGACTGCTACGCTCAGCAGGCACGATGGAGCTGTCTAGGGCTATGTCTACACCGGCAAGTTGGGTCCAATTAAGGAGGCTTAATTAGAACTAATTAAAGCCCTGGCTACACTAGGCTTTAGTTAGTTCGAATTAAGGGCTTCCTTAATTCAAACTAATAAGTTCAAATAGGGATTTAGAAGTAAGGCTTTAATTCGAACTAACTAGATCGAATTAGCCAATGTGGCCATGTTAATTCGAACTAATTTCTTAGTTCGAACTAACTGGCCATTGAAATGAATGGGGATCACTAATTCGAATTAAGTTAATTCCAACTAACTAAAACTTGTTCAAATTAGTTAGTTTGAACTAACTAATTCGAACTAATTTTAGCAAGTGTAGAAATAGCCTAGGAGAGTAAAGCTGGTCTGTGCAGGAGACAGGACTCAGGCTGGGGTGTGAACTCCCACAAACCTCACCATTTTTCTTTCTCATTGTACGGTGCACGTTGTAAACCTTGCTTGGAGTAATAAATGGACATAGTACAATGGACATGAAATAAAGCGCCACGTTTTTCTTTTGGAGAGTGAAAGGGAGAAAGAGAAACGTGATGAAAGCTAGTCTTGTGGCTTACCGCATTTCAGGGAAGCTCTGGGATGCTATGCTGAAGACAGCAGTAGGAGGACCTGACTAGAACTGGCATCAGACAGATAATGAAGAAATAAGGGTGAACCTACCCTGTGTACTTTGAAAGCAGACTTGGCGTGTTATAGTGTATTTCTTACTGAAAATGCAGTCAAATGCTTTGCAAATCAATGAGCTAGGTGAAAGCAATGAAGTGACGTTTGGCAAGCTCCATCACTGCTATGTACTAGCAAAAGTACATTTCCCTCTTTCTATTGAGAGAAAACAATCAGAGATGCTCATTTTCTAATTTTTGAGGTGCTGATCACACACAACACTTATGAAAGTGAATGGGAGCCCAAGTCCCAAGCCCGTTTGAAAGTCATACCCCGGGTTGTGCGGCTTCATCTCTTGAAAAAGTGTATTTTGTGATTATTAGCATTATTAAGCAGGACTATCTTACTGAAAGTACAGTACATGAGTTCCTGTGAACACTATTAGCATGTGGAAAACTTTTTAACTTCATGGAGATCTGGAGATTGCTTTATATTAATTTTTCATCTAGATTGCGGAATTTGCTTAGCACATTTTCAAATATGTCAACTGATTTTTTTTTTTTTTTTTTTATCATTTAGCTAAATGGAGTTTCAGATAAGGTGGTGCCTTATTGGCAGGAAAGGCAGTTTTCATTACTTTAATTGAGTGATTTATCAGGATTTTCAGCTTTTTATAAATGCTGTAGTGTTATATGACAGAATTAAAAGGATTTAGAATAAAAGGAGTTTAAGAAAAGGACTTTGCAACAGGATTGCAATACTTTTTATATTTGATGGATTTGGCTAGATGTTTTTCATTTCAATCATCAGACTACATTCTGTTAAACACAGTGTGCAGGGCAGGTGTGTATAACGTCAGTATATTTCACATGGGAGTAAATACAATTTTATATATAAAAAATTAATCCATCGTAACTTGAAGGATTAAATGTCCCTCCAGCACAACAGGGGGGTGCTGATGCATTAAGCATCATTGAGAACAACACATGTTGCTGGTTGCAATCTCATGAACAGGACTGCTATTAACCTGATTTTATGCTCTGCAAGGTCCTTATATTAATGATTTTTCTTGAGTATTAATATTTACATCCTAAAAGTATATATTTGAAGTAGATAATGGAAATTTGTTGAAACATGAGCTTGAGTTTTAAAAGTCTAATATTAGAAGTTGAAGCACCTGCTGTACAATTTTTATAGATATGTTGCAGCTATTGGTATTCCTGTTGATTCTGTGCAAATGTTTTTCTCTATAATCCATCTTTTTTTAGGTTCTGAAACTCTTTCCTCTGTAATTTTCCTCATTAAAATAAAAAATGGATATTCAAATTTAGAGTTGGATCATATAGCAACTTGGGAACTGACGTTCTAGCATGCATGAATATGTGCGTAGTTGAGATCCTGACCCTACTGAAATCAGTGGCAAAAATCCCATTGGCTTCAATGGAGCCAGGGTTTTTCCCTTAATATAATTTCTATTGAGCTTGGCTAGGTAAAAAGAAACAAATGGAGCTCATCTGTTCCTCATATTAAAAAACAAACAAAAAAACAAATGGGTTGCCAAGATTTTAAAAAGATCTTATATGTTTCATTTATCAGTTTATAGATCAGTACAGATGTGACCCATAAACAATCTTGGAAAGAGCAGAATAAAATGAAAATTCATTCGGCTTTTAAATAAATCAGAGACCTATTGTTGATGGTGAGATTATTGATGTGAACCATTTACTATTATAAATACCCATACATGTAGGAGTGAAAAGTTAGTCTTGTATAGATGAGATTACTGAGCAGTTTTATGTAATAAATTAATTGTACGTACCCATGCTATTAATAATTAACAGGAACTGTTAAGTGGAAAAGTATATTGTTAATTGTTATACCATTCTGATGAATTCACATAGAAGTACAGCGAGACAATTAATCGTGAATTAAGGTTTGAACATAATGTGTTCCTGAAAATTTGTGTAGAGCAGAGTTTGATTTTTATAATGAGGAAAGTTTTCTTGTAACCTGGAAATTTACCTCACTGGGTAGATTCAGGCTGGTACATGGGATTTTTAATTTCAGTGACAAACATCCAGGCATTCAGCACAGCAGCAGTACCACTCAGAAAAAAAAAATATTCCACAAAGGAGAGAAATTAGATGGTTTTTATTTGATTTTTTTTTCCTAATTAGACTCAGGATAAAATTTTTGAAAATGCCTGCATCCCATTTTTCCAAAATGACTTGGTGACTGTGTCCCTGGAAATCAGCAGGAGTTACTCTTCCTAAGCTGTTTTGAAAATGGGAGTTCAGCTGCAATGTGACTTGTGAAAAACTTGCCCAATTTAGTTTTGTGGCTATCTAAGGGGGTGGGGGGGGGGGGATATTGGCATGGCCATGTTTTAGGCAAATGTGAGCATCCATCTTGTCATATGCTAAAGAAAGAGAGGGACTATTCTATTACTATGTGACCTAACTGGAGTAAACTGAAACATTGTGTGAAGCCTTTCAGAAACAACACCATTGATATTTTAGAACAACTTCACAAAATAATGAAATGTGAATTAGTATTCCTTGACATGGGATCATTATTAAAAAAAACAAAAACAAAAACCCTCTCTGAAAAGAGCAGGCAATAACCCCAGTTTCCTGGCCAAATTTTATTGATAATTTACACCCATTACCATAGCCTGCAACAGCGTTTTCCCTGTGTCTGATCTTGTACTGACTGCTCCTGTCTGTATAGCCACCGGTCTTCTGATGTCTTGTCTTTTTTTGCTGTCTAAAACCTTCGGGGTACTTTGATAGTGCAGGGTGCTCTAAAAATGCTTGTCTTTCTCGGTAGAAGAATTTTTTTTTCAGGTTGATTTTTAAAACGGGTTCTGAGATTTGACTATACTTGAAAACTTAATTATTTACTGTATCTTGTCAACTGTCAGTTTAGTGCAGTGAATTGTGAACTGTTAGACAGCACTGTGAAAACAAAACACATAATGAATGCTTTTTAATGAGATTCCTTTTTCTGCTTTTCCTCTAATCAGGCCCTCAGAAATGTGATAATTTCTCTGAGAAGAGACCTCTTCTTGGTGTGTGTAAAAGCATTGGATCTTCTGGGTAAGGAAACTTTTAAAATGTACTGAAAAAGCAATCTATTTTACAGAACAAAAGAGATTTTTTCTATAACTTTCTCTGCTCTTTATTCAGAGCTTTTTTACATTGCGAAACTGAAATTTTCCCCCTCTAAACTTTCAACATGCCAGCTCCCATTTTTAGGACACATACCTTTTACAAAAATATTTTAAAACTCTGATATGAAGACCTGTGATATGAAACCCAATAGAAAAGAATTGAAATTGTGTGGGTTAATTTTTTCTTAACATAATCTCATTTTAATGTTCACGGTTTCTGATAGCAGTGGAGGAAGTTGTTACAGAAGAGTGGTTGAAACAAATGTCTAGGCCTGAAGTTAAATAAAGGAAGTTTGCGAGGGACAAGTGATATTTTATATGTATAACAGGGTTATTGTTTTGATGTAAACATTTGTCATGCATTGGAAAACACCCTCCTTCTTTTGTTCAATTGATGAATTGATTGGTTTGGCCAAGGGATCTGAGCTCAACACTTGCATTCTTTCTCTCACTTCTGTCTTGGCATGGCCTGGGAGACTCATGCTGGTCTCTCCACTGGTAGGCAGTTTTAGAGGGCCATGTTAAAGTCGCCCCGCTCTACGTCTAAATGGGTTAACATCCATGCTCACACAGAAGGACCTATTCCAAGAAGCAAAGGCTAAAATAAGCAAGGGAATCCTAGGTGACAGGCAATTTTAATGTTTTGTTTCTCCTGTTTCCAGGTCTTGTGTGGTTTATATAGTGTACTGGAGCTATTCAAAAAATACCAACTTCACTTTCCTGCCCATTGGAAACGTACTTGGTTGCCTTCTAAGCTATCAGCTGTAGGGTGGTTTTAATAAATTGTTTTAATCTATTATGATGGCGGTGTTGGGTCCATTGACTCAGATAGTGCTATAGGCTTAGACGCATATCTAGTGGAAAATACCGACTTCTCAAGGATAATCCTACGCACAGAGATTCAAAGGATAAACTGCTCAAGCAAATCTTCTTACAATAATTAGACTAATTCTGTGCCACACCTTTTTTTAATTAAGAATCTAATCACTCTGGGGATGGGTGAAGGTTAACCAGTAAACCCAAAAGAGTTCCCATGAGTGTTGCTCACTATGTACTGTTAGCATGAATGTCCTTTGTTAATAAACTGGCTTTAAATGTAATGACCAAAAATAAGCACAACGGAACTTCTTCCTTTATGTAAAACTGTTTATAGTGCGTAGTGTGCTTGTCAGAATGTTTATAATCTTAGGAGCCACTTATTCTGCCTGGGACTGTGTGTACTCTTTGGTTGTAAACATTACATTACTTTTGTTTGTTGTCGAGCAGGATTTTCCCTCTGATTCAGGTCAGTGATGTGTGTGAAATGTATGTTTCATAGAACTTGCTGTTCTTCATGGTATTCTTGAATAAGTGTGTGAGACATGTCTGAGATGTTAACAAAACAGGCATGTAAAGTAGTCACTGTTTTCTTATAACGGATGGCACCAGTAAAACTCAAGATGTCAGAGATTACTTTTTGTTAATTTTACTGCATTAAATGCTTTCATTTATTACATAAAAATGAGTAAAATTGGGTATATGGCTACCTAGTCATTCTTTAAATATCTGTAAATGCAATATGAGCTTTTAAACCAGGCCTGCAGCTCTGGCCACATCATAAAAACCTGATTTAAAAGAAGGAGACTGCTGTACAGGTTCTCTCTCTCCCTCCTTCCCCCGCCCCCCCCCATTGTAATGAAGCACTGGCTTGTATTTCACAATGAACCATGATCAGAAGAGTTCTCTGATCTGTTGGTTATTCATAAGGAGACTCTGTAGGAGTCATTGCAATATACCTATCAGGAACCTGCAGGTTGAGTTTCTGATAACTTACGTTCTCATCATAATGTGTTTTTTGTTTGTTTTTTGCAAAGCTTTGTGATCCAAGGATTACATCCATTTTCTTTCCATGTATGAGGTAGATCAAATTTTTTTAAATAAACAATTACCAACGCAGTCGCCATTAAAAAAACAAGAAAGAAAATCACTTTGGGGTCTCAAAATTTTAAGTCTGATAGAAGCCGGGAGGCAGGCGAAAGGAATTTCAGTGTTATGACTTCAATCCTGTTCTTAATTTGTGGTTTGTGCTTTGCAGCACCTTCAGTAACTTTTAATACATAGCTACTTCTGGACAGATAGTACATCTGGCTTAAATCTAGTTGAATGAGAAGGTGTCTGGAGAAAAATCTTACATTTATGGAGCATCTTTTTTTCCCCTGAAGGATCCCAAAGCACTTGATGGAATCTCTCTCCAATCACTCCCTCATGTACTAGTGAAATTAGGCTCGTTCTACCATTACATGAAGCACCATTCTGATAGCACACAGCAGCACTGTTAAACCTTTTAGGGTCTTAAGTATGACCCCTACTGTATCCTGGTTGATACATGAAGTAGAATTGACAATAATAGTTGCCAGTGACACAAGGTTTTTCAGCTGTATGCCTCAGAGCATTTTACAAACAAGCATTAAACTGCCCCGTTTCACAGAGAGGTCAGTTGAGGTGGGCTGGTCTGCTCTTTTTGTGTGCTGTTGAAGCACTGCATGAGTAGCTGATCCAGCAGACCTTAATGATATTGACCACAAACATGGTTCAGTGGCAGCGGTGCTCGGCCAGATGTATTGTTAATGAAACATGGTCCTAGTACCCTGTACATGGGAACTGTAACATGCATATGCCCTTACAATGGACCAGGGCAGTCAGTAGCGGATCTTTCTTCTGGCCCCTTCCATACATCAGACAGAGATGCCCTTCCTGTGATGTCTCTTTTATACACTGATAAAAATGAATTATGTATGACCCTTCTGACGTGGTTACCAACCACCCTACATCTTGTCCTGTTTGCTCAAACACCACATCTCTTTTTAGTGTGAGCCTTGAGGCGGGATCGGGCTCTCTACCAGCTAAGTCTGTCCCCCTTATGCTGCTAGGGTTCAGGTCCTTGTTATAACACACCCATGGCTAGGTCCTTAAAAGTCTGCTCCTTTCTAGATATTGGGGTGCTGGCAGTTCTGGGGTTTGGGGGCAGGAGGGGTTAGACAGCTATATTTCTTCTGCATTTAGAGCTTTATTTTCCAAAGGCTGGAGTAGGTGGGGGAATCCAGGCCTGCCTTCTCCACTGGGTTCCAGCTGAGGGCCCGTGTTTGGAACAGCCAGGACCGATCCTCTTCCATCCCTTGCTGCTTATTGAGCTGCCTCCTACCTCTTCTCAGCAACCCTCCCTGGCCTCTAGCCTTGCTTTTTTTTCTTCTTGAGTGGCGGCTTCTCAGGCAGCTTCTTGCCAGTCTGTTGGGAGGATCCCATCTCTGCAATCCTACAGTGTCTGTGGTAGTTGCTTTTCTCCTCAGGAGTTCTCCTTCAAACTGAGATTTTTAACCTCTTATCATGCCCAGGTGCTTCCCTGCCCAACTATCTGCCTCTGAGTTAGTCAGTGAGTTAATTTTGCCCAGGGCCAAGGTCTGCACCCTAAACCCTTTCAGAGGGCCAGCTACTCTTTCACACAGCCAAATGAGTTTGGATATGGTTATGAAAATGGGCCAATGTTTCTACCTTTGTAAAATATGGTTTAATGGCTCCCTCAAAAGACAATGCTTCCATCAGTCTAGTCAGTACCTCCAATGCCATGCCTAGGCATTGGGTCATCGCTGACTTACAGGGAAACATGTCACCTTACACCACTGACACCACTTCCAGATGTCCTCTGACCCTGCTTATTTTGAGGTCTGCTAGATCACAGTCTCAGGCTGTACGGTTGTAAATAAATTGTACCTTGTACCTTCTTTAGCCTGGACCAGTCTTGGTCTTTTTCTAGTGGTTCTTTAAAACTTCTGATTTCTTTCCTGGTTATTTCTTACGCTCCCCAGGGCCTCATTATTCTGCCCTTGCTTCTTTCTTGGCAGATTCTACCGTTCCCTTGGCTATTTCAATTGCTCTAAAACAGGGGATTTGGTAATACTGAGATTTGTTGGGAAAAAAAAAAAGAGGGAAGTGTCCTTTGAGGAGAGGTGAATGTCTGGTATAGTGGTTTTCAGCGCAGAGGGGGGAGTACTGTATGGTGTAACGTGTCAAACTCATCTTGGACCCCTCCTGTATCCAGACATAAGTGTCTTAGTTAAGATTTCTTTTTCTCAGCAAAAAAATTATGTAGCATTCATTTTTCTTAGCTCTTGTAAAACCTAGCTTGAAGCTATTAACTTTGTGGGTGTAAGGCAAAGAGCCAATACATTTTACACTTGACTCACAATAAAACCTCAGTATGTTACTCTTGTATTACTGTTTGGGGGTTAGTGTGAGCTATTGCACATGTTATCATGGAAACTTTTGAGCATGGGAAAACTTTCTTTAATTGTTAGAACTGTGTGCACACATTCCTATGCAGTGTGTGAGAGATTGTATTTACAAACGTGGTCATATTCTGTATAACATTCTCTCATGATTCCAGGAACTTGCACAGAGGCTCCTGAATGCCCAAAAGATAGCTCTGATCAATTGAAAGTCTGCTTTGTATTAGAATAGCATTTAGAAATTTTAGACCTTATTGATACTAGACTGTTAAATAATAGAATTCTAATAGAGAGCAGTTCATACATAAATGCACACCTGCACTGTTATTGCATATTAGGACTTCATAGCACTTCATCTATTAGGATTGTATTAGTGAGACACTGACAGATTCATGTTAGGGGCTGGAATTTCCTGGTTCTAACTTCTAATTTGCATTAGTGGTTAATCTCAGGAAATTCATTCGTACTCCTTTTGATATAAAGTAAATTCAATACAATGAAGATCCTGTAATAGAATGGTATTGTTAAAGCATTTTAATGTAGGACATTGTTTGTTCTTGGAATCTGAAAGATTTTCAAGTTATACCGAGTGTGATACACTTTAAAGCTATCACTAAGGTTAAAAAAGGTCATTTTTACCATCCATTTACCGTACCATACATGTTAATACCACTAAGAGGAGAAATTAATTTTAGCATGATTTTACCTGTCAAAATAAATGTCTTGTATGTGGTGCAACTGCAGCATTTGTTTCCTTGATTATGAAACAGACATTGTGATATGTAAAATGAACATCAAATTCATCTGTTGCTTTATTGTTGACTCATGACTTCTTTACATTGTCTTTACTGTTGTCTATATGGTAGCTGTTAATACATGCAGGCAGCTTTCCACTGAAACCCCTAATATGCTGTTGTAGCGTACATTGTCCATTGATCCAAGAATGTCTTATTAAATTTAAATCTGTTTCCCAAGAAATTAAGCTCTAAAGTAGATGATGTGTTGATAAAGTATGGAGACCTGAAAAAAACACTTATTGTAAAGTGACCTAACATTAGGTAAGGCAGTTTTTATATAATCAGGGCTTTTATTGTTATGGTACTCGGGTACTGACTAACAGCACCTTTTTTTTTGTTGATGGTACTCAGGAGTATTGAGTACTGGCACCTTTTCTACACAGTGATGAGGCCCTGGCTCTTGACGCCATAGCTGGTGACCACACGTCCCCAACTGAGTAACAGCATTTTATTAAAAAAATAAAAAGCACTGGATATAATGCACTTTAAATTTAGGCAGGTTAAGTAAAGGGCTAGTTTTATATAAGAGTTTTGTCAACAGAATAGTGGAAATGTACACATTGAAATGCTTCCCCCACCAGTGTAACTCCCTTGCTATGCTGACATAATAAAACAACCTCGACAAGAAATGTAGGGCATATGTTGACATCATTAGAGTGACACATGGTCAATGATGACGCTGCGTTCCTTACATTGGCTGTCATTTTTGTCAATTTCCCAGCTTCAGTGGTGCCATGACATTGACAAGAACACCGGGTTGCTAGAGTTTAGCTGCGCTCCACTCTCCTAGAGAGCTGAGGAGCTGAACTGGGAGTGGTGAAGGAGGGCGGCAGCCTGCTGGGACCTACCAATGGAGCTGAGGGACCTGTTCTCAGCTCCCCCCATTGCCCCTCTTAGGTCCAAGGAAGCTCTCCTGGTGAGGGGCACACCACCAACCCAACAGGGGTAACGTGGACATCAGCCACCACTGTGATTAATGCGGTGGCTGTAAGATGGCCTGACATGTCAACTTATCTTTGTTATGTAGACAAGGCCTTGGATTCTAAACAGCTACTTAGAATTGTAGGGGTTCAGTTTTAGTGTTCTAACTACACAGCTTTAATGACAGTTACATGGTAGAAAGCCTGCTTTAATACTTTTATCGGAGTTTGTCTTCAGAAGATCTCCACTAAAGCAAGATAAAGGTATTGTAGTGCAGTGTCTTTATTGAGACAGTGCAGCTTCCAAGTGTAGAATTGTTTAAAAAAAAAAAAAAATTATACACAACTGCCCTCAAAAGCAAAACAATGCAAAACTTTAGAACCTATGAGTCAAAGCACAAAAGGGCATATGAATGTTTAGCATATCTGGCATGTAAATACTTAGCAACCGTGGCTGCAATGGTGCCATGTGAATGCCCACTCTCACTTACAGGTGACATTGTAAATAAGAAGTGGGCAGCATTATCTCCCGTAAATGTTAACATACTTGTTTGTCTTAGTGGGTGGCTGAACAAGAAAGAGGACTGAGTGGACTTCTATGAGGTGAATTGAAAAATGCTATTTCTTTACAGTGCAAGTATTTGTAAAATAAAAATATTATGAAGTGAACATTCTGTTTTTGTGTTATAACTGAAATGAAGATATTTGAAAATGTAGAAAACTTCCAAAAATGTTTATAATGAGTTCAGTTGATATTCTGTTACTGTTTATAGCAGATCACAAACCTAGCCTCCATCTGAATTAACTCAGGTTTAAAAGAAGTTCCTTTGATCATAAGGGGCTAGGTCTGGGCTCTAATAAAGTAGCTGGAGATTCATTCAATGGTTTAGGGTGTAGAAGCTTTTTCAAATAAATCTCCCCACTGATGGCCCACCACCACATTTTAAAAAAAAATAAAACCACCCCAAAAACAAACAAACCCCCCCCCCCCCCCCAGAACCTTTTCGTGGTTCATCAACATTTCTTTTAAATAGGTCAGCCAAGATTTGTGGCCTTTCACAGTACATAATCCACCAGATGATTTTAGATGAATAGATCCTATGCTCTTATAGGAAAGTGGTAATTTGTTTATATCCCCTAAGGAAACTCATGTTACATTGGGCAAAAGTCAGGAATTATTTATAAAAAAAAAAAAAAAAAGTGGCTAGTGCCCAATAGACAAAATACATCTTTTTGTAATGAGTGTCTTTGAACTGAAGTGATGAATTTACTTTTGTATAAGCTGTACTGAAGGCTAATTTTGCTGCTTTGAAATAGCTTTCTGGCATATAGTTGGAGGTGACATCAACTGTACTGTTGAAAATAAGTTCTTTACAAAACTTCTGTATCGTGCCAGCTCCATAACTTCCCTGAATGATTATTTATCTGGACATGAAGCTACACGTTATAAATTCAGTCTTTTTCCTACAATTTGGGTTGCAATGTAGTTTTCTAGAAACCCATGTCAACTCTTTTAAGTCAGATTTTCCATCTAGAACTAAATTCATAAAATTACTAAAGGCTTGAACAGTTTCACTGTATAATCCATTTCAAAATAACCGTTTTTTCAACCACCAAAAAGGATGCAGTCTTGACACGTAAATGGGAAACAGATTGTGTTTTTTGGCTGATACTGCGGTGCTGGTTTAGATGTTGGTTCAGTCAACTTCAGTCTTAGATTACAAGATTTGCAAATTAAAGGAAAACCAAAAAGGAAAGAACATCTGCGTAAATTCTGTCTTTGTGGAATTTTGCATAGGCATGTTCACTATGCTTCTGGTTGTAGGAGGGACAATAAGTTACACCAAAAAGAAAGTTAAAATGTTCTGAGGCCCATCAGAAAAGATGAATTTTAAGTAGTGAAAAATCAAAATTAGAAAGCTGTAAAATGAATGCATTAACTTTCCCCACAAAATCAGTTTTCCCTACAGTATCTTGAGGGGAAAAAAAAGTTAGAATAAAATCTAAATTCTCCTCTCTACCAGTGTGCTGAATTAGTCCTCTAGCTATTAAACTACAATGATTAATGTTGAACATATGATAACCTCATATAACCTACTAATTCAGTACAGTAGTACATGTATGTCAGAGAGGAGAATTTAGACCTTTATGTAACATTTTTTTCTCCGATCTAATATTGCTGAAAACCCAGTAAATGGCTTACCTCAATAGTGGTGTTTCTTATCTAATCACTTCACATTAGAGAAAAATACTTTTCACAAAGAACTTTGAATGAGCTGAGCACCTTGCTGCATTTATTCCAAGTGTATATTGCTCTTTAAAAATATGTTAATCCCTGCCTTCAGTAGTTTACAGTCTATACGTGATTCCTCAGATAGAAATACAGGCATGGCTTGTTAGATTAGCCATAGAGGGTTTCACAGTTGCTGCTTTTAAAGCCCAGAGGAATCTTTATGATGAACCAGCAGACCTCCTGCATACCGTAGGCCAAAGTATCTCTGAGTAATTTCTGCATTCAGCCCACTTTTTGGGGTGGGGGGGGGAGTTGGAGCATATATTCCATGAAGATATCCAGTCTTAATGTAAAAACCAGAGGTCCTGTGGCACCTTAAAAACTAACAGATTTCTTCGGGCATAAGCTTTCGTGGGCTCCAACCCACTTCGTCAGTCTTAATGTAAAGACTTCAAGTAATGGAGAATCTGGAGTGATTGGAAGAATGAAAAGGAGGTTACTGAAGTGTCTGAGAAGCAAAAAGTAGTTCCTGGCATAGGACGTTGCATGAAATAAGGTGGCATGCCGAGAGTTGGAGGAGGAGGAGGAGATGGAAAACATGTAATTTAGCTAATTAACATTTTTCTGTTTAGAGAAATTGGCTTACAAGACTAAGCAATTAGCAGAAGCAGCTTTTTAAGAAATGTATAGTTCGTTTTTGTTAAATAGATTGAAACCTGCCAATGTGTTAATACTGGTTTTATTGAACAATATGTTTAGAGGAATATTGTTTATCAAAAAAGCTGTTTGACTAGGAAAAATATAAAAATAATGTTAAAACAGCTTTAATAACATGTTCTTTAAAGATTTTGTATGAACTCTGCATTTATCTGGCAACCAGCTTTTCTTCTGGTTAATGGTAGAATCAGCATCCAGTTCTCAGAATCTGTGGTTTGTAACTTTTAAAGTTAGCTAGCTGTGAAATGATTTAGAAGTGACAAACAGCATAGCTTTCTTGAAGGATCACCCAGGAGACGGAAATTAACTATGATGAATGTAGTTCTTGTTCAGAGTTCTCACACTGCTGAGTAACCATCTCTGATATGTTTGAACTGGAATGCCAATGGAAATCCAGTGGTTATGCCTCAGAGCCACCAGGTTATGCCAGGGATTCAGTGATAGGGTTGGATGTGTGAAGGGTATATCCATTCGTAATCAAGATGATCAAGTATAACGTTTTACCTTTTTAATTTCAAATGACCCATAAAATAAAAAATGAGTTGGACAGATGGTTATGATTTCTGATTTTATTGTACAGCGCCAAGTAGATTTCATAAAGTTTGTAAAATATTAGCAGTCCTTTGTTTTCATGAGATTTTGTGTGATTCACAAAGTTCTGTAAATTCTTTCTTGTCACCACCCTTGCTTTTCACAGCCATCAGGGTGGTTAAAATAGCTTTAAATTAAAACCTGCTCCCTTTCAAGAAATTAAATACTTGGAGACTACATGTTTGCTCTATTTGGAGCCCTGAAACAAGTCCAAAAAAACAGCAAAATTCAGCCCAACCCATAGCTTCTACTTCATTCACAAAGTCCTATGTGGTTTTAGGTATGATGAATAGAGCTATCTGGAGCATGGCAATTCTATTTTGCAACTGCTTTTGAATGTTTCTGCTAAATGAAATTGTTGAAACAGCTGTTTTCAAACCAGAAAACTCAGGGTTCTGATTCAGCTCCCTCTGTTTCCTTGTCCTCCCACCTTCTTGTCAGAGGTGACAAGAGAGCCCTGGATTGCAGAAACCTTCTTGATTAAGAATGTCATCTAATTGACGTGTATCCATGAAACATTTTGGCTGTAACAAAACAGCATATTTTGACAATGTCATAAAATGTGGTCATAATATAGGATTTTGTGGAGTTTGTTGATGATGTATTCAGTCTTTTTATGAGAATACAAGAAGGTCCACAGTCTAAATCTCTTTGTTACTGCTTTGGGCACTGACCAGGGAGGCATTTCTGGATTGTGTGTCACTACCTCTCATGAAAAGAACATATTGCTTCAATGCTTCCATCCATGAGGATTTTAGAAAAAAGCTCAGGATCCTATAGTTGATAGAGCAATTACTAGACACCTTTGTGAAACTTTGTTCTTTTAAACATTTTTCCCCCCTAGCAGGGATATAGCTTTTTCTTTCCTTCCTAAAACCTGACATGTACAATAACCTTTTGCAGGTAGAAGTAGTCTTGTCCTGTTTCTATCGTATCACTTTTGAGGGAATTTATTCCAAATTAATTAATTTGGTACTGTGAGAAACCTATGAAGCTTTGTCCACTGGAATGTGCATTGTCCCATCATCTGCAGAAGACTCTTCTGGTCCTAGCAGATGAAAATGATGCCACCTATCTGGTACATTTACTGTTGACCGATAGGGTCAGAAAAATGTGGGGTTCTGACATGCTAAAATCAAAGTTGCAGATGGATTCTGTCTGATAGAACTGACTTGAACTATAAAAAAGAATAACCATTGGATTAAAGCATGTTGTAATGATAATCCAACCCTGTCAGATCTGCAAGGAAGCAAATGAAAATGTTGGGGTTAAATACTGGCCAATAAATAAGAACCCGAACTTTGCTAAATATGTGTGTTCAGGTTTGGTTTTCAGAGCTTTGAAAGGTCTAATTTATGAAACTGTGAATAAGCTGAACATTTCTAAGTAATTTTCTTTTTTAGGATGGGGCAGGGGAGAGGAGCCTCCCAAATTGGACCATAATTTCATCTCCGCTTCGGTTATTGGCTTCCTCCAAACATAGTATGGGGAGGGGGAGAAATAGTGTTCTCTTAAATGCATAGCCAAATAAAACCAGCTGTAGTGCATACCTTACCTGAGTTGCTTGTCAAAAGAAGTTCCCCAGGGAAAAGATAATATAGAGCGCGGCTACAGGCAAAGCTGCTGGTTCTAGGACCGCTTTAAATTATTAAATGGTGTAAATGCTATAAAGTTAATTAGAAGAGGAACAAACTCCACAAAGATAAATGTGTTTCCAATATGGGTCTCAGGGAGGGTACAGTAGAAACCAGTGAATGAGAGGAAATTTATTTCTGGCAGCACTCTAGACATGGAACTGTGGTTGAACTTTTTACCCTAATTACGTCCCCGCTAATGCCTGCAGCGGTCTGGAATCAAAGCGGCCCTTCAGGCCCTGGAAAGTCTCTGATGTGGTGAGCGTTTGTTGTGTGATGAGGGTTACTTAAGAAAAAAATGGAATATTGTGACAGGATTTTTCAAAATTTCTCAGTTACCACCCACCTCACTTGTTGCCTACAAAAATAGAGTAATTGTTTGCATCTGTGTGTTTTTGTCTGTCTCAGAAATAACTGTTATAAATCAATGTGACATAGATCGAAAGAACCTTTTTCAGGATAGTGTTTTCTTCGCAGAATATGTGTTTTAGGGTCAGGTTTTGTGTAGTGTTACCACCACGTGTAAGAATAACTTGCAGTACATGGCAGAATATCCATGCTTGAAATCTCAGATGATGTAAAGCTTTTATTATATAATTGCTAATGTTAGTATGAGTTACTTTCAGATAAAACATTTGTAATTTACCTTTTTTATTTTGAGAAAGTAGGGCTAAGTATTAATTCTTACTCTTCATGGAGCCTGTCTTTAGTGAACCACATGAATTAGTAACAGTGTGCAGCGTTTGTCACATAAATAAACTCACTAGTAGCTGACCTTTGCTTCTGTCACTACCTGATATTTTGTGTCCCTAAAACAGTCTCTCTGGAGTCCCTGCTTTCAAAAGTATACCAGATTATACCGAGGGGAGTACTGGGCACAAACATTCATGTGTAGATTAGTTTTATTGTTTAAATCACTCTGAGGTGAGGCAAGGGATCATGGAAAAACATAATGGCTACAATTCTTTAAAGCTTTACTTGCCTGGTATAATTCTTCAGTGGTAACATTTTATTCGTGACATGATACTTGAAATATTAGAATTGCTATTGACTTTAAATGAATGCATAGACCATAGTGGCGATTTAAAAGTTACACAAAAATCTACATTTAAAAAAACATTATTGAGGTTGCAAAATCCAATCACTGCAAAGCTAGGAGAAGCCAGAATGAAGGTGGTCTGAGCAACCTTAATTTGGCCCTCTTGTGTGTATGCACTATGACATGATCTTTAATTTACATGATCACAGGACCAATGCCTTAGTTTCAGTGCTCAAAATGGTTGGCAGTCACTTAAGGAACACCTTGTTCAATACTTTCTTTCTTGTTCATTGCATGGCTCTGCCTGTTCTTGCTGTATATTATTCAAATCCTACTCTGAAGGCAGAATTATTAATTTCCTCAGGGGTTTCCTACAGCATTCACCATTACAGTATCCGAGTGCATCACAAATTTTAATGATATATTTTCATAGCATCCTTGCAAGAAGGGTTGAAACTGTTATCCCCATTGTATGGATGGATATCTGAGATACAGAGAGATTAACGCTAAAGGTTATCACTAATTTTGAAAGTCCAGTCTGAGCCCCAGTAAGATTGGATTTTTTCCAAGTGCTTAGCATTATATAACTTGTTACATATTCAAGCCGCATCTCCTATTGACGTTAAGTTGCAACTGTGAGGACCAGATTTTTTAAGGTATCTAAGTGCCATACTCCCACTGAAATAAGAGTTAGGCATCTAAATATTTTTTAGAAAATCTGTCTCCAAGTGCTCAGCAGTTCTGCAACTCGGACCCCTGTGCCTCAATCAGGCTCCCAGACAATAAGATGCAGACATGAACTGACCACATGTGAAAAGTTGGTTTGTAAGTGACTTGAGAAACATCACTTAGGAATTTTGTGGCAGCAGAAGGGAGAGAATCCAGTTCTCCAAAGCAGCATTCAACTGTCTTCACAATAAGACCCTCAGTTTTCTTCTTGCAGTCCCTGTCTCGTTCCTTGCACACCTTCCAACTTCTGCAGCGAATAAACAGGAGCACTGCAGAGGACAGCCTCATTTACTACCCAGCCCCTAAGCTGGGATTCTCTGGAGAAATGGTGTGTGACTAAAGATGATATAACACAGCATGTACCCAAAGGGCCAAATCAAGGCTGCACAGACAACCTTAATTTAGGCGTTTTCTAGCTTTTGAGTCTTGACTTTAGAACCTTTTGTATGTAATTACTTCGCTTTTTAAAAAAAGCGAACTGAAAAGACGTTCCTTCATGTGTAGAGTCATACAGGAACACAAAGTTCAACTGGGTTGGACCTTCTGCCTGGCCACACAGAGCTCTGCCACTTGAGGTGACAAAGGAACTGATGATGACAATCTGCTAGTGCTATCTGCTATCTGAAACAGTACCAGAGGTGGATGGGAAAGTTTGCCAGTGGGCTTCAGCGATTACTTGCTGACAGCAGAGGACTGATGAGACTACATAATCATTCCAGGCTCTGGAGGGGAGAGGGTCCTAGTGGGCACCCTCTTCTGACCCTTTCCCCTAAAGTGTGACCCTTTCTCTCCCATTCCCTCCAACCTTTCATTGCCCAGGTCTTCACTTTCCCACTCCAGCTCCTTATTCTGCTTTCCACTCCCCAGATTTCTTGTCCTATTCCCAGTCTTCCCATAATTCTTAGTCCCCAGCCCTGCTACAACTCCATCAGAGTTTTCTTTCCATCTCCACTCCCCATCATAGTCACACCAGGTTCTCTTTCCCAATCTAGTCCTTTTCTTCCTCTTGGTCTAGCACTTGTCTTTTCAGCATTTAAGGCAGACATACTTCCTCCTCCTCAGTACGGCCTGGGACCCTTTATGTGGTTAGTAAACTCAGGTGAAACAGGCTCCCTATTTTCAGCTGCCAGGCCGTATTCTGGCATGAAACAGCAATTATGGAAAGTTGGGCTTCATCCTTGCAGCTCGAAACTGGAAGGGGCATGTGCAGTTGTTCTTTAAGAATGGTAAGTGCAGTCCCTGTTGGGAGCTGGGAGGGGTTGGGGCATGCTCAGTTGCCTTGTGGGGCTGATGCATGTGCCGTCTGCTTAGCTGTAAAGAGCAGAGAAAGGCTTGAGTGTGCTTACTAAGGGTGGGATCTCCAGAGATGTTTAGGTGACAAACTCTAAGGAGCTGCCACTGAAATGACCTGAAGAGTCATCAAAGCCTTATTATTTGAGCAGGTTTTCCCAAGAACAGCAAAAATCACATGCCTTACACAAAGGCCACTCTGATGACTCTGAAATCCCAGCTCCAAAGCATGGGTATACTAGACGTTTTCAAAGAACCAGTCTCAAGAATTTTTTAACACGAGCAAGACGATGTCTGTTTTCCTAGCAGTGTTCTAGGAAATGGCTGGTTTTGGCTAAAATTTTCCAGAAATACTCACTTTTTGAAGCAGACACCTGATATGGAAAATTTTAGCCCAAATAGCTCAAGCTTGGCATAGTTATAAGCAACTGAAAACTGAAATGGAGAGTGTGTCTGTTTTAATAATAGGTGATGCTATCAGTCCCACCTATAATGTGCAACTAATGAAGTGTTTTACAACCCTGTTATCTTAGAATAACTTGCCAATGACATCTGGGCATATCTGTTTAAAATTAATAGGATTGCACATGTCACTGTGAGGGCATCACTGGAAGAGTGGCATTGCAAACGTGTTGCTGGGGTATTTCTCTAAATATTGTGTATGAGATGGTAAGAACCCATTGTGACTGTTGGAGCCCAAGACTCATGTGTTGGGCTAGCTATTGGAAAAGGCATTTCAAATGTATGTTTGTTTGTTTTTCAATTTAGAGCAAATTGGATCTTCAAATCAGTGAGAGAAAATGGATGTGGAACCCCCACAGAACAATTTTAATAGAACATTTTAAGATAGAACTGTGCTTATAGCTCTCTGTCACAAGCTAGAGAGTATTTAATCTCCCATAAACTGCATTCTACTTTTGATGTAATAGAGAAGAAAACTTGTTGATTCAGGTATAATTTACCTTGAGATTATATATATCCCCCAAGGGACATGGTAAATAACATTCTGCTAATAGTTCTAAAGTGGTGTGTGGGATTTTCAAAAGAGAACCCGCATCATGTTCCTAAGGAGCATAAGTTCTCTTGACTTTTATCCTTTGTGCTTTTGGTCAAACTGTGACAAAGTTATTCTTTAGAAGAAAAAATAAGGTGCAAAATTTACAGAATTAGTGTACATATACTGCATTTCCCGACAATGATGCGTATTCATTCTCCCAGTCTCTTGAATGCTTCTCAAATGTCATTGACCAGAAAGTATTCTCTTTAAGTTATGCTTCAGACTCGCAAAAGAAGTGTGAGTATTGATTTGCAGTAGTATGTTTATTGGCAGACTGTGAAATTGCAGGGCCTGCCATAACTATAAAGTCTTAAGTGGCTCCACAAAGTGCTGTGCTTGCTTGGTAAGTTTGGCTGTAGTTGAGATCTTTCAGTGTGAATTATAGCCAGTTTTTAGAACTGCAGCTTGCAGACATACCATATTTTCGTACTAAGCTGTGGCATGGGGCTGCCTTTCAGTATCCAGAAAGTTTCTACCTTGTTTGTCTTGTTTTTCATATCTTGTATGTCAATAGAGATCAGTCTGTCATTCAGCAAATAGAAATGAAACATTTGAAAGTTTCTATATGATGAAACTCTACTCCCTATCCGCTCAGACGGCTCAGGTTACATTTTGGTTAGGGTTTTTTTCCTACTGAAATTACTTTGAGTAAAATAAATTGACTTTTACTACCATTGAATTAATCCGTAACAGAATAAGCTATAGGATCAAGATCTCCCAAATATGAGCTCTGTTTTAACCACAAGACCATCCTAGATTATATTCTTAGAAGAATTATAGAAATATATGTATACAGACATATGCTCATTCATTTAATGATCAAAGGCAGCCAAAATCTGCTCAGCTCACACAGAAGTCTGGTCTGCTTACACACAAAGAGCAGAACTTGGCCCAGTAGTTACATCCAGAAGCATCATAAAAATTTAGTTCTTTATACTGGATTTGCAGATGCATTACAGTTAAAAATTGAAAATGAAATGTTTGTCCTGGAGGATAGCTATCTTTAAATAAGTGTCAGTAGATATACCAATGTAATGGAACTATGCTAAAATACTGTCAAACCTTCTGTGTTTGTTTATTATATTAAAGCATGAAACTGCCTGACTTTGCTGGTCCATCTGTGTACTTGTGATTTAACTATTGGCTAATTCGGAGATCAGAGTGCAACCCCTCATAGATGACAAGAAGGTGACACTTTCTTGAAGGACTTTGCTTCCCCAATATTTTTCTTAGTTCATATTAAATTGCTTATCTTATATTAACTAATCCTTAAATATGATGGGGACTGCAGCATTTTGTGACATGTGGCATGTCTCAGTGAAGTGGAAAGCATGTTGCTCTCTGCGTTTTCAACTCAGGCATGCCACAGCTGAAAGGCCAGCTTGTGCTATAATTTACACTTCAGTGGCAGGCATGCCACATGTCACAGAATGCAGCAGTGCATCACTATAAAATGCTGCTGTCTCACTGGGGTGCGGAGTATTGTTTGGCTATCTCTAATTTCATACACTGTAATAATTGGTTTGGTTTTGAGCTGTTCGTTTAAAGAAAATGGCTTGAAAGTCTATTCTGGATCACGTAACCAGAATGAGTAATGTGGTGGACAGAGGACATGCTAACAGGAACACAATCCATATTATTGAGAAGGCAGGAGGTGGGAATTGCTGCCTTCTCCCAAAATGGAAGCGTGAGTTATACAATCATCTGCTGCCCTTGTCACATGGAGAGAGAATTGAGTTTGTGGCTGTTTGTGCAAACTCTGTTCTGGATTAAGCAGCCAGTAATGTTTGTTCTATTTTCCAAAGGGTTATCCACCCTGCTCTCTCATTGCCTTCTCCAAATGTGTATTGACTTATGACATAATTAGCTCCTCTCTATTGTTGGGGCTACCTGCTTTCGAAGGGCAGAGGTTACCATATATATTATAATTACACTTTGTAGTGTTAAAAAAAACAAAACCCCACAAACTGGTGAGGAAGATATATTGAGTGTACTCAAATGCCATCCCCTAACATCCTGGCAGCAGGTGGAGGCTGGCTTTTCAGTGGTTAAAAGATAATCAGGCTTCTCTTCTGCCTATGGTGATTGGTGAGAGGTGCTTGGAAGTATGCATTTGCAGTAATGAAGCGTCAAAAGATCATTCCTCCTATCCTGTTTTACACACCCTCCCCCCCCCCCCCCCCCGAATCAATATGCTTAAAAAAGGAGGGCAGCTAGGCCTGGGACCTGTATCTGTTTCCTTCTTCTTAACGTCCTTAGATTGCAAACCTGTCAGTACGGTGGGTCTCCTTTTTCTCCCTGTGTTTATACAGTGTCCAGCACAGTGGAGCCCCTTGGTGCTTTGTGATGCTCCTGGAGTATAAATAGTTGACTGAAGTAAAAATGTAATTTATCTGGGGGGACATGTATCTTCTTGGCATAATTGAACACACACTAACACTGTAACAAGGAGGGAGATCTGAAATTGGAGGACAAATGGCAGGCTAGCTCTGGAGATTTTGCTGAGATTCTGGTTCAGTGACGGAAGTAAAACCTAGTTATCTGGTCTGATGGACAGTAGATGATACAGTAATACTTTGAATTTCTTTATACGCTCCCATGGAAGATTTCCGAATTTAGAGATGAATGAATTAAGCCTTGTAACCTCCCCTGCAAGGTAGGCAAGTTTAGTTATCCCCATTTTCAGGTAAAAGAAATTTAGGCAGGGACTCTGCTGGGTCAGGAGTTTGGCTTCTGTGGAGGTGAGCCAAGACATTGTACGGTTTACATACTGATTGTCCCTCAAGGGCCTTTTACAGATGAAGAGCCCCATCTGGAATGATAAAGTTTGGGTTAGCTGGGTGCCCGTAATGACTATCTGGCCCATAATATTTTGCTTTGGGCATCTGAAATGTGTCTAATGCACAGATCCCAACTAGAGCATGCTAGAATGGGCTGGTCGCACTTTGTCTCAAAAATATATATGGCTGAGTAACTTTATGCTTTCCTTTCTGGAAATTAACCAGTTTCAAACATTTAACTCGGTCAAAATCACTTATGTAGATCACTTGCTGCATGATTGATGCATCAAGCCTTCACTGTTTCCCCCTGTGAACTGTTCCCCTATTTTTGTTTATTTCATCTGAATTTAGGGTGAAAGCCCTTGGAAGCAGAGACTGTCTTATTCGCTGCCTTAAAAAATGCCTTGAATATTCATGCCACTGTGATAAACGCTATTTGTGGTTGCCGAATGGCGCATGCACGTTGTGTGCGTACTACGGTCTAGTATTACAGGAAGTGGATGCGCTTGATCTTTTGTAGGGGAGTGGTGGCCTTGCCCCTTACAAGCAGTACTTGACAACTGATTAATAGAATGATGCTCACAACAACTTCACAGAAGTCTGTATGTCCAATCCTCTCAACTAAAAGTATCAGGGAGTGAGTTAGGGATGGGGCTAAAACTGAGGGGGAAACACTATCCTTGAATTATCAGTACAGAATTGTTATAACGTGCAATGCTATATGTGAAAAGAGCATGGTAGGAGAAGGGGTGGGAGGCAGGGGAGTGGTTTCCTAAAACTGAGTAGAAGAAATATATGCAAACAGTTCTTTAAAAAGTTGACTTTACATAAATATTAATGTTAAATAGGAGAAATGTATATACTATAAATATTTATATATTATAAATATTTGTACTTTTTGTATGAATTCTCCAGCTCCACGTTCATTAAATTCCAAACACAGGTTCGCTTTATTCTATCTTTACTATGCATGTAAAGAGTTCTGAGTCAAAAAAAAAAAAGTTCGGTAACTCCTGGCATCAGAAAGGCTTTTTGCTAGTGATAGTACACAACTTCTTCTGAAGATGCGCTTCTGAAAACTTTGTGCTAACGGTAGGTATATTCTTTGGCCTGTCCCCTTAAATACATTTGATGTAAAAGACTAATAGATGGCACAAATAGGTCTCTGTAAGCTTTAAAATGAATTGGTGAACCAGAACAGAGGAGGAAACCAGAAAGCAAATTTCACACACACTGTACATGTTTTGAATTTATTTTAAAATATATGCACATACATGATTCAAAATATATCTTAATTTCTGTGATGTAAATGTTAGGGAAAATGTTACAACTTGATTTTTTTAATCTGTTAATTGCATTTATCTAGTTGGTGTTTGTCTTGAAATACTATTTAGATTCTGTAATTATAGCTACTGATAATGATAAAATGCTCAATAACTATATAACATGGCAACTTAACACAGTTGTCTTCTATAATTTGTAGCAAAGCAGTTAGTAATTTTGCATGTGTATATTAAATGTTTCATTCCATAACTTGCAGTGTCTGTGTATGGTATGGCATAACGTAAAAACATTTAATATACACATGCAAATTATTACTATATTGCTGGTTAGCTACCTTGTTTATAAATTATGGAAGGGTGTGTGTGTTTATACGCATATATGTAAAATGTGATTATTTTAGTCTGAGAAAGGGGAAAATGAGGTACAGAAGGGTCTAGTAAATTGTTCAGCAGTATATGAGGAGTTGCCATTTGATATAGTAACATAGTCTCTTGCACTAATTATTAGTGATGCTGCCTTTACAGAGACATGACTTGTACATGAAAATTTAGGAAACAAGATTGTTGCTTTGCAATTTAGAGAATACTTAACAAGTAAAATGACCAATACTGGTATTAATTATTGGTGTCGATCCATGTACAAAGTTGAATAGCATTGCTTGGACCTGTATTGTGAATTGTTGAAGGATTTGGACAACAACATTACCTCCTTTCCCTGCTCTCCGCATCTCATTCCCCTAGTGGTTGTAACTGTCAGTATGAACTGATGTATGTAAGCATACCGCTGGGGCTGCTTCATTCCTTGGCTCTTTTATTTGAACAGTTGATTTGAATATTGAGCACACAATTGCCCATATAGTATGAATCAGAATATGTGTAGTTTGGGTCTTGGCAAAGGCACACCACTTCTTTTTTTTTCTCCAAACATTTGCTGGTACCCATGAGAAAATAAAATATGGCAAGGAACCACTTCAGTATTTTTTCTTAGCTAGAACTCAGGTTCACTCCTTACCTGTTAGAGCTGTTTCTGGGTGATGACTGGTTTTTATAGTTTTCCAGAATATGCTGGGATATGAAGACAGAATTTAACCTCTTTCTCCTGGTAGATAGATGGAGGTAGAGAATATGGAAATTTCTATGTTACTACTTAGATTTGTTCTAATTGATTAATAAAGATAAGTGTGGTGCTTGATCTTTTGGAGTCTAATTCAAAGAATGTAATGCCAAATCAAATATATTCCTTTATATTTAAAGAATTGGATTTACTAACACATGCCGGTTGGGTGCAGCTTTTTCTAATTTAAAAATAAGTGCTTCCATGCTTCTTGCAATTTGTGGTAGTTTAAAATGTCTCTGCTGTTTTGTGTTTCACCAATACGTGCACATTCTTCGAAAATGTCACTTTCTCAAATACCTTGTCTTGTTTTTTCATAAAGTTGAATGAATCTGTTAAATTTCGTGAATGAAAGTAGTAAAAGCTATTATGTATAGAGGAAAAACCTGAAATCAGTAACTGAAATTATTAAAACTAATTACTTGCAGTTTTGATAGATGATACTTAAGATATTTTGTCAATAATTTTTAAATATGCACTTATTATAGTATACAACAGTAGTTTAAGAAAATGTCTCTCTTCATAAATGTGTAAAAATCTTTAAGACTGCATACCAGATCTGAAGTTTATATAATTTTACTTTGAAGGTCCTTTAGAAATACTTCCTAGTATTTGTATTTTTTTTGTTTAAACAAACAGAAATCACTAGCAATGAAGATATTGTACACAGGAGTTTTGTGAGTTGAAGAAATTTAATTAATATCACTGACAGTATCAGACAGATAAAATATCACTAAGATAATGACCATTGGCAGAAATTTCGTTTCTTAATAGAATGGTAGTTTAGCAAAGAAATTCAGTGTGTCCAGGAAAAGCTGAAGCAGTGACAGACGTATTCTAATGGTTAGGTGGTTTTTTTTTTTTTTTTTTACAAAATCAAGAGTGCATTGCTGAAAATTAAATTCTGCTTCAAAATAGAATAATCAAATAAGGCCACCTGACATCATTTTGAAACAGTGCAATGGCAAGCAAGCTTTTTTCTTTTATTTTTTTTAAATAATAGAAGACTTTCATAGATAGCTGCCAAATGTAAAGAATTGTTTCCAGATTTTTTATTCTTATATTTGTTTTTTGAGTGAATTATTGACAGATATGTCATAACTCTGGTAGAAACAAAATATCTGATGCTTTCAACTGAACATAGAAGTGTTGCTATAGCTATAAATCTTGATAGTCATTAGTTTTCAACTTTGAGGAGTAAAATTTACTAATTCATATGCAATAAAATTTATTAATCCACACACCATGATTTGCTGCAGTCATTTTAACAGTATTTCTCAGAGTAGCTCCAATGTGTGAATTTTTTCAATAGACATCAGTGGTATTACTCGCATAAGTAAGACCAGCAGGATTTGACCTTTAAAGTACAGAATGCTATCATGAGGTATGGTTTTATAGTACTAATGCTTCCTTGTTTTTACAAAATGTTAGTAAATGTACTATATGATGGAGTCTAAATTAGCTGGTACCACTCAAGAAAGAGGTCTTGGAGTCATTGTGGGTAGTGGTTGAAAACATCCAGTCAATGTGCAGAGATAGTCAAAAAAGCTAACAGAATGTTGGGAATCGTTAGGAAAGGGATAGATAATAATAAGACAGAAAATATTATATTGCCTCTTCATAAATCCGTGGTATGCCCAGATCTTGAATACTGCATTCAGGTGTGGTTGCCCTATCTCTAAAAATATTGTATTGGAATTGGAAGAGGTACAAAAAAGGGCAACTAAAATATTTATGGGTCTGGAAAAACTTCTGTATGAGGAGAGATTAATAGGACTGTAACTTTTCAGCTTGGAAAAGCGATAAGTAAGGTGGATATGATAGAGGTCTATAAAATCATAACAGGTATGGAGAAAGCAAATAAGGAATTGTTATATACTTCTCATTGTACAAAAACTAGCATTCACCTAATGAAATCAATAGGCAGCAGGTTTCTAATGAACACACAAAAAAAGAAATATTTCTTCACACAGCCCATAGTCAGCCTAAGGAACTCCTTGGCAGAGGATGTTGTGAAGGCCTAGACTATATTGGGGTTCAAAAAAGACGTAGGAAAGAGAATAGTCCATCAATGGCTATTAGTCAGGACAGACAAGGACGGCTGTTTGCTAGAGGCTGGGAAGACAGAATACTGGGCTAGATGGATCATTGGTCTTAACCAGTATGGCTCTTCTTGTTTCCTATGCATTGGAGCACGGACGTACTTGTTGGTAGAATATATTTATGTATTTGTAGATATACATGCCATTTATGTTGCATTGCACATTAGTGCATAAAATTTAAGGTTATTATATGAAGAAGGGAAATAACCTTTTTCTAACTGCTGCTTGTAAACTCAGTGCTGCGTAAGGTGCCAGCATAGATATGCTACGTATCCCTTTATGGATCTGAAATTTTATCATCCTGAATTACACTACATTTAATTCCATCTTCCCTTAATTATGCGCTGACTTAAAGTATATTGCATCTGCCTTGCTGTACGCTTGCAGGCGTCTTTTCTTCGTTCACCTAAGACGGATGTTAGACAAACATTTTATGAAAGGGACCTATACTCCAAAAAAGGCTTTGTCCTTTTTTCTCTTAAACCGGATTCCCAGTCATTAACGTCAGCTTTGATGGGGTTTGATGGTCTACTCTTAGTGCTGAGATTAAAAATCCCCCTCCTAGACGCTGTTGTTGGGAGCTGCTGGTCTTGAACTCTCTCATCACTATACTTACTTGAATGCAACTCTTGCTCTTTGTTCTCAAGCGTGCCTCTTTTGAATGTGTGTTCCTTTGGGATGGCTATTCACAGTTGCTGTTCTTCATTTGAAGGTCTATGCTTTACCCCACAGTTCAATCTGAGAAGTGTTGCCAGCTTTCACGCCTCTTCAGATTTCCTTTAGCTTTTACAATCTATGGCATTTAGAGAAGCGATGTTTTGTAGCAACTGTGACTTTTACCAGTCTTTTTATACATCTGACATCTCCCACTTTTGTTCTCATCTGTTCAATCTTTTGTGAACTTCCTAGGATATCTTAATTTGTGGGCTTCTCTCACTGATCAAATATAGTTTTTTCCTGTACTTTGTCCTTACCATTTTCATTCTTCTCGTTTAAAGTTCAGTGTTCTTCAACTTTCTTCTGACCATATTCTTTTCTCTACCTTATCTCTTGATTTCTTAATAAAGAAAATGTCTGTATTTCTTATTTCTGTTACGTTTTGTTTAATCATAAGCATGTTCTCTCTCTCTCGTCAAACACCATTGTTGATCACTTATTTGTCCTGTTGGCCTGACTTACTCTGGGTTCATTGTCATTATTTTTTAATTTAATTACCTTAAATTATTTGTTCATTGGAAAGGGAAACTGTTGTATGCAAAGGTGCAGTTATTGAGAACATCATGGAAGTAAGCGTTAAGCATGTTCACAGGAGGATTTTCAGCTATTAGCATGAGATCTAATTACAATACTGGTTTCCAGAATTAAGTTATGGAGGGGCAGGAGTCAATTTCCCTAGTTATTAGGAGGTAATACGGTACCATAACAACCCACTGCATAATTATAATGTTTCCCATTGAAGATTCTACCCATTACTGTCGGTTCTTCATTGTTATATAGCATGTGTTATTGACACCACATGTTCTTGTTAGTCTGGAAAAATGTCGCTGTATGTCTCATCAGTAGGGTTTTGTAATACAAATGCTCCGGGGCAAAAAGAGTGGGCTAAGTTTGTCAAAAACAGGAACATAAGTTAGGCTCCTAAATCTAGATTTTGACACTTGTCAGGATTTTCAAAAGTGCTAGTTACCCAACAGTTCATTTTGACCTCAGTTTAAAAAGTCCTGACCTAACCTCTGTAATGACAGTACAAGATTTAAAATAATGGAAGATGATGGAGAATAAACCTTCTTGAAGAAACAGGAATGTTATTAAAGCTAAACAATTGAGGGCAAAGCTCCCTTGTAAACAGAAACCTTTTAGAAGCGTTCCAGAGGGGGAGCCATTTTAGTCTAGGTCAGCAAAACAAACAAGGAGTCCTGTGGCACTTGTAAAGACTAACATTTATTTATTGCATGAGCTTTCGTGGGAGAAAATCCCACTTCATCAGATGCTTTTTTCTCCTTGTTTGTCTTTCAGAAGTAGTGTGTTAATCTTAAAGAAACGTGTCCATGATGAGTTTACTGTCACAAGTTTGGACTTGCATAACTAAACTGTACCATGTTTTCTGAGATGAATGGCCACACTTGTGACATCAGAAAAAGCTGTCATTCTGAGTAGATCATTCTGGACCTTTCTGTGCACAGGAAGATCTGGTCTTATGTCAGGTTCCTTGGCCTTTTCTTAAAGACTACAAGATTTATTGATCTTACATTTTTTTTCTCTTAATATCTTCACACTGCAATGAAGAGTTGGGGAAACTAAATCAAAATAACCCAAGAGCCCTTATGGAATTCTTACATTTTATGTTTACTAAGGCAAAACTTTTTAAATGCCATGGGTAAATTTGAGGCTCACATTCTTGAGTGATTTCATATCTTGACATTAAATACATTAAAGGTATGGATCATCTCCTTGTAGAATAGGGTGCTAGATGCAGTGGCCTAAAAGAACTTTTTTGATGTATGGATTTCATTAAATCATCTAGTATATTTTGTAACATAAATTTGTACTTCTATCTGTAAATGTGTAAGGTAAATCTTAGAATGGTAGACAAGTATATGTAAATATTAATGGTTTTTATATATGAAATCTGAGTGCAACATACAAAAACTTGCAGACTTCTTGCATCTCTCATAGATGTCAATTGTTGCTGCCACAGCTGCTCAGAAATTCCAGTGATTGGGTCCAACATCTTCAGATTCTTACTGTTCTAAATATTTGGCATTTTTCTGCATATTTTGAGAGCTCAAAGGTAAATAGACAATCATAGTGACAACTTGCCAAATCATATGCAGCAGTGCCATATGGGAGTGAAAAGAAAAGTATAATCTGCAAGAGGACTTTGAATCGAAGCCTGGGGATCAAAGCTGTATTCCTCTTGCAGTGTTAGCCTCTCCTTTTAATGTGGTGTTATTTGTTTTAGCCAAAGTTGCCTGTTTATCTACACGAACACTGGTAAAATGATATCATGACCAGCCAAGAGGAGGCAGCAAGGAAAAGCAGTAGAGAACAATTAGACATCTGGGAAATAGTCCTTAGCCCCACATGTTGCCAGCCTGAGGGATATTAGAGATTGTGCAGTCTTAGTTCCATACAGTGCATGAGATTTTACCCATTTCTAAACACACATTATTTCTGCAAAGTCTGTGTCACCAGACTGTAGAATTGGACCTCAGAGCAGCAAGTTATTTTGACTATCTGTGCTTTTAGTGCTGAGACTCTCATTCATGATGTTGTCCAAACGCCAAGTTTAATTATCAAGATTATATGGCTGGTCCGCACAGAAATTTGCCCCGAAATAACAAGAGGTGTGAATTAATAGTCTGACATTAACTAAATCAATCTTAGTCACTTCTGTTCTGAAATAAGAGTTCCATGGATATACTTTCATCAAAACAATTAAAATTGGTTTTAGAAAACAGATGTCGTTAAATCAGAGCAAGTTGGCATATAAATCAGCACTTGTTTTCCAATGTTCTTTAGTAGTAATGAACTGCTAATTGAAGGGACTGGTTGGTGTATCCCAATTTTTGGTCTTGTAAATGCTTGACACTGGATTACCCCGCTCCTTTAATTATTAACCTAAGTATATGCCAGCAACAAATAATTCTTTACAAAATTTCTCTGGGAGTTAAGTTTTTAAAAAAATTATTTTTGTCTTTATTGGTTATTAACAGTATGTAGGTAATTTGTGCATGATATTCTTTAGGGAATCTAGATAAGAAAAATGCCACGTTTCTGTTCATAGTTCTCCAGAAAAATTCTTGAGTAGTCTAGGTTCAAAATACAAGAAGATATCATGGGAGGAATTGTGTAAAATGCTGTTTTAAGGGGGAAAAAAAAGATACATGCAACAGGAAACACACTCTTTTTACCCATACTTAGAATGTTTATTCAGCTGGCAATTTGTGGTGCTTCATATTCATTGACCTAGAAATAGCCATGATTTTAATGCACTCTTAGGGGAAAAAAAAGGTGTTATAGAAGAGAACTGCCACATCAAAGACTCTCTCCAGCTAGTAAAATGGCATCCACCCTACCATCTCAACTCTATTGTAATACTCAGCCCCCCCCCCTTCCCCTCTCCCTTTTTTTCTCTAAAGAAAGTTTTGGCTTTTTACTAAGAAATGGTTGTGGAATTTTATTGATAGAAAAATGATAAAAGAAAGTATTTGAAAAGATCTGTACTGTTTAAACAAGAGTCTACAATAAATGTAATGTGGGTTCTTCATCTCTATGTAGTAGAAGTGGCATGTGATTCAGCTCTTGCCCAATCGTAAGTGTTAGAGTGAAATCCTATGTAAATAGTTAGAACAAATTTAGAACTGCATTCTTGTCAAGTGACCCATATTTTGTGGGTCAGATATGTTATTCCAAAGTCTGATTTGGGGATCAGTGAAATTAAACACTTGACAGACAGTGGTTGTAAAGAAAAGTTTCTTGATGGTTGAGGATATCATGGAATCACTCTAAAGAAAACCTTCTCTTCCTCAAATATAGGAGGCCCGCATTCATCTTTTCCCTCCAAAAAGTCCTGGGACACATGTAGTATGTTGAAAGAGGACCCATAATAACCCTCTTCTTATTAGTGGTCCTTTGGCAGGATTAAATGTGTCTAAACCATTTGGAAAAACTGGTTTTGCCCTATGAGAATTAGATTTAAATTAGTTTGAAAGTGAATAACTTTGTTCTGTTGTTTGACTTACATAATGTGCTCTTTCCTCCTCTTCTTCAGTTTATCTGAACATAAAGAAGACTTTGCTTTGTATTAGGATTTCAATGTATTAAAAAGAAATATTTTTAAAACCTAAATTAAAATATTTTAATTTTAAAAATACCGATAACCTTGAATTGATGGCTAATATTTTTCAGAAATGAGCAAATTTATTAAACCCTGGGAAATGAACCTCAACATTATTCATAAATTGAGTATTAACTATGCATTTGTGGAAATCTAAAGAAAAGAAACAATTTTTCATACATAGATAAAATTTGTTGAAATAATCTTATCATTGAACCAATAATGTGGTGCTGCTGCTTGGCCGCCTGGCTAAAATAACGTGTAATGTGTTTAATATCTGTGTCTTCTGCCTAACGATATCTTATCTTATGTTTACCATATTTGGGGGGAATCAACTGAGATCATATTATGACTTGTCTGCTCCTCCTCTCTCCGTTTTGAAATGGGAGAAAAATCTTACCGATGAGGTTTATTTACACAAAGAAATATGTTGATATGTGTGTCCTCGGCTCTTAGTGATGCCTGTTTCGTAGCTTATTACAATAATTGATATAAATAGCCTATATTTTGTGTAACTTAATTTAAAAATGGTGAAATTTTATAAAACTTGTTTATAATTACACTGCAATTACAGTGTAATTACACTGGTTATGCTTTTTAAAATCTGAAATGATCACTGTCTCATAATAGAAAATGAACTATAATTGTATTATTTGTTATTGTCCACTTGGTTGCAAACTTGAAATAAGTTTGATATTATACATTTTTATACACTTTAACTGGTACATAACCTTATAATCAGCAAGTTAACTACATGCATTGCACTGAAAGGTAATCAATGACAACAGATTAAGTTGGATTGTGTAGAATAATAGGAAATGCCTTTCTTGGACATGGATGTTTCAGATCCTAGAAATTCATTACTAGCCATACTATTATAATAAAATCCCAAGAGGCTATGGATAAGGGAGTAATTCAGTTTCTAATAATAATTAAAGTCTGAAATGATGGACCAAAATATTCTGCAGACTGAACTTGCTCTCCCAGGCCCAAGTCATATTCCTTTCCATCTCACTTCATCTGCTTATCCATACCGCTTCATCAGTTCATCCTGTTCTTAAGGTACTTTATTTAACAAAAGTCAAGAGGATTGAGCTTCATTTGAACAGCTTTCACATGCTTTTTAAGCCTCAAGGTGACAGGAAGGGACAGAAGGATAAACCATGAGTAGTTTGGTTTTAATATTTTTAAGACAGTGGCTTAAAAATGCCTGATACCTAAGCTTATGTTTTTGTGATCCTTTCAGCACAAGCCCACCTTATTGCTGTGTGGACCTTTATTCTTTGCGAACAGGAGAGATGGTCAAATCCATACAATTCAAAACTCCTATTTATGATCTGCATTGCAACAAAAGGTAGAAACTTTGCTTTCTCTGTATGGTAACTTGCTTTTTTGTTTTGCTTTGTATCTTGTGTGTTTGCTGCAAAGTAAACTCTAGTAACATTCATAGTGTACATTGTACCCTTGACTGGCTTTACGGTTCTAAAATAACATGCAGGCATCTGCCAAAAGTAGATCTTGGCCTTTCCACTTTTCAAGGAATAGTTTGACTTTAAATAATACTTCTACAGTGCCGTTCATATGGCCATCTGAAAACCCTTTACAGATATGAACTGATTAAGTGTCCTAATGCCTTAGTGTGTAGGAGTGTGAAGTATCCTCATATTCCTATTTACAGATGGAGAATTGGGCACAGTGCTGCTAAATCAATGTCTGAGCTGGCAGAACCCTGGTGTCTTGACACCAAGGTCCCCCGTTCTAACCATTAGTCAACACTGCCTCCCTATCCATACACTATATGTAAGGGTCTCGTATGCATTCAGAGTTGTATAAATAATAGTTCTACTTTTACATTAGAATGTGGGAACTAGATATTTTCTTTTGGAATTTAGGTTTTGAAAAAGTACTGTTATTGCAGATTTAAAAAAACACTATTTTATCTAAGTAGTATGTAAGTATCGGGTCTGAAATACCTTGATTCAATAGAACCACAAATTCAAATGCTGTCATATTTCTGGGATAGATGAAACTGAATATCCTGCCCTCTGTGTTTGTCTCAAAACACAAAATCCAAGGTCTGTCTGCTGCATGGGGGTAGTAATGGTCCCTTGACACTTTTAATACGAAAGTTTGCTTGGATGGCTTTGACCAAAATTTCCTTTTTCCCCATCCCCACTATTGTACTGCCTGCATAAATAGCTACTTTCCTTCACCTCATGCTATTATTTATTTATTATTAACACTTTTGCACGGCCCCCTTTGTCTGTATATCTCAAGGTAGTTTATATAGAAGAGGGTACAGTGTCGTTCCCATGTTACAGATAGAGTGGAGATGCTCAGGCCTAGAGAACTGCTTCATTTCATTGGTGTGTTAGGTATAGTTTCTGATGTATTCTGAGATCCGATAAGACGGAAGGTATTACAGAAATGTAAAATCGAATTGAAATGGTTTTGCATGGAACTAAGTTAAACAGCATCATTTTAAACCGATTGGTGAATGGGGTATGTGAGAATCGAGGAAGTTACAGATGAGCAGGTGGCAGCAGTGAGATTTATTTTAAATATTGCTTAAAGAAAGAAATGGCAGAATTGAAAGTGTCAGTTTTAAGGGGCGAGAAAATAGCAAACTATATTGAGGTTATGAGGCTAAAGGAAGGAGGCGATGATGATGAAATTATTAAAGAAATAAAAGGGGTGAGGAAGTCTAAAGGCACTAAAATTTTTGTTAAAACAGACATTTCTCTAGCATGATGCCATAGGAAACAGAATATTGATGTCTAAATTAGATGAAGGATGAATAGTTGCAGGAAACAGAATAAAGAACAACTGAACAAACAAGTAGTTTTCATAACACAATAAAGTAATATAATTTGATGCTGTAGTAGAATTAAAGAACTAAATAGTATGTTAGTGTTAACTATCCTTAATCAAATTCCATATCAGTGGAACTGTATCAAATAACTGAGTTGCACTGAAGAAGTTAAACTGAAGAACATAAAAGAAAATTTCATAAAATAGGTCACTGTTCCTTTAACAGTCTGTCAGAAAGAGCTCAGTATGTATCTGTGCAACTGTCTCTTTAAAAATTTAAAGTTCCCTTGTGGACCTTGTGATGATAGTAAATCTTTCCATTCTAGCCTTTTTTAGCAGAAGAAAAATCCAATTGTAAAACCAGTCAAAAGGCAAAACATCACTCAAAGTCTCCCAACTAAAAAACTCCCTCCAGGTGCTAATGTTTCTTTTTTTCTAAGTGGTGAAAATGGAAAAGCTACTTCAAAGCTGTGGGGCTGCATCAAGGGTAGTTCTTTTTCTGGAACATATCACATTCTATTATTATCCAAGGAAAGTTCACTATTTCAGATTGAAAAATGCATGACAAGTGGCCACATAAAGTTCTAATGGGGGGCATTTACTGTACTGTAGACCAATGCAGTGCAAAATTGAAATTTTAAAATAAACTTGAATTGCAGAAGGAACAGAAAAAGCACTTTTTATTTCTATATTTACATTGTTAAACCATCCATAATCTGTCCATTACAGGAAAACACAGTCTCTACATCTAAAAGCAGAAGACAGGAAATAGGAGATGGACTGGGGCAGATTTTTTTGCGATCAAAACAAATTCAGTTTTTATATACATTACACTAAAAAAAACAAAAAACTTAGTTGCCTGCCCTTCACTCTGTCAGTAATTAATGGGATAATTTCTTAGAGCTCTATTTGAAGAAGTTCCTTTAAACTGATATACTTCGTTTTTGTTTTCTTTCCCTGTGATATGAATAATTGGAATACATTTTATTAAAATAAAAATAGTTGACAGTAAAAGCTATTAACTTTAGGATTAAAAATTAGTGTTTACTTTAGACAAGACAAGTTGTAAATTATTGAGATTCCTTGTTTTTTTTATAATAAACACTCAGGGACCCCAGAACTATAATTTTCCTTCATGACATCGCCCATGTAGATTGCTACTGTAAGACTGAATGTCCTGCCATTTGGCAACAAAACTCATTTCAAAGCAGTTAGCCATTGTGGGCGTGTGCTTTCCTGTTCAGCATTGTAAATGTATGGGTATGAAAGCCCACCCACAAAATCATCAAGAGTTCCTCTTTTTCTGTCATCTCATGCAGATACAGAACCTAGTCTTCCCCTTTCTTCTGTACTTGTGTTAGAATAGCTAGACTTTCTAGCCTGATGCATAGAGGAAATTATTCTAGTCATCTGGTGCCTGCTGTTTCTTCTAGGTCTTTGCTGAAGAAGTCCTCAAATTTACCAGAGAATGAGTCTGACCCTAGTCCAGGAGAAGTTCTCAACTCCGTCAGAATAAGAGTTCTTTTGGATCTTTTCCCTATGAGTATGGCAGCGAGGCCTTCTCAAAAGGAGCACTCTAAACTCATACAAGAAGCCTTTCTTCTCTTAGAAGAAGAGGCGGTATAAGAGCAAAGAAGCACCCAATAATTTGTGCTAATTCTTTGGATTTAATACAGGTTCATATGAAGGTGGTTTCAGTTAGTCTCAGCAGAGGCAGCCACCTTGGATCAGAGGGATCTGATGATGATAGAACCTAGCTGGATCCAAGCTACTGAGATCTTTTGTTGAATCATATAACATTGAGGTTGGGGCTAGGCGTTTGGCTTGTCAGAGCCAAGTTGCTTGGTCCATTATCTGTGAAAGAAATTCTTGTGGATCCCCCATTTTTAAACAAATGTTACAGAGGGCTCTTTGAATAGAAATGCTGCACCTGTATGTTGGGGATCAAAGATTTTTTTGGTGGGTTGCCTTTTCCTAGACCTGTCCTTGCCTTAGAATTGAAAGGCATAGTCAGCCTGGATAACAAATATCTTGGTTGCCAGAGAGATGGTATAATGTCTTCATTCATTCATGAAATAATTCCAAGATGCCTTTCTCTCAAATTCTCTATTATGGTGGTGTCATATTTTTCATTCAAATAATACACTTTTTACAGCCAATGTGTTTTTATTTATTTATTTCTCTGAACTTTGTGATCTTCTGATTAAGCTTGACTGCTACACACTTTGGAGAGTGAGGAGTGCTCATCATATTCTTGACATAGCACATGGGTATAGTGATGCTTGTCTTCAACTAGACATTATCTACAGAGTTTCCAGCTCTTTGTAAAAGAGAATAACCAGATTTAAAAGAACCATTTTGCTCTGTTTGAGGAAGGATTAGTTAACCAGGCTGATTTTCTTTTGAAAATACTTTTTAAAATTATTTCAAAGGTCCTCTGTATCTAAAGGACCTAAGCCTTAATTGTAGATTTTAAAGAATCGTGTACCTTTTTACGCTGTACTTCACGTTCTGTAAATCTGTAGAGTACAGTGTGCCATTGTAAAATCATTTGTCATATGGCTTTTATTTTGCTTCAAATAATGAACAGGTATTGGATATTTAAATTTTGAGTGTGGGTGGCTATCTACATACATACACCAAAAATGACACCATTTTAAAGGCTGAAATATATGACAGCCATCATTTTGCTAGGCTACAAAATTTATGTGTGGTGCTATTTGCGTTGTAAAGAACTGAAATGGCCAAAGGTAAGTGGACAATAGCTGTCCCCTTGAATTTTTTCATTGTCCTTGTATTTAGGATGCTGGTAATCGCTGTAAGTGGTTTATTAAATAAAGCCTATTTCTCTCAACTTTAATTCCATGGTACTGTGTTTTCATAGGAAAAAAAAGCCACTGTTAGTCAATAAGATACCCCTGATAGTTTGATGTATTTGCAATTAAATAAGCAATGTGATTATTTCAAGGGTAAAACGCTTTCTTTTAAATTAGTCTGTGTGCTGATTGTGGGTTGGCTTGTGATTCGAGACACTGAACAATGCAGGATCCTTGCAATTCCATTTTTCCTTTTTTTTCTACTAGACCTTTTATTACAAGAGATATATCATTGATGCTGCAATACTCTGTATCAGATTGGTCTACTTCCCGAAGAGTAGGTTATGTGGTAGGGATGAGACCATCTTTATCAATGTCCCGTTATTGGCGAGCTGGCAGCTTAGTTCTCAACAATTTAAACTGATGCTCTTGAAACAATTACGTTTAAATATTTACTCTGGAAACATTAATTCTGTGAGTTTGAATACATATTTTCATTTTTGTGTTTTTAGGATACTTGTTGTAGTCTTGCAAGAGAAAATTGCTGCCTTCGACAGCTGTACATTCACAAAAAAATTCTTCGTTACAAGTATGTATGATTAAAGTTCTTTGCTCTCATGAATAGCTGTAGTCCCATAATACGAACTTGAAGTTGTCAACAGAATCAAAATGCCAGTCAAAAAACCATATTGCAATGTGTTGGTTCCTAAAGGCCTATTTTCCCCACTCATACAGATGCTAAATATCTGCAACTCTGTGACTTCATTTAGATTTGCAGGTGCTCCATCACCTCCAAGAATCAAGTCCCATTACCTCTGTATAGTTGTGGTGCTTTCCATATGTCAATCATAGTTAACTCATTTGTAGAGAAAAATGCTTATATAAAACGACTTCTATTCCTTGTTTGGTAAACACTGCTCTGATTACTCTATCGATCTATATCGATATTGGTGCTCTGTGTTTACTTGTAGATTTCATGTGGAATCATCTGTTTGAAAATGGAACAAATAATTTCAGTGGTTTTTCCATTGTTTTGGCTGTTGATTCTCTGTAGTCCCAGATCTGTTTTTCCATCATGATTCATATTGTGAATATTATTGTGGTAGCAGTTAAAGGCCTACAAGGTGAGGACCAGATTGTGCTCGGAATAGGCGTGTCTGCCCTGAGGTGTTGCATATACTAAATTAGTAACTGAGGCTGTTGGCTCATGCTTGGACAAACTGTTTGCTACTAAAACATTTTCCCATATTCTTGGTGCCTTTTTTGTCCTTTTTAATTACACTCATTGACGATTGCTCCTAACTGATACAGTATCCTCCAGAAGCTCTCTCTCCAAAAGCATCCCTGCGTCTGACACTTAAATCTGTAATTCAGTAATTGTAGTAACTCTTAGGCTATTTGGAAAGACAGGACGTTTCTGCTGATGTGCGTCTGGATTTGTCTGTGGCGGTTTCTAAAAATGATACATGGTACACCTGGCCTGAAGGCTGTGTGTGTCGTGTATGTAACATTTCACTTCTGGCGCTAAAAATGGTTTAATGTCATCTCTCCAAACTGTTAATGACGAATGCTTGTGCTTCTTCACTAGAGGCTATTCTTCAAGTATTTACTGATGTTTCCAGCAAATGATTGGATCATAATTACATTTTACATAATTACATAATGATGTTCTGTGTTTAAAAGGAAAGCCTAGAAGTAAACTCGGAATTCAGATGGAAAAAATGCTTCCTTTTAAGTACTTGTTTAACAAAAAAAAATTTTCATTTCCTATATTAAAAAAATCCAGATATTAGATGCTGTTTCTTATGTTACTTTGAGGAAAAGTACCATTTTGAAGTAATATTAAAGTTGCCAATAGGTGTCAGTTTCTCCCTACATGATGGACATAACAGGTTTGTAGGAATCCACTAGCAATCGCTCAATAGAAGGTAATGGGAGCAGGCTTTGTTGTACCTTTTTACATCTTACAGAATAAAGGTTTCCAATAGGTGCTGGTGTTTTGATAATTTCCACTTCATTTTTTTAAGATAGTAAGTTCTGATTATTCTTGAATAGAAAACAGGAGTTGATGGAAATTTGTTTCCAGAAATTTAGACTGATTTTTTGAGTCACAGAAAAATACTCCACAGTATTGGAACATCTCTGTTCCTGTTGCTGAAAATTAATGGTGCTAATAGCAAAGACTGATAGCAACCCCCTTCCCCCCCCCAAATCCCCATTTCGTCTCCATTTGGGATTTTGATGTTGAGTGTGCATACAGTATACATATACCTATAACACACTTATATTTTGGTTTCTTTCATTGAACTCCCAATTTTAAAACAATGACTATTTTAATAAAATGTAAGTTGGATGGGGACTTTATTCCTTTGGTTTAAAATGGATGGCCAAATAAGCAGTTAAACCTTGCTGCTCTGCTCAAAAACAGAAATGTGATTAACTAGCAGTTTGTAGCCATTTCGGTCCCAGGATGTTAGAAAGACAAAGTGGGTAAGATAATGTCTTATTGTTCCAAT
Organism: Pelusios castaneus; assembly: GCA_007922175.1. NCBI lineage: Eukaryota > Metazoa > Chordata > Testudines > Pelomedusidae > Pelusios > Pelusios castaneus. The sequence continues at coordinate 499,555 of ML686028.1, read as the reverse complement.
AAAAGATATTACCTCACTCAAATTGTGTGTAATGAACTGAATTACTCACTCATTAAGAATGTGTGGTAACAATTTGTCAGATTTCAGTTTACATTAATTATTGTATAAAATTATAACTTATTTGGGAATGAAACTTTACTAAGCTATTGGATGGCCTAAACATTGCTTTAATTTTCTTTGCATTCTCAGTACTGGTGTAGCAGAACTATTTTATGTGGAATGGAGATAAAAATAGAGGGAATATTTACTAAGATAGTGAAATTTAAATCAGGTGTTTAAGCTCACGTGGAAAATATATTGTGGATTATCATGAAAAAGTAACAATCTTCCACATCTTGGTATTACAATTATCTAGACTGTGAAGGTTTTCCTACTTATACATCTGTTAAATAAATAAATAAAGGCACCCCATCCGTTGGCAAAGAATTGATGTTTGTAGCTTTCCTATGACTTTCCACTCTCCACTGTGCCTATATTTATAACTAGGTCAGCTTCACCAAGAGAGAACCTGCATCGTGGAGGGGCTGTGGGGGAGATAAATCTAAGAATGTCTTCAAGTTCACTGTTTTTTGGCATGTTTCCGTGTAGCCCAGCCCACAGAACTCATTTGGCACTGGTATTGAAAACGTGTTCTTTTTGGCTTGTTGTTAATGCTGAGGTGCAGATTTTAGATCATTGGACTTGTACTCTGGGACAAGTCAGTTTTGCTTCAGAGCTTTTCTCTTTGAATATTGCATGTGACTTCAGGATCAAAAACTGGTATTCAAAGTGATGTGTAGGCTTTTTTTGTCTTTGTAAAGAATAAATGTGAAATAACTGTACTGCATTGATAGTATACCATCAATATTCCTTCAATTCCCCCTCCAGAAATGCTTAGTTAGTTGAATGTTGATGATTACAAGCATGGCATTCTGGATGCTTCACCCTCTATTAAAAAAAAAACTTCCTCCCTTCCTCCAAAAAGAGATGTACACATAACATCCTGCATGTGGGATCACCTTTGTGTCTGGTAACTAGCATCCGCTCAGTTTTTCTTGTTCTTCCACTCCTCATATTGATAGATTCACAATCCATTCTTCTCCAGTGATAGAGTTAGTGCAGCCATTATATGGCACCACCTTTCTATTGACGCTATATGGCTAGTCGCTTAGGAGGCAATTTTCTGTAGAGTTCACTCAGTGTACTGCATAGCCCAGAAAAGGGGAAGATTTTTGCATAACCTTGTGCTAAAATTGTTCAATATATCCTGGATGCCCGTCCACCTGCCTAATAAAATAAAAATGGATGCACTAAAATTGATACTCTAATCCACTGGTTTTTAACCTATTGGTCAGGACCCAATACTGAGTCACAGACCTTCATGACTGCCACCATATAATCTGCTTGACACATAGCTTACACACTGGTCTGAGGATTCATCCATTTAAACATTAACATTATTAGGGTAATAGTCTTAAAATTCTTTCTCTCCTTGGCTATCTATACTTAACGGCATAGGAATGCTCTTCCATCTAGGTTGAGATCTGAGTTCCAAGTAAGCAGAAAGTTCTAGGCTCAAAATTAATTTCTTGAGCATTAAAGAGCAGCCGGTACTTTCTCCAGTGACATGTTCACAGGATGTTAGTCCTATTAGTAGTTGTGCTATTTTTCCCATCAATAAAGAAGAATACAAGATAACTCGGTCTCAGCTGTGACTGCATTACATGAGAAAGCGGGGGAATGGTTTATAAGGGATCTTATGCTGCCTCTGTGATTCTGAGCTATCCTACCACCAAGGTAATTACTTAAAAGAAAGCAGCAGCCAGCAGGACATACTTGATGAATTACAGGAACTTAATTTTCCATCAGCAATAGTTTGTTTATTACAGTGAAGTATAGATACAGTTGGGAAAAAAATGCCTGAAGACAAAAGGGAAATTTGTAAATCCAGGTTTATCAACTAAAGTGGTGCAAATTCAAAAATAAAATATAGAATACCCGGTGCTGTCTGTTTCCTCTTTTTAAGTTATACTTTTTATCCCACTCGATAACAGCACTAGAATACAAAATATGAAACCTAAAAATAGCATTTAGTCTAGTGGTCAGTTCAAGAACTGCAAATTAAATTATGTATCCCCTCAAATTGCCTGAGCAGCCCCCCAAAAAGCATAATGAAGTTTTAAATCCAGGATAGTGTTCTGCAGCCTGCCAGATTTGTACTTGGGTGAAGTAACAAATGTTAAAGGTCGGGGTCCTCTTTGGTGAGAACTGACACTTGTCCTGAATTGCTCAACTCTAAGGATCAACAGCAAAATAATCTTAACAGCTGTGATGGAATTCAAGAAGAGAGGAGGTCTTTCTGTGAATTGGGTAGTTCAAAATGAGTACAATTTTTGACCTCCAGTAAGTGTGGCATGAGTGGAGCTCTGGATCTATACAGGTTTGAGGGTGTGTCCTCTCAAAGCTCATTGTAGGATTGGGTTGTGTTTGAGAGAATTGCACACAGTGCCTTAGAATCTTGCATTAGAATGGTAAGAAGAGGATATATCTAGCAATGGTGGATGTACTCCATGTTCTTTTTGACTTTTGTATCGATAGTGTAGTTATAAAGGAAAAAAGAAAGCCAGAGATGCAGAGCATGGTTTCACACTAAGGTGTGTCCTGCCTTCTTGCTCTTTGGTTTGATTGTGCGAGTGATAGTTAAACAGAAGGAAGTGTAAAAACAATAGATGATCTCAGTGAAGTATGTGACAAGATGAAAGTAATAACATTTAAATAGGGTCTTTCATCAAGAGGGATTACAATATATAAACACATAAATTTGGTTTGCCTGATGATGCTAAAAAAAACCCCACCAAAACCCTAAACAAACAAATATTAGACAAAGCAACTTACATGATTTGTTTTCCTTGGAATAAACAATACTTCCACAACAACAGTGTCACTATATGTTATTTACATTCTCTGTCCTTTCTAAACTCTTTACCTACATGAGTCTATTGTCTTTTATCTGGCAAGTTGAGGTTGAGAATGCAATGTTGTAACTTTATATAATTATGAAGTGCCACATGCTATAAGACTAAAAAAATGTAATACCTGGATATTTGCTTAAATAATGTAGCCATTTCTAGAGTGGATTATTGTAGTTAGCTATTTAATAGTTTACAGCAATTCTACTTAGCTTTTGATAATGGAAAAGGAGAATACCTTGTATAATTACTCCAAGACAAATATTTTCAGGTAACAGAATTGTTCATTTTGGAATTTGGCCAGGAAATCAGGTTTTAAACCCCTAAAATCTTCTTGGAAAAGTGCCTTGACATCTTTAATGCCTACAAGAAACCAGAACAGCTACATTGAGAAATCTGTACTCCTGGCAGAACAAAGCAACAGGTGTTGTGGTTTTTCAAAATTGATACAAATGTATGTATGCCACTTACTAAATCGTAATCCTCGGGGAGCCTGTCCATCTACTGACCAGTCTTCACCCTGGTTATCTCATCAGCTCTGACTTGATCTCGCCCAAGTCATGTGGCAGCGCCAAGTCCAAACAAATGCAGTTCAGTTCACAGTCTAGAATTAGAGACTGACTGACTGCTCTATGGGGAACCTTTCTAGTAGTTCTAGCCCTACACATGTTATATAATCATTAAGACAAAGGAGTAGTCTGAAATGAAATGGTTCAACACCAGTATGAAGTCCTCATTTTTATGTGGATATGAAGCATTGAGCATGCATTAAAAAGAGGATGATTGCCTGTTAGAATCATAGGAAATTTCTTGCTATTAATAACAAAGAGGGTGTGGGTGGAGGGAGAGGGAAAGGGGAAGTCAGAGAGAACCTGGGAAAGGAAGACAGTAAACATTATGAGTAAGAGGAGGTTTTTATAGTATGGCCATTTAAAAAGGATTGGTGAGGGCAATGTACTGAAAAGGCTTTCATTGGAAACCAGAAACCAGGGTTAGATGGTGGAGTCAAAAGACAAGGACTGATAGATGTCATTACCAGACCTTTTAGGAGACTATAAAATGGATGTAGATATGGAGTCCCTAGAGTATACTATAAAAGACAGAACATACCCATGGTGTCTTGAGATAACCCTGTGGGCTTAGTTTGAAGAGAACCCATGATGTTGACATGGTCAATTGTTCTTTTTCTCCTAAAGTTTTATTCTTTTGCACATAAATCTGAAACAGTTAACAGCATATCAACTTTCATTTCATGTAGAAAGTAAACCGAAGGGCACATAACCTTTTCTGTACATTTAATTGTCAAATTGCCATTTGTTTTATATAAAAAGTACTGAGGAAAAATAAGTGGCTGTGCCTGTTAGAAATGTCATCTCTTCTAAAGACAGACAAACATGTTCCAATTTATGTTTAAATCCAGAGGTGGCTGTGACAAAGCTCTAGTCAACACTCTTGACTCAGTGATTCTGATAGGACTTTGGTTTGAGTGAGAAGTTGCTGAAGAGGAATCAAAATAAGCTATTACAGCTTTAATTATAATAAGCCCTTGGTTGTGAGTGGAATATTGGGATCCCCAATATATACAAGAATTTTTCGGTCACTGATGTAGTGTTCTCCCCCTTCTTACCAAGGGGTGCATGCTCAAAGGAAGCTAGGTTCCTACCTTCTGTTGATTAGGAGGGAACAAACAAAACAGGGCAATTATCAAGTGATCCACTGGCTGTTGTGCAGTCCCAGCACTCAAGTTTTAGGGTCATCTAGAGCATGAGATTTCATTCTTGATCATCTTTTACTAATAGCCATCATTTGGATCTATCCTCCCTGAACTTACCTAATTCTTTTTTGAACCCAGTTGTGCTTTAGGCCTTCACAATATCCCCTGGCAATGAGTTCCACAGGCTAACTGTGCATTGTTTGAAAAAGTAGTTACTTATATTTCTTTTTTTCCCCCTGACTATAAATGTTTGTGTGACCCCTCATTCTTGTGTTATGGGAAGGGATAAATAACAATTCTCTGTTCACTTTGCCTACAGCATTTATGGTTTTAGAATCCTAGAAATGCAGAATGGGTAGGGAGCTCAGTATATCATCTAGCCTGGTCCCCTGCACTACTTGTAGACCATATTTTAGAGACATTTATTATATTCCCCCTTAGTTACCTTCTTATCCGCTGATCAGTCCAGTCTTTTTGATCTCTCTTCATATGGAAGATGTTCCATGCCTCTAATCATTTTGGTTGCTCTTCTCTGTTCTTTTACCAATTCTAATATATTTCTGGAAATGGGGGACCAGAACAGCACAGTGTTCAAGGTGTACCAGATTTATACAGTGGCCTGGTTATATTTTCTCTTTTTTTTAAGCTGTCCTTTTCTTAATGGTACCTAACATGCTGTTAGCTTTTTGACTGCCATTGAACATTCTATAGGATAATTCAGGCTTTAAGAGTAAATCTGGAAAGCTGTATTGGTTTAATTCCTATTATATTCTATATGACTCTTTTCATAATGGCCCTGTTTCTTTTAAGTATACTTTCCCGGTTCACTGACTGTTTAAAAACTGAATGGGTGGAGAGGTGGATTTTGCTTTTTCTCCCTTCACCACCATCCCTCTATTCATGCTCTTGTTACTGAAACTAGAGGAGGAGCTTTTAAAATACTTTTTAAGTAAAGGGGAAAGTTCTCTCTGAGAACGGAGGGACTTGACTTTATTCAGGAGCAGAGAGCAGCAGGGAGATAGTTGTAAGAGGAGTGGGAGTTTGTCGGTTGCCATCATGAGAAGGAGAGGTAACCACATATATTATGGGTATATGGATATAAGATTCTGAATGTCAATAGTCCTACAAGAGCTTAGGGTTCTACATAGCACAGGGCTATTGAAAAAGAAAACAACTTGTAACCCTTTCCTTCTCTTTACTCAGTGTGCAGGGATTTCTTAATTGCTTAGAGGTTTACAGAACCCTATTGGTTTAATAAGTAACATCATCACGCTTGTACTATGACTGAGGTCATTCCATTTCAGTAAAACTGAATGTACAAATTCAGTGCAACAGCAGACTTTGAGTTAAATGATCCCAAACTGAAGTTATTTTGAATTTATATTTTAAAATACCTACAGGTCAATAACAAAAAATGACTCTGCATGCATATAGTCCTTTTTGCTGAAGACCTTTACAAGCATTAGTGAACTTCACAACTGTTACCATTGAGAGATGGGTTAGTAGTAGTCCTATTTTACAGAGGCGAAAAGTGAGGCACAGATTAGCTGACTTGTCCAAATTAGCACAGGAAATCTGCATTAGAGCTGAAAATAGAGCCCTACTCCTAGTTTGAGATTTTAAACACCTCAGTTCTAGTCTTTCACTTTAATCACAAACTGCAAACTTATTTCTGTATGTATTAATTTAAGAGATCAGTTATGTATTTTGAGTATTTAAATTAGCCTTCACTATGTGCTAACCTTTTATATGGGGGTAGGTGGGCAAACTTCCCAGTAAAGCCTGTTATAAAACGTAGGGTTGCTAAGTACTGGAATGATTTGCTGCAGTTTTGGAAGAGTTTTCCTTTAGTGAACTTCTCTTGGATGACTTCTCATTACTTTAAAATTGGAAACTTTGGTCTTCTTGACCGTTAGCGCTGCTTTCTCATTATGCTCATTTTTATTGTAAACATGAAAACTGCTGGCCTTATTGCTTAGAATGGAGTTTGCTTCAGTTGTTTTGAAGCTGAGTGGAAGTAGAAGTTAATTTTTAAGAGAGTCATGCTTACAAGGATTGGATAGGAAAGCCTGACAGGTCATGCTGTTGGTCTTTACATTTGCTGAGTAGATGATGTTCTGCTGACTCCAACTGTAAAGAGTCTTTTGGACAGCAGGAAAACAATTTGATTTTCTACCCATAAAATATAACCCTTTCAGAATTTCATTGCACCTTAAGGATAAACAAACATGTAGACACAAAGGAAAGATGTGAAGAGTATTGTTTTTTTGTTTAAATACCCTTTTTCTTAATTCAGCAAAGAGAATTTAGTATTGAGTTGAATTGCTGACTTCTATGGAGGCCCTTATTGGAACTGATTGATTTGCAAGTAGAGATGTATCGATTTGACCAAATATAATTCACATAGTTTACAACCTGTAATGTAATGATACAATTAATTAAAATCACCTTTTAGTAAAGATACTCTGTATAGACCCATTTTGACCAATGGGATGAGGCTTTTTACATTTCCTTACCGTCTTCAATTAATTCAAATGATCAGTAAAAGCTTTCTTTTTCAAAAGGAAGTTTGTCTTTAAATGGCCTACTTTTTGCCAAGTTTATGCATTTTTCATCATCATTTAATCCATTTCTTCTTTGGTATCTGCCAGTAGGAGTCCATGACTGTTCCTCCCCATCAGTCTCCAAGAGAAGCCACTTCCCCCTCTACTACATATCTGTAAATGCAGGCTTAAAGAGGAATTAGCAGTCTCGGGGGCCCTAGCCTTCTAGTCAAGACAGAGCTGTGAGCAGTCTAGGTGGCTCTAGCCCTTAGGCAGGGCAGAGCTGTTAGCAGTCTGTTACCTGGCCTCTTGGCTCTGGTAGACCGTGGATAATTGCAAGCCTCTTGGCCTCAAGTGGGTAGAAAACAATCACTCCAGGATGAGGTGTCTGCAGGGGGTAGGGTGAACCCGGGCCCACCTTATTCCACTGAGTTCCAGCCCACGGCCCAACAGTGGAGATGGTTCTGCCACTGGCTCAGTGGGGATCCCGCCAAAATATGCTGTGTAGAGTTATGGTTTGACAACTGGACTGTTGTCTGGTGTGCATAGGCTACTTCCTACTACTCCGTTGTAATGTGCCTCTATCTCATGGGGTTCCTCTGCCTCTCTGGGGTACACGGCCAGTTGCAGTCCCAGCAGTTCCTCTATGTTCTTGTGGGTCTGTTGATCTGATACTGAGTTTTGCTGCAGAGCTCGTTCTCAGGGACAGGGCTCAGCAGCGGGCGAGAAGCCTCTATCTCCTTTGGTAACTCCCTGCCAACTGAGCTATAGGGCCTGCCTTTTAAACTTCCAGTCCCACCCCTCTAGTTCTGGGCGTGTGGGTGTGGCTTGTCTGGCTCCAACTACCAGGGAGTGGATGGTGGTCTCTGAGGAAGGCCACTTCCCCCTCACTACGTTACCCCAGAGTAATTGTGGGGTTTGTGAAGCACAGGTGGCTCATTACAAAAAACCATAGAGATGTATATGACAAACTTTAACACTTACTAGCCTTTTGTAGATATCTGATGCATGGCAGGAGGGAGAGAAAAATTAAAAGGTCCTACATGTCTTTACCGAACCAGGTAGCGATTGTACAAGCTGAAGTTGAGGTCAGCAGTAAGCCGTTACTGGTTTATAACCATAATGCCAGCGGAAGAACACATTTGTATTTACAATCTAAAAAAGGATTTTTGCATTCTTTCCTTAAGAGGCCCACATTTTATGCACTTTTCGAGTGCAATAACAGTTGTGACATCTTACTCCCTGCTTCCATTTTCCTTCCTGAGATAAAGAAGGGGAAAAGGCATCTTACAAAATGCTCACTTGGTTTTGCTTTTCTGGCTACACATGGGTTTAGTGGGATGAACTGCTGCTATTTCTGTTACCATGGCTTCATGACCTTTGAAATGGCTTGTTACAATTTTTTTTTTTAATTTTATAGTACTCCCACCTCTACTCTGAAAACAAGCATTGGGCACGATTTAACCCATGAAGAGTCTAATATCCACTTCCTCTTGCATATATATATGTGCTTGAGATTTCAAAATTTCACACTTTGTATATAATTATGTTTTATAATAAAAATAAGTCTAAACTGTGTGTGCTAATAAAGTGTATTAAAACTTTCCCAACAGTGCACAGGCTAAAAAATAATGCCACAGGAAAATGTATTGCCTTTGTGCTCACTAAAAGTTCTTGCCCAGTGGCCGTTCAAGAACCAAATGCTAAAGGTCTAGAGGTAGCATGAAAGTGATGTGTAGTGTCTATAGTCTCTGTCAGCCTGAGATGAGGAATAGATTTTCTTTTTCTTATTGTAATTAACTGATTAGTATATAAGAATTTGATCCTTGAAATAAATGGATCAAATAAGTGTAACTATATTTAGCTTCCTCTTTGTCTGTCACTTCTCCATTGGTACTGCATTGTACTATATTCTGCAAGCTCTTCCATTCCTTTCTGTTGCTGAATGTGTGTACTATTCTCAAATGCTGTTTTACTGGTCCCAGTCTGTCTTCACTTATGGTTTGGACCAACCAAACCTCCTGTAGATGACAGAGCCATATCTAAACATTTTAAATTCATTGTTTACTTTTTATCTTGATCAACCTATAAGAGAGGAATGCTCCAGCTTAGTGTAATGTAAATTATGTTCAGGAAGATAATTGAGGAAAACATGGATGGTTAATCCTTTGATAGGCTTTTTACACTGCCTATAATATTTCTCATTAAAAACCATTATGTATAGTTTTTGTATTTCCTACCCTTCCATCCACAGAATAAATGTCCCGTTGTTAGGAGCCATACCAACATCTAGATGTTGTGTTAGGTATGATAGGCCTCAATCCAGCAAACAAGACAATTCATATGATTAAAGGTTCTTTACTGGCTGGACGCCTAAAGGCATTAGTCTTTCACATTATGTCACTTGGAATCAAATCATGCCTCAGACCCCAATTCTGTGAATAGCTGTGTTGGAGTTACTTAGGGACACCATGCATTGGGGTTAGGATCTGCACGAGAAGGTCTATATATGGGATTGGGGTCCTACATGATGATTTAAAATGCTAGATGTGTGGCTGAGGTACCTAAAGCCCCCAGTTGAGATATGATTGGACTGGATAATACTATGTGTTCTGCGTATATGTAGAAATAGACCATCCGGACCCCCAAAAGCTCAAAATCTAAAATGGCCAAAAAAGACCAAGGGAGTGGAAACAGGACACAGTATACAGCAAACTGGGCTGAGGTTGAGAGGAAGGGCACAGCTTTTAGTAGTAGCATTTGTTTTTCCTTTAAGCTTTTTATTTAGGTTTTACTCGTCCCTATTCTGATTTTGAAATTGTTTTAAAACTTTTCTTTATAATATTTTTTAATCTTCTTTTTGTTTATAATTAAGTCTAGCATTTTATATATTTTGTTAACATTTGACATTTAACACCACTCCCTGCCTATTTTAAGTTAATTTTAAAGCCTGGCAACTTGAAAATAAATAAAATTAAATAAAAATAAATTAACCCTCGCCTTTGCAGATTTTAGCTTCTTTTTAGTATTGCTATTTTCTGGGTATGGGCAGTGGAGGAAAGTTGATGGGAGGAGGGTTATTTTTAATCCTGGCTTTATGGATATATATTTTAAAATTTTATGGCTTTGTGTATCTGTGTGCATGCACATGCACCTATTTTCTGTGAATAGCAGGTCTGACCAAGAGTGATCTAAGTATATTTTGTCCTGCCTCAGAGTATAAGGGGTATGTAAAGTTAAGGAGATGCATAAGTCTTTATGAGAGAAGACCTGTAAACACAAATATTTTTAATTAAAACAAATAAGCAAAAACCACCCACAGACACCAAAAATTATTTGAGCTCAGTGAAATGAATGGTGTAAAATGTATAGAATTATTTGGGTCACAAACTTGTGGAAAAATGCATTTTTCAAAGTGCTAAAATCCCCCAATAACTTCAGCTAAAAGTTAATATCTCATGCAGTTTTGAGTGTTCAGCTTTTCAAAACAACCTTTAAAAAGTAAGACAACGGAGTCTTGTGGCACTTTTAAAGACTAACAGATTTATTATTCCAGCCTAAGGAAAAATTAGCATTCACACTTAATTAACTAACTGTTAATAAAATGGCTCATTTATCTGCAATCTTATCTTCAACTACGAAAATGTAAACATTAGCTAAGTGATATTGGCAATTGAAAGCTATTGTTTAGACTTTGGTTTTCTTGGCAATAAGTACAATTCTTTGTAAGATGTCATGAATATATTTCTTAATGCTGCCTTTTGAAAATTTTCAGGCTGCTATCCATGTCCTGGGCCAAACATGAATCCCATTGCTCTTGGAAGCCGTTGGCTTGCTTATGCAGAAAATAAGGTAAGGAAGAGCTTAAATTTTAAATATCTTTTGTAATAGAGAAGCCAGAAAGTAACAAATTTGATCCCATTAGCTTGAATTGGAATAGAGAATTGGGCTGGCTCAGTCAATAAAAAGGTCAATCCTACCCTTTTTTTTTAACCTTCCCACCTTCTTATCTGTTATTTCACACTCTTTGAATCTAAACAACTTGCTTGGTTTGCTGAAAAAATTCTGAACTGACCTTGTGACTTGTCCTTCTCTGCAGTTACACATCCCCTTTCATATTGTAATCTCGATTTCATTCGTCTGAAGTGGGATTCTACCCACAAAAGCTCATGTGATAAATAAATTTAAGCTTTAAAAATGCTACAGGACTCCTTGTTTTTTCTTAGAAATTAGGTCAGCTCTTTAAACTGTAACTCAACATCTCTATATGACAGGCGTTAGCCACAATTAGGGGAAACTGAGTCACAGAGTGGTCCAGGGATTTGTCCAAGACCACACAGAAAGTGAGTGGGTAGAGCTGGGATGAAAACTCAAAAATTCCTGGCTGCGTGCCTCCAAGCTCAACCCCTAAGACCACATCTGTCTTCGAGAATGTAAAATATTGAATTAGCTTTGATTATTTTCAGTCAAAGACAAAAAAAATTAGATGCCAAGGAAAGTAATTAGCACTCTTTCTATCCAGTGCAGTCCTAAAATGTAATTGCACATTTAAAATAAGTGTGTTTGTAAACTTCACCTTCCATTACCAGAGTATGGTTTATATTTTAAAATGGAGGGGCTTACCTTTTTCATGTTCACCCTTGGTTACATTCCTCTGACAGGAATAGCTGCTTGTATGAACTGAGCCAAAAACTATCAGAGAGGCAGCTTTTATTAATTTCCCTGCTGTTATACCTCTGTCCAAATTTAGGTCTGCCTCTGGATGTAACACCACACCCATTTGTCAGCTACAATGTTGTTCAATTTACACACTGATCTCTTAAGTTTTACAAGTGCTACTGCAAATATAGATCAAAAAGGAATTTGAACTTTTTATTTTAACCTCAGATATGTTGACTGTTGCTCTCTTTCGATTAAATTTTTATTCTTCTACCCAAGTAATTATGAAGAAGTATTTGCAAGAGTAGGTATAGCATTCTTATTTTTTTCAACAAAAATGATAGAAGGAAGCAAATATAGAGTCAATGTTTTCTGTTAAGCAACAAGAAATATCAGTGACTCATTTGCCATTCTCTCTAGCTAGCAGTCTTCATGCGTTGTTCGATGGAGGTAGAGGTGTCCTGTTTTGGTCTATTAATAATAAAAGAAAAGCAGTCTAGAAACAGTGCAGTTTCAGACCTACTAAAGCTCCGTAAAGCCCAAAGAATAGAAATGTGCATGTAGCTAACTCTCTTCTTTTGTAATTTTTCTACTTAGTAGAGTCTGTATAATAAAAACGGGGAAGGGGAAAGCCACATCCAAATTCTTAAGATGTCAAATATTGAAAGTTACATAGACATGGCTAAAGACGTTGGTGATATTTATTTAAATGTATTTGTGGTAATGCTGCCAGACCCCAAATCCCACCATTTCAAAGTTTATGAATTCTTAGGGACTACTCCTCTTGGAATTGAAAACCAAAGCTGAGCATGCGACAGTCTGGGTGGCACCCAGAAGATTAGAAAAAGGGGTTAAGTGTCTCAGCAGGGCTTTTTGCTATTTGTATGAAAAAACGCACCACTGTACATGATAAATAAGAGCTACGCTAATGGGTTACAGGGTTGTAGAGTTTAATAATAGTGACTTGCTGGCTGTCTTTCTCCTCACAGCTGATCCGGTGCCATCAGTCCCGTGGTGGAGCCTGTGGGGACAACATTCAGTCTTATACTGCCACAGTCATTAGCGCCGCCAAAGTGAGTACATCAGCAACCACTGCAAGAGGTTATCGTGTGCAGTGATGATCAGATTCCCCTGCTGAACTATTTTGAAATCCCCTTCACCCCTCCTCATTCACAAAAGAGAAGAATCTGCGAAGAGTACTGGAATTACTCTAATAACATTAAAACCAATTATAGGGGCCTGATCCTGCACATTTCTGAGCAGCCGTTGCTTAGTGCCTCTTAGTGGAAACTCAGTGCCTTTTAGGATTGAGCTTTTTATATTTCAAACTTTTATCAGGCTATCAGCCCTTGCTCATGTGGTTATTCTCAGTTAAAACTACCCAAGCAAGACTGATCTCTTAACATCTTGATTCTCAGTTTATAAACACAGTAGAGCCTGATGCTTTATGGATATATTTGCTCTTTACTTTGTTTGATGGGTGATAAACTATTCTGCAGGGATAGAAGTGCCAATTAATTGCTGTCTTACTACTAGAGAGTTGACTGAATTTTTTTTCAGTAAAGAGTTTATTCACTGTTAGGATTTGGGAAATAGTTTGGGCTGGGAAAAAATAAGGGGAAAACTCTTTAAAAATGGAAATGTTTCATTTCAACATTTTCAAAAGTAAACCTTTTGACTTTGTTAGGAAACACTCTTTGTTAAGAATTTTAGTTAGATTTAACACCCTCCCCACCAAATCTCCCTGAAAACTAAATGTTTCAGGTTAAAAGAAAAGTTTTGTTAACTTTGAAATATTTTGTCATTTGTTTTTTTCATTGTGGTGAGAAAAATCTATAAATTCTTCTTTCAGGTTGACACAAACCAAATTATTTTGCAGATTTTTGGATTCAAACACTAAACTAAAAAATCAGTTATTCACCCAGTTCTAGTTACTATAACCTTCAGGAAAAAAAAGCCTTTGAGTGTTACTAATAATATTTACATTTAGATACCAATGGCTATGGTTTGCTTAGACCTAACAGTATTCCTCTGTGTTTTTGGAAGCTTCTGAGTTTTCATGGAAAAATCATAGGCAAGCCAAAAGAGAATGCATTTTATTCCTAGATTTTTTTTTTACCTCTCCCGTTTGGCCAAGTCGGTTCTTTTTGACACACACAAAAAAGTGAATTTTGGTGTTGGCTGACAGACTTGATGCTGCTTACAAGTTTTTCTTATAACCGCAAACATTTTGATTTGTGAAATACACAACAAAACAGTTCTAATCAAAGGAATTAGAAAGAGATTCTAAATGACAGCATGGAATAGAAAGCATAACTGTACTGCAGAAAACAACAGTTTAAAGATCTCACAAAGAAAAGCAAAGGTCATACTGTTTTCATATAAAAGCAAATAAAACATAAAAATGAATCTGTTCTATCAACTTGGCTTTAGAACCCAACTGTGCTATAGTTAGAAGGGGAGAAAAATCAGGTTTTTTTTTTTTTACATTACTGTGGGGAAACTTGGATCTTCCTCCTCCTGAAGATACTATGTTAAATCTATAATATTTGCTTTGAGTTCCTTTACACCCAGTGGAAAAACGCTGGAAAAAAAATACTTGCCATTTCATCAACATTAGCTTCCCCCCCCCCCCTTCTTTAAAGGGCAAATGGGCTTAGAATGCTAACTAGCTGAGTAGCATTGACTATGATTGTGCTCAGATAGGCGGGATTCTTATTTTAGATGAGGGTTTCTACACTACTGGAGTAGTCTAAATGGTCCTTAATGTAAACGAGAGTCTGACCAGATGTGTGATTGGAAAGAGCAGGCCACACTGTTGTTAAGCTCCACGAACAGTAAAGTAGCACGCACTCAATAGTCCTTGCAGATCAAAGGCTAATTTTCTATTTTGTTATGGGGACTAAAAACAGAGCCAGAGAATGTCTGTCAGAAAGTGCCCAAGGGTCCTTAAACAAGACAATAGATCAACAGTTTTCAAACTTTTTATTTCCTCAAGACCCAGTTAAAAAAAATCATTTATGCCCACAACCCAACAATTACATCTTTCAGCAATGCGTTCCAGTCTTCCAGTGGCAACAGCCGGGGTCCCACAACCTAGTACTGGGTCCCAACCCAAGGTTTGAAAACCATTACCATAGATGAATAGTTCTTAATTTCACCTTGGAATTCCTGCATCAAGCCCAGTAGATACAAACTTGAAAATGATGGTGCATCACATAAATAGGTACTCTGAGGGAAAATCTTTGTATAATCACAGAAAAAGAAAATGTGTTAAACCATATATAACAGCAGGGTAAAAGTCAGTTCTGGGAAAAGAGATAATATGCATTAATGCATGTTCCTAACCCACTGGTGCTTGTGGAAGAACTTCTGGGTTGGTACCTCAGGGCAGAATGGAAATCTTCATTTATATTAAAATGCCACAATTCCCATGTTAGTTGTTAGGGTCCTGGGTTAGTTGTGACCCCATCGTGTATGTGTGAGTCGGGGAGGCTCGGGGACTCTTGTATACAACACAAGTGCTGCGGAGGGCATATATTTAAATGAGAAGTCAATTCATGATATAAATTAGAGTAGTAAAATGCCCACCTTGCAAGTCAGGGTGGGGTTTGGCAGGGATTGGGAACAGGGGAGACAATCTTCTGGGGATTAAGGGGAAATTTGAGGCGAGAGGATTTGAGAGAGTGATCCTCATCTTCTGTGCTATACCCCTTTTCCTCCAGGAGATTTCAAGTGCTGCTTCCCACTTCTGCCCCCTTCATTTCTTCATGCTGTGTCTGGGTCCAGGCTCTGGGGATCATTCCATCCACTGATGCTGACATTGAGCAGTGCAAGCCTGGGTTTTGGGCTTTCCTGCGCATGGAATTGGAGAGGGCAGTGCTTTAAAAAAAAAAATTGTGCATCTTGGGTTGAGTCACCTTCTTTCCACTAATATGCTGGATTTCTAAGGCAACCCTGGGCGTAGCTGATACCCAGTTTTGGGGTCTGGAAGGTCCGTCTTTCCTGTAGTGGGAAACTGGCAAACAGATGTGTGGATATTTTTTTTCGCATTCCACTTGGCATCCAGAAAGTTTGGTTTGGGGGAGTTAAAATTATAGTGGATGCAACTGTTCAGGGTTCCAGTCATGAAGTTTTTGGGTCTTCATCTGGAACCTTTCAAACCTAATGAGCTGTTTGGGCATTGGTCCTGGCCATTCAAATGACATAATGACAGGATGTTCCTCTTTGTCTGGTGCAACTGGTAGCTCTTCTCACCTATCATACCTCTGCCAAAGAAGAGGAAAGGAAGTTGGGACTCAGATATCCAGTCAGGGTTCCTTGGTTGGCCTGAGTCTGCATAGAGAGTGCATGGTATTCACTCTCACTCTCAAGGTAGGACTTCACTGTCCATTGGTGCCTGTTCAGATCCCTGGAATAAACCTGGGGGGTAGTATTGGGTGATATACTCCCATTGGCTGATGATAACACTGTAGCCACCTTGTTTAACTTCTTCCATTGTTTTAACGTCCACATCTATGGACAGGAAATATTTTCAACCTGAAATTTTCAAGGTCAGGATGCAATTTTATTGTTAGTTGATCAGGGTCCAATTGAAGAGTACAAACCTTATACAAATTTATGCCCCAGTTTTGCAAACGCTTATGGACATACAGAACATCACTCATGTCAATAGTCCCAGTGAAAGCAATAGGACTAAAGTGAATGAAGGCATGCACATGTGTGAGGATTGGTGTCTTAATTACATGTGTGCTTTTTGTTAACAAATTTGTGATATTTGCATCTGTTAGCAAGTCTAAAGTACGTAACAAAGCTGATAACTGTTTTCACTGATTAAATCTGCATGTTCATGTAGCAATGAGCAAAATGCCATTTCCTGATAATTGAAAGATTGACTTACCTCATAAGTAAATAAAAACTCCAAATATCTTTTGCTCTTTGTCCTTCCCATTACCTCACCATCAACCTTAGGGCTTGTTTAAGTAAGTCTTCATTTACAGGCCTCAACTGCAATTATATCTTATCTGCATGGAATGGTTTAGGGTTCATCCCTTTGATCACTGGAGGTGTTAGCTACTTTTAAAGTGCTTATCCTTTTTCATTCGCTTTTCCGTCCCTTTTGAAATCAGAACGGTCCCATAAAAGTTCTTCTTTTCTCAACTGACCTTGGAAGTCAGCCTTTTGTGGATCCTGGTTCCAGTCTCTTTTGGGGGAAAGTAGATGAGTCCTTACACAGAGAAGGAAGATGGCAATAGGACCCCAGTTGGAGATCTTCAGCGGAAAAGCTCAGTAGCTGTGCAGAATATTTAGTACTATGATATTTGGTGGATTAATTTATAAAATGCCTCCCCATTAGCTAACAGCTATTTTGCTCCGTTGTGTGGTTCCTATCAATTTAATATAGGAATTAGGCCTCCTGTTCAATCAACAAATCCAAAAGTTACCTAAATCCCTTTATCTGGCAGTGCCATAGCTACTACCTCTGTTGAGATTTAATGTCAAGTTCAGAACTATCATCACATTGAGACATTGACTCTTGATGCCAAGGGTTAATCTCTCCCTTTCATTCAGGGCAGTACTGGCGAAACTCCCTATATCATTGCTTTCTTATTTGATCATCTTTATTTTAGATATTTAGCAGGATTTGGTTTTGAACGGATGGAGCAGTTTTGTCTCTTCCCATTACTAACTCCCTTTTCTGCTGTTGCTAACTTTTCTGTGGGTCATTTTGCCTCCCTGACCTTATTTTAATTGCATCCCATTTGTTTGGAGATTCTGTTTACTATCTGTGTGTGTTCTAAGACAGATCACAATAGTGATAATTTCAGCAGCTTGACTGAACATAAATATCCTGGAAATAGAAAATTATCACACTTAAAAATCTTGATTATTTAATAGAATGAGTCAGGGAAGTTAGAGGCTTTAATTAATGTTCACAAAGATGAAAATGGCTTTGTACGGTATGTGTCAGGTCCTGAGGATCTCTCCATTGCCAGTAAAGTCAGCGAAATGGGACTGAAGACAAGCTCATTATTACTCAGTGGTATTAGTGATTGGTGAATTTCCAGGAGTTTGGCTTAGATAAGCATCCAGATGTGAAGTTGCTTATCCATGTTTTTTTTTTCCTTGGGGGGGGGGGCGGGGGGCACATTGTTCTATCCTCTCCTCTGGCTTCTTCCCATCTACCTGAAGAGAGACCCAGCTTTTTGTGAACAATTGTGTGTTCAGCAGGCCATCAGCAAGACCGGCTCACACTCTAATCTCTTAAAGAGGTGTCCAGGTAGGCCTTCTCTCTCCTAATTCAGTCCTGGGTAGCATGGCAGGCAACCCTTCCATACCATTTTTTAGGGGCAGCCAGTAGATTCTCCTCTCATTAGCTCACGAGGCCATTTTTGTGCTATTTCAGCACATGTGGTTCTCATCGTGGCTGAGAAGAGAAGTGCAAGAATTTCATTTCAGAACTTCATCAGAAATTTGGTTCAAAGTTTGGATTTAAAGCTCTTTGAATAAAAGGAACTGTCATGTTGTTCAAACCATATTTGTGTTTCAGTAGGAGCGTTTGTTTTTTCAAATATTCCTGGTTTTCCTTCCTGAGTCTTAATTTGGAATTACTTAATTTTCTTGTCAATTTATTGTTCCTTTTGTGAGAAATAACAATGCATTGCTTTATTATTAAAAGGACATGAGACCTTGTTAAAACTAAACAGTTCAATAATCTTGGATGATGCATTTTAATTTCCTCAATTAATTAAAGGTGTGGTCTTTTTATATTAAACATTGAATAAATGCATACATTTATTTTAATTAAAATAGTTTTATATTTGAATTAAGGTGATTAGAGGGTTTTTTAAGAGTCTTATTGCATTTGAGATTTTGCATGTAAATGTTGCACAATTTATTTATAAAAATAACATTGAATGAAATGTTGGATTTTATTTTTAGGAAAACATCATGTATTCACTTATTATCAATCCCAGTCAATAATGGAGAAAGCTGAAAAATGTAAACTTGAAAATTTATTTAAACTAAAAACCTCTTTTGATGGTCTGCCTAATGTCTAACATCAAATTATAAACCAAGTTTTCTTGTCACCTAATAACTGCTTTAGTTGATTCATTCTTGGTGTCTCTTAATCCCAAGGTGGTAAAGTGATTTAGCAAAAACTGCATCTGTTTTCTCTTGTTACCTGATAACTTCTTAATGAGTACTAACAGCTTATGTGAGAGCCAGGCCATTAGCACTAATGGATAGGGAGGACAGCTGATATGGCATGGGAAAGGTTAAAGATTACTGGGGAAGTTTTTGCAAATATACACACATAGCACAAGGGAATAAGCACCGTAATGGTTTTGCACTGATATTTATGTACTAATGGACTGGACCAAATCTTTGTACACCTATTATTTTTCAGATATTTCACAGTCGCAATCTGGTATAACGTATGACAGTTGTTCACCTTATTAGATAAGCATGCTACATTTGTTTTACAGAAAGTCTTAAATAGTGTGCTTTTCACTGTATAATCTAACTAGGTATAATATTGCCATTTCTTTCTTAAAAGAGGTTTGTTCTAGCCTGTTCTTCGCCCCATAATCTTTCCGTCTATTTTACTGTGTCTGGAATGCTTACACTTTCCAACTGCATAAAGATGCAGTGCATTAGTGCCTGCTCTTATTGTAAATGTGGTCAGTTTTTTCTGAAGAAGGCCTATACAGTATAATACAGTATCGTGGTAGCATTAACTTTCCCTTCAGATACCATTATTTGTTTTGTTGTATATTGTTTTCATCTGCTGGATGAAATACTAGCTGTTTAAGTTTGTTTTTTCTTATTCACTGATATGAGTATGAAAAGATAAGAGGCAAATAGTAGGATGACATGTTACTAAAGACTTTAAAACCAAAACGCCTTCCTTTGATAAAGGCATGGATCAGTTTTGAGTGGTAGCATCTCCATTAGCATTAATGGGGTAAGTAGATCAACTGAGGCATCTCAGAGGTTAAATCAGGCTTCCTGGAGAGAAATTGCCGTCAATACAGTGTGGCGCCTAATTCTGTTGGACCTTCAGAGACTTTCCTGACAACACACTAACAGACTTTGTGTAAGTCATTTCCTATGAATTATTAAAACAAACGTTTGGCTGCTAATTGATGAACACTAATGTGTTTTCTAATCACTGCAGTTTGAGTTTTTAGCACTAAACAAAGCAGTTACAATTGATTTGTGGCTTACTCTTGGTTTCAGTCTGTGATCTGTCTTTTTTTCCTTTTCAATTTAGGAGACATTTTTGCTTGTCATTTTAGTTAAAAATTTGTTATAGCATTGTTCAGTTCTGAACTCTTATATTTATTTACACATTTTTTTTTTTACGGGCAAATAAGAGGCAGTCCTTGGTCCAAAGAAAGCCATTTCCAAATTGTAGCTCTTTTTAACCCATCTCTCCCAATCTGTGCCATTCCACCCCACCCTCAGAAAAAACAAGTCTGTAAAGTATAAAATCCAGTGAAAGGGGGATACATTTTTGAAAGCAATGCCTGGGAACCATGAACAGTGAGTCCCATTATTGGTAATGGGATTTGTGTGCTCTGCAGGAACTCCTCTTTCCTATCGCTTTCAAGATGGAGCCTCTAATTTTATTGGTTTTTTATTCTCTTATTCAAACAATACTAAAGCTCCAAAGGTGAATTCCTGAGAAACAAATGACTCTCCCTGTTAGATCCATCAAGGGGCACATCCTACTAGTCTTCCTCACCAGTAGTCCATTGCCTTCAGTAGGGCTATTAATGTATGAGTAAGTTGAACATTATTTGCTCCTGAGTATTTTTCTGCATAGTGAATGTGTAGTGCTTTTATTCCTCTTAGTGTGGTGACATTAGATTCCTCTTACCATCTCCGATGTGACCTATCAAGTGAAATGAAAGGCCAGCCCTCAGATTTCTGTAGTTCAAGATCACGTAGAAGCCAGGGAATATGGCAGCAGAGATGTGATCTGCTGCAGTGCTCTGAGTGGGTGCTATGCACCTGTCCACTTTGATGATGATGTCTATGTATGTACTGCAGTACTTTCAGCTGTTGGAGACTTTTCCTCAGTACTGCAGGAACAAATAAATAAAATGCTTGGTTTAAAAAGGAAAAAAAAATTAACATAAAAGTCTAAGAGACATTACAGTAAATTTTTAAGGATTTTTTTTTTTTAAACTTCTGGCTAAAATATGTGAAATTACATTTTATTTCCCAAAGAAAACCAGTTCTCCAGATAGATCAAACTCGACTAATCTTTTAAATAGAATATTATTACATGCAGTATCTCACACAATTAGAGTGTCAATTATGAAAACCCATTTAGTTTTGTATTACGTGTTTCTGGTATGTAGCGATGGGCAACCTAGTTAGCATATTCATTGTGCTGTGAGAGAAATTTCAGTGTAGATCTGAAAAACAGCTCTAGCACTGTATTTATTGGTTCACTTTGTTTTTATAGACGATAAAGACTGGACTTACAATGGTTGGGAAAGTAGTTACACAGCTGACAGGGACATTACCTTCAGGAGCAAGTGAAGAAGAGATTTTAGCTCATACCAATACTCGTCGAAGTCCTCTGGTACCTGGGATCATCACTGTTATTGATACCGAGACAGTTGGAGAAGGGCAGGTAATACAACTTGCAAAGAAACAAAAAGAGTGTCAAAAATGTCTTAAGCTTCTTCAGACTTTAGAATTAAAAGTGCATGATAAGCTTTTACATTTCCAAATGAAAAATGTAGCCATGATTTTTATCAGTCAAAAAAATGTACAGATGCACATTGTTATGGCATGGGAAGTGCTATTTGGGACTGAATTTAAGCCAGCATGTATATAGCCTGTAGTGCGCATTTACATGACATTTTGACAACATCAAGTGTGAAGTGTCACTTTCTGTCTCTCGAACACTTGCTCACAATTGATGTTGATTTATGCTGACCAGTTATATGTGGGTATGGTCTGAGTACATTTATTAATATATAATGTAGCAGGAAATTTTGACTGTGTTCTAGAAGTATGGTGAATTATTTGTTATGGTGTAAAATAGCAATTGTGAGATCATTGTTAGCTAAGCAAATGAATAACTTGGGTAGAAAGTTTGAAATGGCTCAACTTTTCAAAATGTAAGTTTAAGCAAGCCCATATCTGCCATTTAACATAGTGTTTCCAACAGCATAATTAAATTCTAGAATACGGTTGTACCATGTAAGATTATCGGTTGAAAAAGCCATATTTCAACCATTTAAAATGAAAACGAATGTTTTAATTAATTTTCTTTATGAAATAAAGTTGTCATAGGTTTCTTATTGATTTTACTTCAGTTAATAATTTCTTTTTTTAAGGGTCTAATCCTGGAGTCTTTACTCATGCAACACTCCAACTAATTTAATTATTTGACTGTTCTGCAAATTGAGTTTTTCTGTAATGTATTTGTCAATATTTGTCCAATCAAAAACAACAACAAAAACCCTCATGGTTCCTATATCTCCCAGCCCATAAAGGTCCTAAATAATGTTTGCAATGCATTGTATACAGCTTTATTGTCTCGATCAGATATTTAAAAAAAAAAAAATCCTCTTAGGTGTATATCCTAATTGATGGTAAAATAAAATATTTTCCTTTCCGGGGTTATTAAATTGTGCCCGCTACTTCAGTGTTTCCAAGAATTAAATTTAAAGCTAATGAAATCCATGTAGTGTTGTCAGGGGATTAGGCATTTGATATAGAAGTACCTTCTCTCTCAAAAGCAAAAGGAAAGAGAACCTGCAGAAAAGAGAAAATAACACACAATTTTATTTGATTTTTATAAGATTCTCTTAGTAAAAGAAGGCTGGTAGCCTTCTGGAATTTGTTTTTGTTTCCTGGAAAAAATTTCTCTTTCTTTTCTTATAATGACTGAAAAAAAAAATTCTACTTCATTAATTTCTCATGAAGCCTTGTTTAATGCAGTCATTATTTCTGATGTTCTTCTCTGTGCATTGACTCTTCTGCATAGGCTTAGAAATAAAATGATTTATCTCGGGTTTTTAACTCTTGTTGTTGATTTAGAGGTTTTTATGAACTTGTCCTCTGACCTTAGCAGTAGTAGGGAGTAATCAAATCTAAAGGACACTGTGGAAATGTAGTTATAAGAATAACAGTTGCCTTTCCCAAATAACACTGCAATATCATAAATAAGCCATTATTGCTAGTGAAGCAATTTTTTTGTTTGTTTTAAACCCCTGAAGTAACAGCTCTGAGGTAGACACTGCTCTTAGGTTCTTTGAATCCAGAAATATCTTTCTGGTATTCATATTTGTGTGACCTAGGAAAGGTAAACATTGAGTTCCATAATTTATTTTCATTGTGGAGGCCAGGTCTCAGAATTTTTTGCATGGGTATTTCTAATAAGGGGAAAATCACCTTTCTTTTACATTCTTGGTTGTCTTGCCACAAAATGCTTTTTTTTAATTACTTCAAGGAAAAGTCTAGGTCTATCAATGAAGAAGCTTGATTAAACAAAAACCTGGGAGATATTTTTAATTTTTTGTGTGGCCTAGAAAAAGTCTGTACAATCCTGCTTCTGTAGGATACCGCTTCCTGTAGAAGGCATATGGTTTTCAATTGTCTGTCCTGGGCCATTGCCAGATGGTACCCCCTATGCTGTTTTTCCCCATCACTGAATTGGATTAGCAAATTTTGTGCACAGATCCTGGCTTGAACATGGCAGATGCAAATTTTGCTGGCTGCATTAATTGACTAGTTCCACTGCAGAGGCCTGGGAAAAAGGGGTTCTCCTGCTCTTTCACGCTGATGGGACGATGTAGATCCACAGGAGGTGACAGGTTACTGCTTAGGTTAAGTAGGATCCATTTACATTAGCTGCACAGGCATAGTTTTCATAGCAGAATTGATTCAGGCTCCATTTCAGCAAAGCACTTAAGCACGTGCCTGATTTCAAATGTGTGTTAGTTTCACAGAAGTATATAGGAATGCTTGCATGCTTAAAGGTATCGGAGAGACTAGATGAGTGAGGTAATATCTTTTATTGGACCAGTCTCTGAGAGAGACATGAAGAAGAGCTGTTTGGCTCAAAAGTTTCTCTGTCTCACCAAAGAGGTTGGTACAATAAAAGGTGTATTACCCTCACCCACTTCGTTTCTCTCGTATTCTGGAACCGACATTGTTAAAACTATACTACATGCTTAAAGGAAGGCACATGGTGAATCACCTTGCTGAATTATTGCTTATATATATGACTATCTGAGCTGGGTTGATGCTAGTTCATTATATTTAGTGTGCTGAAGTAATTGACCCTGTCACGGCAAATTGGCTCGTCTGTAGTGCGTTTTACCCCCCAGCCTCACAACTGCCCAACTTCTCAAACTGCTTCTGGGTTCACTGAGGTGGGGTGAAGAGTGGTTGAGCTGAAGGTTAATGTGGGCTTCTTATAGGGTCTAGTGTTAGACCCATGTTCCAATGGAGTAATTGTTTTACCGTTACAGGTCAAAAGCCTTGTGTATTTTTATCTCCACTTTCAAAGCACAGCTTCTGGCAGTAATTAATTGGGCAGTGATAGGACACAGTATCCAGGTACAGACTCAGATGGGGAAATGGAAGGACCAAATAAGTCGGCGGTCCCACTGCGCAGCATCAGGCAGAAAGGGAAGAATGAGGATTTGTGGTTTGGGCTATTAAATCTCTGTTGAATTGCTATGGATGTGCTCAGTGGCATGTTGGGTCTTCTTAAATAGTTGGGGAAGCTGCAGGAAATTGGTTATGCTAGATAAGTTTGTTCTGGATTGAGTTAGCCTGTTCCTCATACTGTAACAAAGCCTTTCACCCAGGGACCTGTGCATTGTGTGGTGGGTTCATTTGTGTTTGTGGATCTTAAAGAATGGTCAGAAATAATAATACCCAGAGGGAAGCTGGATGCACAGCTCCCAATGACTTTCAATTGGGTACTTAAGTGCCCTTTGTGAATTTGAAAATCTCTTTATCTGCATAGTTCTAACTCCATCTCTGACAGAGAACTTGGGTTATTGTACTAAAACAATTACAATAATAATATAGTGTAATAAAAATAATGAAATGCCCTCTAAGATATAAATATGTAAAAACAAATGAGGGATCAGAATAAAATGCATAGGAAAAGGAAGGTCATAAATACAGGGTCAGCAGGGTTCTCCTACAAACACTTTTGAAGGGGAAAGAAGTAGGTAAAGGATTAAATTAAATAGATTTCAGTGGGGAACTAGTTCCGTACCATGAGGCCTACAACAGCAGAAAGTGTGATTTGTTGATTTTTGACATGACAGCGTAAACCCTAAACTGTGTGTATGTGTGTGTGCATGCACACTTTCCTGCCACAATCAGTATTAAGGAAAACATAGTTAGGCCAGAAATGTTCCAATTTAAACTAAAAATTTTCTCTTGCTTTTTAAAGTCAGTTTACCCCTTTCTAGGCAGCCAGTGAAATGAATGTAAGATAACACTCGCTGCATTTTATGAGATTTGATAGCATTATATTGCATAACTTGAAATATTGGCTTGATACAAAAATATACACACCAAGGAGATCTTTGAATTTAACCACACAGATTTATTTTAATTACATTAATTTAAAAGATTTATTAAATCTCTATGGAAAATAATTTTAGTAAATTTATTAATGTAGACATGTTAGTGAAATATCACATGTGGCTGTTATTGACATGATAGTTCCTTCTTTTAAAAAACACAGCGGTACTTGGAGAAAGTTGGAACTGTAGTTTCATTAAAAGAGAAGTGTAGAAATATTGAATTATTTTGATTATATTTGAAAACGGAATAAAAATAATTATGAAGAAGCCTAGATAACTCTGTGGTCAACCAAAATATGTTATTAAAATTCATGTGCTTGTTTAAACTTCCTCTTAATGAAGTGTTACCAAACTTTTCGGTTAACTACAGTGGCTATTTATTTGGATCTGTTAATTACTTTAAATGGATAAAAATGAACCTATACAGATGTCCTTCCTCCTCCCCCCCCCCATTGGAATTAAATATATAAACCTTCAGTGGTTTGAGTTTTATAGAAAAATTATTTTCTTTTGACCTTTGATTCTTTATTCTTAATTAATTCATAAACTAGGCCACCCACGTTTAGCCTGCAATAATGACCTTTCTCAAAAGCCTGCAGTTTAACAGATTTATAATCAGTCACAAAACATCTAACATTTAGTTGATTCTTAATGTTTTTGATAGAGTGATGTGATTAATGATATATCATTTGTTACTCCTCGATTATTCAAAACACATGAAAATATTTGAGGAAAAGGTTTTTTTAATGTTAACTTTGAAAAATTATAAGGTAGATAATACGTTGGTCTTTTTATGTTTTAAAATGTGATTGGTGTTTTTTTCCTGTTCCCTATTAACTTTTTATTGCATTAAAGAGGAATTCTCCGGGGGGGGGGAGAAAGCAGCCCATTGCAGTCCATAAGTTCATTTCCATTTGGTAAGGAGTGGATAACAATTGAACCAAATAAAGATCTTATCAAATAGTAAGAATAGAGAGAAACTTCATGGTAAAACAAAACAAAAGGCTTAAAGAATAAAGGGTATTCAGCAGTAAAACTTTAACTGCATACGTAATTGCTTTGATTATTAATGCCAGTACTTTTACTTACTACAAAGTACAATTTTCACAAAACGTTAGTTTGATATTCTAATGCACATTATATTCTTCACTTTTTAGATCTACACGTATTACTGAAAAATTTATATATAAAATGTAAATAAAAATAATATATGGCAACAGGATTCCCTCAGAGCATAATACTGTCTGCCTTACTTTTATTAAAGGGGGTCTGTTTTTTGTCAAGAAGACATTTTTGTCTCAGATAAATGGTTCAGGCTGAGCGTGAGGCTGTTTTGAGTTTATGCTGGATTCTATTAAAAAGAGTGCAGTAGTTAATGCCACAGATTTATCACTTTTAGCCCTTTTCCACTGATGTTTGACCTTAGCTATAATGTTTTTTTTTGTTTGTTTGTTTTGGTTTGATTTGGTTTGGTTTTTTGCACATACATCTCAGGAACAGAAGCTGATAATGCACTAGCTTTAGCTATTTAAATCCTCTGAGACTTTAATAAAGATATTTTGTATATGAATAATTATAGAATATTTTATTCATATTTCTGTTGCTAAATTGATTAGTTTGAATTTTTATGATGATGGGGTCATTCTTTCTTAATTTTATTAAGAATAAGACTGACTTGATTCAATTTATGTCCATTTTTTATTTGACTATATAGGGTTTACCAGATCTTTTTTTTTTTAAACCTGACTCTCCACTGAGGTAAGTCATGTAATTTGCCTTTAAAGATAAAAATAATTGAAGTCATAATTGTCAATGACTTCTGTTCAACAATATGAAATAGACTGAAAATGAAGTCTCACACAGATTATCTATTGATTAACTATCTCCTGTCCTCAAGCAAACACTTATTCTAATAACAAATGTAATGACCCCGTAGGTGTTTTGTCTGTTTTTCTGTTGAAAGGAGTTAAACTACTTTATTAATCTTTTTTCAGTTCTGTTGAACTTCAGTGTAGTCAGCTAGATAGAGCTGCAGCATTGACTCATCATGTTGAATTAAGATCTGTGTAGAGCGGCTTCTTTTGACAATCATATTGCATCTGTCTGGTTGAGATGGTGGTTGGGCATCTCTGATAGGGTGAGTGGTGATTTTTCGGGGTCTTGACTGAAGAGGCCTAATGTTAGTTTTGTGGAATTCTTAGTTTTTGGTGACAGGGAAGTCTGTAAGGAAGATATTTGAGTAACCTTGTGATACTGAGTTACCATGCATTTGTGAGGAGAGTAGCCAGATTTATGAACCTATTTACTATAAATTACTTTATAATGGTCTTATAATTCTAGCAGCAAAAGTAGAGGGTTTAGAGGCCACTGCCGTGGAGATTAAAAGAGTTCCAGCATGAAAATATAAAGGGGGCTGTCCCACCGAATTTCTCTGGACTTGCCAACTCTCTGGCAGCAGCTGAATACATCATTCAGTAACTTATGCCATTCTTTCCTAAGAAAGCATTCCCATTTCCACCCTTTTTCTGGTATAAACTGGGGGAAAGGGACCAGCTTGATAGTGTCATTGTTGATTTAACATGCCTCCCAATAACCCCTAGATAATCCTCAACCTACTCCAGCCCCTCCAGTACCCTTGTAGAAAACTTCTTTCACTTCAGCATATGCATGAGGTGTCCCCATCCCATCTTCTGTGAAGTCTATCTGGAAGAATGCTTTGTGGTCTAGATACCTTCTTGATTCCCTCAGAGCTGCACCCTTCAATCTTGTTCTGTAAATGAAAATTGTACTCCTTTAACTCTACTAGTGTAACAGAAGAAGAACTTTTCTACTTGTACATTTGCATCCCCGCTAAGTATTGTATTGGTATAAATAAATCAGTAAAAAATTGCATAGGTACAAAATGTGTATACAAACTTAGGCCTTTGCAGTTTGTCTGTTGAGGGAGATTTGAAAGGACCACACAGCTTAGAGTTCGTTGCTGGGCTCTTCTCTAGCTTATGAGACTGATCATCAGCTCAGCTGGGGAGAAATCTTTGCTTCTTCCTTCCCTTGTAGTGTAGGATATAAAAAGGCCTCTCCTTAGCATGCCATAGCAACTGCCCAGTTGGCCGTGCAAGAAGGGGGAAAACAATACCGGTTTTAGGAACAGCGAGAAGATTTGAAATACAAATAAGGCTTTGTGAACACTACATCTTAAATTGGCATAACTTGTATTGGTCAGAGGTGTGAATAAGCCACCCTTTGAGGGACATAATTACACTGACAAGTGCCGATGTGGCTAATGGTATGTCAGCGGGAGAGTTTCTGCTGCTTGCGGTGGTTTTATTATGCCAATAAGAGAGCTCTCTCCCTCTAGATGAGACAAAACCTTGTCCATTGCAGGCCCTGATTAACCTCCCTCTTGCATTCCAATGTAATTTCTTTTTATGTTGTCATTAAAAACAGAAGGGATATCTCTTTAACCACATTGTCAGGTATGTGAGGTTGCTAATCCCATTTTCTTCGTGGCTGCAGAGGTGGGGTGTGAGGAGTATTAGATGGAAAGACAGTTTAAGACTGTGTGCCATGAGAGTTGGAGGATCGCTTTTAGGAGCTCTCAATGTCCTATTAATTTCTGTACTTTTGAGTCACAAAGATGTTTTCTTGCTCTCTATTCTGCTAACACGACACACTGGACATTTCCAAGGAGTTAGACTTCCTGGCATTTTGCGGTTTGCATAGACTTCGAGGCCAGTTATGTATATTTGTATGTGCAAAGTAGACAATAGAAGACTGTTCTTATTCCTTAAAAAAATCACAAACTAGAGAATAATAAATCCAAGTGAAAAGATTAAAAGGCAATTCATTTGTTCGTTAATCATTTTTGTACAAAAAAAAAGGAAATTATTAGAAAACTGATTTTTAACTCATTCACAAATGTATGGCCTTCCAGGCAGAGCATTTTAAGAAATAAATAAAAACCTGTTTTAAAATTTGGATTCCATTTGTTTAACCTATGAATGATTGATTTTTGGCTTTATCCTATACTTAAATTCAGGTGTCCCAAGTGTTTGACAATACCTAATGATATTGTGGAATCCTATTTTTCATTTTAGACTAAAAGTGTTTTCCTAACAGACTGTTTTGTCCGTTGTACAGAGATATTGTTTATAGAGATAATCATCTTGGTGCAATTTCAGTTGCTTTAAAAGAAGCCCACACTGAATTAATCGTTTGCTGTCTGTATAAAAATCTGCACATGCAGCAAATTAGATAATGTATATTAGCTTGTTTTAACAGTACTTTAAATGAATATCAATATCCACAAATTTCAGGTTAACAAAATATTAGTGTAACGTGGCTGGATTTAAAAAAAAAATCTCTTGCTAGTTTATGGTGCAATTGCTATCTTTAATTATAATGAGAAGGCCTAGGGTAAGACTATATAAAAGTGGAAGCTGCGAAAAGATGATGTATACGATGATGTATAGGAGTTACTTGCTGCAGCTTATATAGACTGAGAAAAGGAACACTGTTTCTTTGAAATGCTCTTAGGAAGATCTCCAGACCCTTTAGTTAGTGGTTCTGGAATCAGTACGGAATGCTGACAATGGAAAGAAAAACCATAATTGTCAGTATGTGACAGTGCCAAGTAGTTTGAACATTTAAAATAAGTCGGGCAAAAGCCTCCTCATCTCTATTACGTGACTCCTTTAAACATTTAAAGATGATTTCTCTTTTGAAGCACAGAAATAACTGTTTCCAAATTATCCAATGACTGTTAAGAAAAGGCAGTTTCAAATGCTCACAAAAGTATTTTGGAGCACAACAGACAAATTATTTAAAACTACCTTATGAAACATGCTTATTTACTGTAAATGCTATTCAATTAATATGTGTTACATCGTTACAATGAAAACCAAGGATCTTGGGCCAAAATAGGTACTTTTAACTGTCTACTTTGATAATTTACACTGTTTTCAGATTAAAAGAGACTATAAAACAATGGGAACATACTGGAGTGAAGTATCCTGCACTATCAGGAATTTGGATTAGATGACTAACAGAAGTTTTTCGTCTTTTATTTTTCCTTTATATAACCAGTCTCTTTTTCCTGCTTGTGGATACTTCTGCCATGTATTCTTCAAATATTTCAAAAGAAAAGATTTTCCTATGTCATGTTTAACCGGTATCTGCCACTTTGCAAGCTCCAGTTGTGCTACCTGTTCTTTTTCTGTGTCGTATTTTGTATTATCTTGCTAGAAACATTACTTGTAGTTTACACGTAAGGAGTTGTATGTGCTTTTTTGCTGCAATTATGCCTCGTCAATGCCTCTTCGACAGCCCAAACAAATAAGCTTTTACAGGACAAAATCCATCTACTAACCTGAGGGAAAGTGTGAGGGAATTGCATGTCATCTCTACAACGGCTGCTTGAGTTCCCTGGGTGTAACAGGAGAGTCAATTCTGAAGAAGAAGTTGCAGCCACTGGATCCTCATAGTCGTGGATCTACTGGCCACAGTCCTTACCTCAACCTGCAGTAAACCGGATGTTGATCTTAAAGTCCCACATAAGTGGTTCTGCAGCCACTAATACTTCATGCAGCAGATCAGCAGTAGGGCTAGTTATATCTCTAAAAGATGTGTAAAAGGGATTCCCTGTGTCTCTTGTAGTATGTCCAGGATTTCTAGTCTGCAGCTTGGGAGCTGTATGCTTTCAGAATCACTCCATGTCATCTACAAAATAATGCCCAAAACTGCAATTTTGTCTGGATGTTTCCTGTCACTTTGCATGTATTAATATTTCTAATTCATGGTAGTATATACCTTTTGTAAAACATATGTTCAAGTGTTAGTAACGCAACATGAATTTTCTCTTGTGTAGAGACCAGTAGGCTTTCTAATCTTCAGGCAGTCATTGACCTAATCTTCAAAATTCTGCAGAGAAATGCAGAGATGTGTGGGTGTTGAATGACTTCGCAACTTTACTGCATAAAAATTGTACCATATAGAAACACCTAACCTTTCTTTGTCTCCATTAATATTATGCAGGTGCTTGTTAGTGAGGATTCTGATAGCAACGGTATTGTGGCTCACTTCCCTGCACATGAAAAGCCTATTTGCTGCATGGCTTTTAACCCCAGTGGTAAGTTCTTTTGCCATTGTTAGTTTTGAATCATCTCATACGAGAAGAGGTTAAAAAAAAGATTCATGTGTATTAGATTTCTTTCAGTGAATTACAAATTACTGCAGTATTTTAGTAGTCTGGTGTGGTATATGCATATGACGACTTAGTAAACTTGCTCTGAACTCATTTAGTTGTGTTGAATATCATTTTACCGTAGTTGCAGTTAATTTGTCTTTTCTGGCACTTTCAGCCTCAAACTGCTAGAATGCATGAATGGACAATGTACCTGATATCTGTAGTAATAGCTGAAATACTAAGGGTGGTTAGTTTATTAGTTTTCCTGATACATTCCGACGAGAAACTAGGGACCATAACTTTCCTAAAATGTTTGTTCTTCCTAGATTTGTGAATGAAATTGGGTAATTTCAATTAAGTGAATGTCTTTAAGGTAACTTATGATGATTGTAGATGTTTTGTTGATATATAACTTAAAAGAAAGGGAAGACGAAAACTTTGAGTACTGTGAACTGTGATTGAAAATATTTTTAAAAAACTTCAAACACAGCATCTTTTTTCCTCCTTCCTTTTTGCAGTTGAAGAATGTTTGTGGGCAAGTGAGATGCATCCTGTAGCGAATCTTGTCCAATGAACAAGTAGTACATTTTTTAGTCTTGTTAAAACAGAGAAATATCTTTTTGATTGACTGCACAGTGGTCAGTAAAAGGGCCAGGGAATCAACAGCTTCCGCTTGCCTAAATTAATGAGTTTGAAATGCGGTAAATGCCCTGAAGATCTTGGTATGAAGTCACATTTTAAAGAACTGGAAGTGAATGTATGTCATGTATATCTTCACTTGTGGTGACCAGTCAGACTGATTTTGACATCCCATCTGTTATGTCCAAACTTTTTAATAGCCGTATGTGGTTCAGAGCATCTTTACTATTAGTGCTTTTGACATAAAAAGCTGTATTCTAATCTCATAGTTTGGCAATTTTATCCTGTAACTCTCTAAGCATTAAGGTGAGAATATTCACTGTAAATTCTAAAAGGGAGATGTTTCTGTGCTGTTCTCAGTCTTGTGTGTTCAGTACGTGTGACAGGCTGCTCCCTAGATCTGGCTTGCTGTGCCGCTGTAACCCGCAAAACTTGACTCCTGAGCCCCAGTTCACCCTGCCCTGCCAGGTGACCACTCATTCCTGAGTCAGTCCACACCAGCCATCGGCATAGAATTGGTCCCAGGCAGTGGGTGTAAATCCACTAGCCACACCAATGTCGTTCTCCAAGTGATCATCCACGCCCAAATACTACACCAGGAGCCACTGTCTTACAAGAATTGGGACCCACCCCCAATCACCGTAGTCTCAAGTCCATCCACTTAACAAAGAAGTGGATCGTGCCCAGCCTTTTGCACTCCCACCTCTAAACACCACACAGCTTTAGATAAAACAAATGCTAGCTTATTGATCAGAGTACGATTTCAAGTGAGAAAATGGAGGAAGTTGCAAGAGGGAGTTCTCCAGGCCAAGCCCGCAGCTTCTCCCTTAAACAGTCTGTGTCTTTGTTTTTTAAACTCCTTACAGTCCCTCCCCCTCTATGCTGCTGTGTGATTCTCTTTATTTCTACCGGAGTCATGAAGGTCATTTGCATTCCCTTTGTCATGTAAGTCTCCAGCCTCTGTGCTAGAGATAGTCCTGAGAGTCTTTGCTATGTAACATACTTCACCTGGGCACACATTTGTGGGCACACACACATGATGTTGCAGGAGACATGATATAACTATATGGTGGAGCATTCAAAATGGAACCTTGCATGACGTAAGTGGCATCAAATCATACAATTACTGTACACAAGTGAACAGAAAAAACGTAGATCATAAAGCAGGGGTGCACAGATGTGTATCCTCTGACAGTATGAAAAGTAATACCCGAAGAAGAGGTGGTCCTGACAAATTGAAATTAATAGTTATCTTTGGAATGCTATAAACCCTTTAAACAGGGAAGTGGTGGAAATCAGAATACACAGAAGATACTTACGCAATAGCAGGTTTTGTATTACTTTTATAGTAGGAGATATGTATTTGCATATTACAATATCTCACCTTTTTTTCCTCTCTTTGATGCACTGAATTCATCATCATTTGTCTATGATACAGCCGCCTGCTTCCATGGATCAAATAGCTGAACAAGACACTTTGTGAGGAAAACAACATTTTCTAAACACAATTGTTTTCTGACTACACCCAAGAAAGACAGGAGGCTGTGGGTGTGGTTTAATTAGGCTGGAGCTTGATTCATTTATAATACCTGGGTGTACCTGGCAACAGATCATACAGTCCATTGATCCCGACATAGAAGCTCCAACATCCTCCTTCAGCTCCCTTATAAGGGGATAGGAAAAGGAGGAGTGCTGGCTCCTCACTGACAAGACTTAGGAGCTGAACCGGCATCCCCCCCATACTCGGTTCCTATAAGGGGCATGTTCCTTCAGATCCTTTTCCAATCTATTTTATCCAATAATCATATCCTTTCCTTAAGGAGTACCTGCCCTGTAGAAACACCACAAGGAGGTGTTAGCAAAATCCTTGGCTACCTTCCTCACACTCCTGATGGATTCCAAGATAGCCACAGATTTCTTTTTCCTTTCCCCCTAACCCAAGATGAACCATATTTTCATCTGGTTTCTGCTTCCTGGCTGCCAAAGAGCGTACAAGCCAAACGAAGACCCACTCACAAAAAGGTTGTGGTGGGCACATAGTTAGCTGTTTGCTTTGTGTCATGGAAACACTGGTTGAAATGAATGAACCACAGCAAGGCATTACATTATTCTGCATGGCCTGTATTTTTCCAGTGAAGTTTGGAAAAGGTTGAAAATTATTACTTCAGCTCCATAGACAGTGAAATCACCACTTAAAACTTGTAAACTGGATTCTTTCATCAGTATCCAGATAGGATTATATTTGCTGTTAGCATTACAAGTGACATTGTGTTAGACTATTACATAAGTAATAATTAAATAAAAATTAAAGTAATTAATAAGTATTAAATGAACCAAATTGTCAATAGAATATATCTGTGATATGACAACGTTATCCGCTTCAGATATTTCTTATGCCCTCCTTTGTGCTGGAAAGGGCAGTTACTCAAAAGTGATAGGACAACATTAGAAGAGAATAGCATAAATTTGGTTTCACTATACATAAGAACATCAGACTGGCCATGCTGGTCTGATGAATGGTCCATCTAGCCCACTGTCCTGTTTTCCAAGAGTGGCAGATGTTTGATGCTTCAGAGGGAATTAATAGAACATGTAATCAAGGTGATCCACCCATCATACATTCCCATCTTCTGCATACATCAGTCCCTGCTAATCCTTTCTAATAACTATTGATGGATTATCCTCCATGAATTTATCCAGTTATGGTCTTGGCCTTCACAACATCCTCTGGCAAGGAGTTCCATAGGTTGATTGTGCACTGTGCGAAGAAATATTTCCTTTTGTTCATTTAAAACATGCTGCCTATTAATTTCATTTGGTGACCCCTGGTTTTTGTGTTAGGAGGAGGAGTATATGATACTTCCTTATTTGCTTTTTCCACACCAATCATGATTTTATAGACCTCTTATATCCTTTCTACCCTCATCCCCATCCCCACTTGTCTCTTTTTCCAAGCTGAAAAGTCCTAGTCTTCATAATCTTTCCTCATAAGGAAGCTTCTCCATTTCCCCTTACTATTTTAGTTGTCCTTTTCTGTACCTTTTCCAGTTCCAACAGATCTTTTTTGGGGTGGGGCAACCAGACCTGCACACAGAATTCAGGATGAGGGCGTAGAATGGATTTATGGAAGAGGCACTATATTTTCAGTCTTATTACCCATCTCTTTCCTAATGATTCCTAATATTCTCTTAGCTTTTTTGATTGCTGCTGCACGTTAAGGGGATGTTATTAGAGGAATATCCCTAGTGATCTCAAGATCTTCCCTGACTGGTTACAGCTAACTTAGACCCTCTCATTTTATATGTATTGCTGGGATTGTGTTTCCCAATGTGCATTACTTTGCATTTATTAACATTGAATTTTGTCTGCCATTTTGTTGACCAGTCACCCAATTTTATGAGATCTCTTAGTAACTCTTCTCAGTCTGGTTTGGGCTTAACTGTCTTGAGTAGTTTTGTATCATCTCCCTGCTTACCCACCACCTCACTCTTTTTACCCCTTTTACCAGATCATTTCTGAATATGTTGAACAGTACTGAACCCTATATTAGACCCTCTCTCCACTCTGAAAACTAACCGTTTTTTCCTAGTGTTGGTTTCCTATCTTTTAACCAGTCACATCCACAAGAGGATCTTTCCTCTTTTTCCATGACTGCTTACTTTGCTAAAGAGTAAGCATTTGAAGAAGGACCTTGTCAAAGGTTTTCTGAAAATCTAAGGATAATAAGGAAAATCTCTAAAATAGAGATTACAAAAATGCCCTAGGAAGAGGAGGAGGAAAAGGGAAATGTTAATCTCGGTGGATTAATGCTACGGTCATGTTTGGCCTAAGACCTTCTTGTTTCTTTTTATTAAAAAACAAACAAACAAAAAATCCTCCCCTTACTGCATCTCCATAGTTGTGTTGAATCTCACTATGGGCTTGATCCAAAGTCTATTGAAAATAATGGACAGACTTGTCTTGTGCTGACTGGCTTTTGTCAGTGTGGTGATTTTGAGGCAAAACTATTTTGCTTTTTATTTTATTTTAAAGTCAGGCTGAAAACAACAATCTTTTGTTATTTGTATAAATTACTATGCCTCCTTCCTGCAGGTAATTCAAAAACAGCTGACCTTTGAAACAGAGAACTGGACATATAATTAGTGCTTGTTTTTAGTAGATCCATGACCAGGTTTGAAAAAAAAATCGGTTGGTTAATAAAATAATAAACAATTAAAACAGGATGTCTGAATATGCTGAACGGGCAGTTTAGATTTTTAACAGCATCTGAAATATCCACATACACATCTTGCTGGAGCATCCTGGCAGTAATAGGCTAGTATTATTGTTAAACAGGCAGCAAATCCTGATTTTGGGGGGGGAATCACAGGAACAAATATTTCAAATTCTGGCAATAAAGGGTATCTCTCATTTCTTGCCTAGTTCATTTGACAAAAAAATAAATTTCACATAGTTCTTTGTGTGGGTTTTTCTGCCTTACGACTGGAAGCTGATTCTCTGGGGCTTGAGCCTCAGAACCTCTAGATCTGCTGGAATTTGCCAAAAGCCAGGGTCATCGGTCTACTGTCCTGCCTTTCTGCTTTAAATTTTTAAGATAAATAGGTTAATTTTGAAGTATGGAAGCTGCTCATTAAAAATAAAAAAGAATGGTATTTCCTACCTGTCAAATGGTGATTTCATCTTTGGGAAGAATCAATAAAAGGCATCAAGACAGATAGACACCAAATATTGAGTTGAACTGACCAG
Source organism: Pelusios castaneus (assembly GCA_007922175.1). Classification (NCBI taxonomy): domain Eukaryota; kingdom Metazoa; phylum Chordata; order Testudines; family Pelomedusidae; genus Pelusios; species Pelusios castaneus. The sequence goes on along the minus strand of ML686028.1, from coordinate 462,539 downwards.
TATAGTTGTTTTCCCAAGAAAGAACATTGTGTTGTAATACAAAAGAAGAAGATTCAAGCCTATCTTACGTGTTTTCTTTGCCATTTTTATGTCAGCTTTAGTTTTACCATTGGTGCCAACACTGGTTTGTGACAGCCAATAAATAAATTTCTTAAACAATACTGTTGTACTGTTTTTGGACAGGAATTTGGTAAAAATTTACCGCAAGTTTCATATTCAGATGCCTAGCCATTGTGCTGTATACTTTCTTGCGAACGGAACATGATTCATTCTTTGTCGGTAGAATTTGTATGAGTGTTTTGCAATCCATTTTATATAGAAAATTGGTATTGCTTTCATAAATGTTACTAGATTTTGCTTTCAGAATCACCATTTTTATTTATATAGTGCCAACCATGTTGGTGAGTGCTTTTGAGACGGAAATAAAGATAAGCTCCCTGCTCTGAAGAGCTCACATTCTGTTTTTAGACATCTGGTTTTGAGTAAATTCAATAAATATTGTAAGTAGTAATTCTACGTTGTAAGTGCATGACCTAGGTACTGTGCACAATATAAAATACACCAATCTGAGTTCAAGGCAGAGATTTGGTTGGTATGTAGCTAGCAGTATGGCACACAGGCATTTCTTTTGTGCTGCTGCCTTCTTCACAGAATCAAAGCCTTGTTCTGTGTGGGGTGAAGGGGATTTTTTGCAGTAAATGAAATTTCTAACTGTTCTGATTGCTGAGATGCCCATTTTGCAAGGCTAATGAAGCAGTGATGTCTGTTGGGCTTGCACACTGACAGCTCTAACAGATGTGAGGTGCTCCATTAGACACTCGTTTACTCGGAAGTTCTACACAATCCACTCTGAGTGACAGCTCAATTTGGTACCATGATTCAGTGGGCGTGGCAGAGTATTACCATGTCTCCTGCCCTTTCTGACCTCACTCAATTAAGGAAACAAGCCCAAGAGTCTCAGAGACTAAAGGCATTTAGGCTTCCTTGACAGAGAGCTAAGCTCAAGGGGTACATCTACATTAGAAAAATTTAAGTCGACTTTAAGTCAACTTAATAAGGTCGACTTAAAGTTGACCTTATTAAGTCAACTTAAAGTGGACTAAGTTGACTTAAGTCCACTTTAAGCTGACTTAACTGGCCTTAAGTTGACTTAATAAAGTCCACCTAAGGGTTACTCCCCGTCCACACTGTCCTTAACTTGACTTAAGGAGTTGACTTAAGGCTGAAGTTGACCTAATGGGCGGTTGTTATTAAGTTGACTTAAGCTTTCATTAAGTCGACTTAAGGAATTTCTTAAGTCGACTTAATGAATGTCAGGTGTAGACATGGAGTAACTTAGGTCAACTTAAGGGTCCTTAAATTGACCTAAATTGCTAATGTAGACACAGCCAAGAAGTTCAGTGGAACTGACAAAGCTTATTGAGGAGAAGCCAAGGTCAAGGAGCACCCTCCTCCTCCATGTGCATATTTAGACACCAATAAGGGAGATGTGAGCTGAGACCTGAGAGCTCGTGTTTGATCATGTTCTGAGCATCTGAACAGTTGCATCTGTTATGGAAAGAGTTTGGAACAATAGACTCCGCCCCCCCTCAAATCTGTCTAAATTAAAGACCACCAGTTGCAACTTAATTATTAAAACATTTTAACCTGTGAATAAATTGTTTGATGTCAAGTAAGTCCCCCTTCTCTGTCTCATACTTGTACTTCTTAAGAAAACCTCTACCGTATGAGCTTGTAGTTGCTATACAGTCAATATCCTTTTTGCTCACAAATGTACTCTAGCATGCATTTTCTAAAGCAAAGCCGTCTGTCTGTGACTTCCTTTCGAAGACTGTGACAAATGAGTGATTTGTCCTTGGTCTCCCATTCTGTGCATAAACAATGGACCCAGGCCATCAGGTTAGGATCACAGTCAGCTTTAGCTAGACTTGCATATCACCCAGAAGTCTCCGTCCCTGATTGTACCTATGATTTGGGCTTTTATTTGCTCAGACTATAAAAACATGACTCTTTATGTAGAAATTTTGGTTGTGCACAGCCAGCAATTAACTTCTCTGTTGTATTGTGTAAATGCAGTATTGATACTATCCAGTGTACTCAGTATGCAGGAACTTTTACACGTAGTTAACATAAAAATTCTCAGCATTCCTTTTTTTTTTTACAGCAGGATTTTTCTTGTGTGAATTTCATGCAATGTGATGATATTGTGCAATAAGTTTTTGTTAGCGGGGATTAAGCTTTAAACTATCTTTTATAATAAGATATTTAAACAGGTACAAACAGTTTACAAAATGTCATGGTTATTATAGTACCATGGGAAAAAAAATGTTTGCTACATAATGTAAATTGACAAGAGTTTATTAAGTAAACTCTGTATCAAGGCGCTCTGGACTACATTTTGGGAGGTCACAAATAGAAGGAATACACCATAGGGGGTTATTTAATTTAAGATGTTTACAAAAAGCCTCCAAGATTTTAATGTTCTGTTGATAGTCTGCCAGAAATTTTAACTGTGTGGAAGGATTAAAATGAAGAGAGGGGAAAAAGGATTACATGTTACCAAATAAAATCGATTGCTCCATGACAATCTGGACTAGACTAAACTAGAGATGGTCTAGGCTGGAGACTGAAGGAGCCAGGCAAATGTCTCTCTTATTCATGAAATTGCATCATTAGATACACTGTTATAATTTATGTAGGAAAAAAGTCCCCCAACTTAATGTCAGCAATAGCCTAGTAAAACTAATTGTTTGTTCCATCTTTTCGTACCGACCTATTAAGAAAATTACTTGCCGCTGTCAGACCAGGATACTGGAATAAATGTGACCACTGGTTTGATCTTATGGTAATTCCTATATCCTACTGTCGGAAAACTTTTCACTCTTATTCTGAGGGCCGCCCCTCCCCACCGCCAAACCTCCTGGTATGACTTGAGATCTAAGGCATTCACTTTGCCACCACTGTTTTCATGTCATTAGACTATTGGCCCATCATTCACTTTGATCCAAACACATGAGTGAAGAAGGTAGTGAGACTAAGGATCTGAGGCTGAAGCCTATAGCTCCCAGGTCTTCAGTGGGACTAATAAAAATTCAGCATCCATGCATTTCCAAAGTTTTCTCCTGATTTTTGTGATGTCTGCCAACCTCTCATGTTAAGATATAAGGGAATATATAGTAATGCTGGTAACCTGAGAATCCTTGAGAGACAGAGAGAGAGACTGGATTTCCAGTTTGTCTTTGTAGACCTCAATACGTATAAAAGAGAAGTGGCTATCAAATTTAATGAGCCCGCATTAAAAACCAGTGTTGTGGATGGCAATGGTGATGTGGTCCTTTCCCTAGTGATCTCTCTCTGTCAGTAGTCAGCGTTGAGACGTTGGTACATAGCCTGTTGGTCAGTACTCTTCATCTTTGTATCTATCAAATTTGGGAAGTGCTCTGACCTGTTAATGGGAAAAATGATTATTACCAATTTAGAAAATCTGCAATTTTGCTTTCTTTTGCTTAAGTAAAATAGTAATATTGTCATTTGCATCAAGGAAATTTCTTAAAATAGGTTCCAAATGCAAGATTCATAGCTTTTTTCATAACTTTATCACCATCTGATTTTTAAATTGTTTCAAACCTTCAATGTTTGGCTCTGTTCCCATCGCAGCCCTGGCTGCTTCTCTCTTCAGCATTTGTGAATGGATTTCTTTCAAGATCATTTAGAGTCCTGATGCTGTAACTATTTAGCCTTTAGTAACCATGCACATTCTAGCAAGCTGTTTTCATAGGTTATATAATAGACCCATTAAAAACAACATTAGTACTTGTTAAAATGTATTGCAATAAGTTTGGGGAAGTCTGTAAAATAACATAAAGAGCCACTTTACTCCTTACATATACCAAACTCTGTGTGATCTTGTGAAGCATTCTTTCGAACACAGCAGAGTGTATGTATAGATGTGTTTACATGTGACTGTCTGCGTAAAAAATTGGCACACCTTTTAATGAGAGTCAGCCTGAGAGATAATAGGAAAATTATGCAAATGACATCCATTGCTATTGCATAGTAAAATGAGAAACAGCCAGCAAATAGTTCAATATGGTGTTGAAGACCAGAGCAGAGAATGGTCTCAAGGGAAAACTTAAAAAATATAGTAAAATTCACATGATGGAGTAACACTGCAAAATGAATGGAAGAGAAAATACTGCTTGGTTGACTAGCTGGCATGCAATCTCTGCTGTATGGTTTCTATTCATAGAAGTGAAATTAAAGGATGCAGTTAAACACAGTTGTGAAATGTCCAGTCCAACAGCTGTATTTAGTTTGTTTTTCAATTTCTCATTGCCTTTCTTGTTTATTAGCTGTGACTCTGAGGTCAGAATTAAAACAAATATTTTAATGGCAGTATTTATGATGTTGGCAAGGAGCATGATGGCTTAGAACTGTGATCTGGACAAGACTCGATATGGGTGGTGTAAGGTAGTCCCTTCAGGCTTTAAACAAAGTCACGATTGGTGAGACTTTGAAAAGTAGAATGCCTGTAAATCACACGACTGATAAGCATCATGGAATCTGTACTTTTCAGTTCCATTAATGAACGGGTCATGCTTAAAGGAATTTTGAGGGGGCCACAAAGGAAAGATTCCTTATGGATTTTAGCATATTCTAGCCTACAGAATTCCTCAGTTCATTTTGACAGCTCTGAAGTATAAAGTTCTTTTATGAACTGTGGTAATTAAAACCAACTTAGATGTAAATGGTGAATGATTATTCAGAATTCCGAAATTGTTATACATGCTTTTTATGAGCAATACTAGAATACATGGTCTTTGAACATTAGGCCATCTTATAGTTTTAGTGCATCGTCTTTACTTTACCATGTTTAAAAGCAAATTTTAGTATTTTTACTTGTAAGTACACTGGCTGTTAGTTGCTAATACATTGTATTCCATTGTTTGGCAAGTTTTATAGAGCTATAGGTAATTCAGTTCCTGAGAGGAACATAAAATACATGTTTTGAAATCTCAATATTGGCAGATGTAAATTAAAATTTAAAAATCTACTACTTTGTTTATATCAGCCAGTGTTTGTGAAAAAACATTGTATATGGATGGAAACTTTTATAGGAACAATCCTGCTAATCATATTTTAGAAGCAGTGCTGCTGAAAGGGTCATATTAATTTATAAGCCAAATGGGGAACCCATATATTTTAATTAATCTCTTAGCAGTAATTTTGGAGTGCAGGAAAACAAGGATGGTGTTTGGGTGTTGAAAGATGTATAGATTAAGTTTTTATATAAAAGTTATAAATTGAAGGGTTTTTTTCATTTGTTGCCATGTCTTGATGTTGTAAAAGACCCTGGACTGTTAAATGTGTCAGGAAGCAGTTGTATTACCCTTTGTACCTTAGAACAGCTGATCGTCGTCTTCCTAAAGTAAATGGCATTAATAGACTTGGATATAGCCATTACAGTTTTCCTCCAGTTCTGTGTATTTAGATTTTGAATGTGAAACTGTAGTGTACATAGTGATATCTGCTTTTTCTGTAACACACTCTTGACATGGAACCGATTGTATTAAAAAATTGTCATGTGGAAAAGGAAACCCATTTCTCCGTAGGAAAATGTTTGTACCCTATGTTGCATACAGCAGCTGGTGAAAACAGATTATGATGTCTGTTAATCTCTATTGGTGCATGTTGGAATTTAAAATATAGGAATTGAATTTTGAAGGACAAAAATGAATGATTCCCTTTGGATTAGCTCTGTTTCAGAGTTTGCTCACAAGGTTTGGGTTAGACTGCCAACATTTTAACCAAAAGTTGTCTTTTAACATATTGGATTTAAATTCTCTTTAGGGGTTTAGGCTAAGGAATGAGAAGGAAGCTGAACTGGACTCTTTGGGGCAAATAATAGTTGAGAAACGTTAATCTCTCTCCTTTCACATGTTACTTGTGAATAAAAATTTTGATACAGCCAAGCTTTCTTTAACTTGAAATAAAATATTTTATGGTAACGTAGTTTTGCAGGTGTTGGTTGAATTTGGCTTCCTAGACTTTTAGATTTGTTTACTGGAATGCACGGGGGATTTTTTTCCTAATGTTAAAGTTTTTAGGTTAAAAAATGTATGATCAGAGCCAATAGCTTTGCATTTTTGTATCCTGGGTAATATTTTAAAGTCAACTTAGCTATTTCATTTTTTAAAACCAAAATTTCCTTGAGGTCATGATTACTGATGATCACAATCATTCACTGTGCTTTTTATCAGGTATTCCCAAGATCTATACCCGATAGCCAGATATCTAGCTTGTGAACGGCATTTTAAAAGTCATTTCCATTCAATTTGTTGTATCTAGTCTGATTTCATTCCATGACATTCAAATAATAAATTCTGCATATTCATTTGTTTAGCACCTGGGTATGTGCAGTTTTTTCCACCATGTCCTTAGATTAGATTCCCCCGACTGGCAAAAGATGGTGCATTTCACACCACTTGTCTCTCTTGAATTTTCCAGAGGGGAAGCACAGTTCTGATTTGTAGTGAGATTCTTTAGGAGTACCACAGGTGGGAGCCGTTGCAGGAGTGCACAAAATCACTACAGACTTTCCCACGCAGTATCGCCCATTTTTCAGGCTATGCTGACTGCTTATGGCAGAGAGAAGGTTACTCCCTCCTCCTTGCTTTTTCTGGCTGTTATGAGCCCTGGAATTTTAACACACAAAAGAGGTGGAAATGTCATTTGAAGGCTGCTGGTGGAATTAATTTGAAAGTGTAACAGTTGTGTACATTTGCTTAGTCAGGGCTGGGGTGGAGTTGAGGGTGGTTCAAGAAAGAAAAGGGTGGAGTTTATGGAAATTGGGAGACAGTTGCTCTTTCTGGCATTTAGACTCATGAAGTGGTATTTCAAATCAAGAGGTAGGGTGAATAACTTCAATGTCTAAAGTAAGTTTCCCCAACTCCAACTGAGCTGAAGAGTAGCGCTTTTCCAGGCAGTATGCAGTGTTTCTGTCAGGTTACTGGGACACTTCTCTCTCAATAACCATCACAGAAACCAGAGACCGTTTAAAGCAACCAACATTCCTGATGATCCTATGGTTGGGGATGCCAGCTATTCACTGACTGCTAACAGTATAGATGAACATCCTTTCTTCTTTCTTGCCAATACGTGGAGCTACTCTTCTGCCACTGCAAAAGAATTGCTGTATCTCACTGCGGGACAAGGATTGGCTCCTTGGCTATTTGGGCAAATTATATGAATCAGGACTTTTAGCCACCCTAATGCCTTTCCTAATTTGTTTACACCAACGCTGTAGAACAACACAGAGTTGCCTCTTCTAATTTATGCAGAGGAGCACTTCCTGAGCTCAAGGTTTTATTAATTATTATAACACTCTTTTCATGTACAGATCTCAAAAGTGCATTTCATAGGAAGGTGTGTATCATTACCCCCACTTAAGTGAGGCATATAGAACTTTTGTCTACTTTTTAAAAAGTGCCCTCTAGTTTTAGGTGACCAACTTGATTTTAGGTGGTGCTGAGACATCTACCACTCCGTTTATCTTTAGTGGGCATCATTGGTGCTCATCGCCCATAGGAGGTTGTGGAATCATGGCCTGCGGAGGTTTTTAAGAACAGGTTAGACAAACTCCTGTCTTAGGTATACTTGGTCCTGCCTCAGCATGAGGGATTTACTACATGAGCTCTTGAGGTCCTTCTTCTTCCCTTCCCAGCTCTACATTTCTATGACTCTGTGAAAATCATGCCCTACAGAAGCAATCACAAATTGCGCATCTAAAATTAATGGACAGATTTGGGAGCTTAGGCCTGGGTGACTCCTTGAGTTCACACTGAGACAAAGTGACAAAGCTGGGAATTAAACCTGCTTCCAGTCCTGTGTCCCTTTTTTTGTAGTCCTGGTAGTTTTCATACCAGAAACTGAATTGGCCATGCTCCTACCTTTTCCATACCACTGTTTGTGATATGTGTTCTCCTGTGGTGCACAGATGGTCCAATCCATGCATTCCAGAGAGTACAGGGATGACAGTTCTACCTGGCTGCTGCCAGGAAAGAAGGGTGGAGAGCCCCTTATTCCCACCCCCCTTTCTTTTTCTTGAACACCCACACAAAATCTGGGGGACAGTCTGGCCCTAAATCACTTGTAAAAAAAGAGTCATGGAAGCATAGTGTACACATACAATACCATATTGTTGCAACACCATACGTCAACCTTGTTTAAGATTTTTGCGATTCTCCTCAGTTTCTAAACTGGCAAGCTTGGGGATATTATGGACATGCAACTGGAATCTACTGGAGAACAGTAAGGCTTTGATTTTTGTCATACAGTTGAAAACATGCAAAGCAACATGTGTGCATGTACTTGATTCCTAGGGGTGAGCAACCTTCAGACAGTCATGTCCATTAGCAGCATATTCAAGATAGGACGTGGATAATAGCAAAAGGTATCAATTTTGCTAACATTTGCACTACAAAAAAATCAATCTGTGGCTGTGCTTGGCCAGAAAATATGAGGAAATTATCCTATATCTGAATTTTTTTATAGGATACAGTTAACACAGGTTTATTAAAGTAGCAATTGGAGCCTACCATCTCTGAAAACTATATTATTGCAAACTCTTCATGGTCTCCTTTTCTAGGGTAGGTTGGCTCATGCTTTTCCCTAGAAATCTTTCCTTCCCAACCCATGGACATCTAAGGTAGATTGTATCTGCTGGCTACAGGATTCTAGTGACTACTTACCCACTTTGGTGACTCCAGCAGAGGCAATGTTTAATGTTGACTTTTCAACAAAAAGGCTTAACTAAGACCTGGAAATGTCATCATTAGGTTAAATATTGTCGCAGTAGGTAAATACTGTTTCAACTTGGCAGTAGTTCTAGTTTTTGAATTAGACATATTTTTGCATTCACCTGTATTGATAATTCTGTACAACAGTGTACATTTTTCACAGCAATTTTACAAGTTGAGAATGGGACATATCCCAAGCCCTGGGTAGCTTGTAGTGTAAGACAGAGAGGACACAAGACAGCAGTTGAAGTGAGAGAGGATTTAGAAAGATTATTAGTGAAGAGGAAATGCTATCTGGGGCTTCCTGTAAGAAATTGGTTTGAAGGAGGAAAAAGAAGGGCTCTTGGTTAGCAGGAAGTGGGGGAGAGTTTCACATGTAGGGGCTACATGTATGAATGAAATCATGAAGCCATCAATGCAAGGAGGAGAAAATGAAATAAAAGGTACAGGCATGGGTGAGTTTAAATTTGATTTGGTAAGAGAGAGGCAGCCTGTAGTAAGTTTGAAAGGGGAGCTGGTTGGAAGAAAGACAAGGCTGAGGGAACTTTGAATTCGCAGGAGAGCTAAATGCCAATTTTACAAATACATAAACGGAGACATAGTGAAATCATGATTTGCGCAAGGTCATGCAGTGAGTCAGTGGCAGATAAGAATAGGATCCAGGAGTCCTGATTCTTAGTCCATTGCTCCTACCAAGAGATGACGTTCCCAAGTTATTGTAGCCTAACACTTTCAGAAAGGTGGTGTTAATTATGCAAGCATAGACAGTAAGAGGAACTTTTTCAGATGGGAAATTAAAATCATAAACTTCGCCTCAATTTAAAAAAAAGCTGATGTTTTATAAATATGTTTTCTCTCTTTAATTTAGTAAATAATTGATCTGCTTTCCAAAGGCGTTACTTCTGCCAGCTGAGCAGTTGAGAGCTGTGAAGTGCAACACATCTAAATTTTAAATAATTACACCTCGTTGGCTAGGAAAGTGCTTTTCCATCCATTAATAACAGGAAAATTAATGTTGGGCCTGCAGTAAAACAGATTAAACTGTGTACCCCTTTGGATGCCTGACTGCACCTCTAACGGACCTGAAATTCCTTTGGTTACTTAAATGCTGTATATTGAAATGTGATGGTGGTCTTGGGTTAATAGTTAAAGAAGTTTAAATTGGAATTTCTCTACAGAAATTTCTCCCATTGAGCAGAGCAAGTGGGCAGAAAAATACCTTGTTTGATTGTTGGGAAGCATAGATAATGACTCACAGATTAACTGAGGGTTTTTTTTTCTTTTCCTGTGTCCACTTTGTGTAAAATCTGATTTTTATTAAACAAAAATTGAGTAAATAATGTTTGGAAATATCTTTTAAAATGAGAACTGCTAGATAGGTGCTAACTTCTTCCACTCTCATATGAAGGCAGCCAGCTCCTTTTTTGTTGTTGGGTTTTTATAATAGGTTTTAAATTTCCTTCACAAATTGGAATGATTAATCATCACTGTGGAATCTCAACTCGTAAATGACAAGTTACCTAACACATTGATCCCTAATTATTTAAACTTGAAATAATTCTTTGCTTTTCTGCTCTTTACTCTGGCTTTCTTGTTTTTCACCTGTAGTTGTTGCCTCTGAAGACAAGGCTATTAAAATTAGTCTAATATTATGATGGTCAGTATACAGTATTTGGGGAAAAAAGTTGTACAGGTGCCTTTTTATTTGGTATATACTGTAAATGTTGGCTTTAGGGGTGGGAAGTAAGGGAGGAGTTAGGCGCTACTAGTAGTGATATAGCTTATTAGGGAAAACTGGCAGATTTAGAGAGATTTCTTTTTAAAAAGAAGTTATAGTGAACAACAAGGCTTAACCCCCCCCCCCTGCCAAAAGTGTAGTTTGCTGTGGCGCAGGAGCTGTGGTCTGAATGATGGCAAATTGCTAACTTCTTCATTGTGATTAATTATCTTGTCACCAATGAGAGGGTAATAGGTGGAGTAGGCAACTGTGCAACTGCAACAGTTTCTTCCCCCCCCCCACCTCCCTAGAGGTAAGTTCTGCTCTTTCGTTTAATAGAATTATACCGCACCAAGCACTCGTGTGGCAAGGATTGTAGGAGATACTGTAACTAAGGGCAGGTCTACATTAGGGTACTAAGTTGGCAAGAGATACGCAATGTGTTCCGCAGAATATGCATCTCCTGTCAACTTAATTAATACTACTTACCGTGGCATCTTCACTCGTTGCCGTTGTCTCAAAGTGCTCTCCAAAAGAGGAGAAAATTCTAGGCTCATGTAATTTCTTGAAAGAATTAACGCATCACAAGTAGTTATAACATAGACGTGTTATTTCAAAATAGTCTTATTAGTAAATTCAGACTGCACTCCCTCAGGGCTTGACCCTGAAAGTGTCTCAAGATGCTCTTGAGTTAAGGAAAAAATGTGTCCAAAGCCCTGTAATTGAATTCTGTATAACTGAATATCATTTGGTGGAATTAAGAAGTTGGAAAAGAGGCCACAGAAATATGATCTACAATATGTTTGATTTTTTTTTTCCCTCCCAAATTTCAGAAATATTACTACAAATAAACTAAATCCACCATTCCCCAACCTTCTTAACTATTTGGCTTCCTGTCTTCCTTTTCACCTGAGAGTTGAATCTGTGATCAATAGGAAAGCAAAGTTCTGGAACGTATCCCAGAATTCCCCACTTAAAGATCTTATCTTCAAAATCAGAAGCTATCTAGTTATATAGCATAGTTTATTGGCCAATGCTACCAATACCTAAGTGTATGTAATGCTTGTCTCGCCTACCCCTTCAACCAACGCAGAAAGGACTGAAGATTTGTGGGTATAGGAATGAAGTTTGGAAATACACTGCAGAATGTTCCTTATCATCCATCCAAGGTTCTGACCCAAACCAAGATATCAAATAAGCATATTTTACTGTAGTGCTGGGAGATGTGACCACTCACCTCCCTTGTGATCGCACATATGTTGCTGCTACTGGACAACAGCGCTCCAAGAACCTTTTGTGCCTACATCCCTGTTATGGTGCTTTTTCATTACTGCTTTTAAACTTGGTCTCTGACATAACGCCTTGATGAGGCTGGCCAGTACCTTCCTGCGTTGGTTAGGTTGGTTGGTTTTCCATCGTTGTCTTGTAAAAACAACAGTGGCAGTGTTCATATATTCTACTGTTCATGGCCTAAAAATTGGAATTAGCATCCATACTCTTAAGGAAAAGGGAAGTATTAGGGTTATTTATTTTTCTTTCCTTTTAAGTATTTTAAATGCAGTGCACTTGGGCCTGAGCTACTTGCCAAATTTTATTTTCATTGTTTTTCTTCTACGAGAGAGAGAGAGAGAGCGAGAGAGAGCACTTTCTCTTTTCTGGATGTGTCTCATATCACTGTTCTATTCCTGTATTAGTAATTCTGAATTTTAAAAAAAGTCCATGAAATGGCAAAAGATATATACCATGTACTTTATTAAAACATCGAGAGCAGTAAAGATCTGTGCATGTATGTGTACATACATATCTCTTTAGATACATATCAGAAGTAATTGACCTTCGTTTTGAAATGCAGTAGTTTTCTGATGAATAGACGATTTGTTAAAAAATAGTAAAAACAGAGATGAGACAATTGGCACAGCAGATGTTTTTAGTTGCAAAATGTCTAAATGGGAGAACAGCACAGAATTACTTACAAATCTAAGCAACAGCTATATACATTAACTTAAATCTTGGCTTCATTGAAATAAATAGCAGAACCGACATTGACTTAAGCTGGGTCAGGATTTCACCCTTCCAGTATAAGGGAAGTAATATAATGTATGTGTTTTATCAATAAAGAAGCTTGCATTTTGTTGACTGTAATCTTTTGCAGTTAGCAAATACCAGAATGCTACCTCTATGGTAGTGACCATGGATTTGTGATCCTTTTGGGGGAAACTGCAGACAGTGTTAAAAGAACTGTCAGTTCCCTTGAATGAATCCCTTTCCCTCATTTGCTCAGTTGCCCTTAATATGTGTTCTTCAACCTAGAGAGAGAGAAACCCATCCTGATAAAGATTTAAAATTTATCAGGCCATCAACTGCAGATGGAAGTTTGAGGAAAATGTTGAATGGTATTCTAGTACAATGAAGTATAACTTCAACCATGTGTTCAGCAAGGTTTATTAACCTAATATTTATTCCAAATTATTCAGCTTTGATAAAATATTAATCCAATCATAGGGTGTAATAATTTTTCATGATAATATATAAGCTTTTGGTGTTCGAAGTATTTTGTTGACCAACATGATAAATTTTGGTAATACAGGTTCATATTAAAAAAAAATCAGATTTGATTTCTTTTCTTAATAGGTCCAAAGTAGTTATAGCAAATGTCAAATGTCCCACGTAAGGACATGCACATGGACTTCAGAAGCAGCATTAATGTTTGCCTCTATTCTAGCTAGTGTTAGTGCTGTGCACAGGCCATATTGCATATTCCAGGAGCATGGAATAATATGGAAGAAGAATGGATATGAACAGCGGCTGTTGATAGGTCAGGGCATGGACATCCATAAACACATGGATCACATGTCCATTGGCCCTACACTGAAATGTGAAGACGTTGACTCTTGTAGGTTTTGAGGAGCACTAGGACAGAGGCAGCCAACTTACAGTTCATGCCAAAACTAGGGCCGTATTAGCTGAAATAGTTAATTGATCTATATTTAGAATCTCTGTATCTAATATTAGTAGAACAGTAAATTCAAGAGTAAAATTAATATGGGCCAGATCCTCCCCTGCTGTGAATCAGTGAATCTGCATTGACTTCTGTATTAATGTACACCAACTGAGGATCTGGGCCTTTGTTTGTTTTTAATAGCAGAATTATTTTGCACTTGGTAGGGTTTTAAAATTAATCAGGTTTATGTTCAGTTTTTCAACTTGATCTACAGCATTTGTGCTCATGTTCAAAAAGTATGTTCAGTTGCTTACACTGTCTCAATATGATTGTGTGTGCAAACTGGATATTTGTGTGCACAAATGGCCACTTATGCTTCTGAAACCTAACCCCAAATGAAATTCCTTATATCTCACTTATATGTGTATAAGAAACAATGATGCAATTAGATAGGTGTTAAAAATAGGGTGTGTTGGAGAAGTTTAAACTACTCAGGTTTCCTAGATTTTAGAGCAAGTACCCAACTGAGATTTGCTGCTCTTTAATTTTGTCTTTTGAGCTAACCAACTGACGCCTAGCTGAAAAAACTTATGTTCCTACAAGGCCACAGAAGACTTAGTTATTCAATCTTCGTCGCCGTTGGATTTTGGAGAACTCTGTGTACCATCAACAACTTCAATTCCACTCTCTAGACCAACCCTCGTCTATCAACCCAGGCTGTGAGAGAGAGAGAGAGGAAGCTCCCAGATAAACATACAGCAGTGCCTAAACTCCTAATCACTCTAGGCTTCCGCTTCCAGGCCCTATAATTAGAAGTCCTTCTTTTCCTTGTATTCCCAGTTGACGCAAATGCTTTTTGTGGCTTGGCACCTCATTTAGGGCGTGGGTTTAGTTTATGGCCAGGCCAGAGTCTGGTTTAGTCTTCTGATACTGCATAAATAGCTCTTAAGCCACAGTCTACATCTGTACCAGTTTTTCCTTTTATGTATGTATTGGCTGTATTTTTAAAACTTTTTCCTGAAAGAAGTTTATTGTTTCCCAAACAGTATGCGTGAAAAATAGGAAGTTGTAAATTAAAGCAAATGTATCTGTTAGCTAAAACAAAGATAAAGTACCTTTTTTGAGGGGGTGTGGGGGGAGTTTCTGGGATATCTGTTCCTTCTAAACTGAATATTTTAATCTCCTCTGTGGATTTGAGAAACCACACAGTAAAACATAGTCATTAATTTAATCTAGCTGCTTCCTTCATGTTATGGATAAGAAAATCAAAATGTTTGCAATGAGATGCATATAAAGTAATATCTGGTTTACACACAAATTCTCACTGCATTATGTATATGCAAGAATTTGAATTGGTTTCAGATGTTGTCTGCTAAATAGGGATTAATGCCAGTTTGAAAAACAAGCAGGAAATCCTCAAGAATTATTCACTTTTCATCTGTGATTATTCATACAAAAATACATGAGAGTACATTTTTGGAATAAATTTATGACAGTGCTAACCTACATTTCTATCTAAACACAGTGTTTGGGAATGCTTTTGGATGATCAGTTAGAAAACTGAATTTAAAATTGCCTGCATTTGAGATGAAAGTAATCATTAATATTTCAAATAATCTATTTCTCTGTTGGGAAATAAATGAACTTCTTGGGTATACATTTCCAGTGTGGAGTTATGGAATTGCACAATGTACTTTTCTTGCAGGGAGCTAGAGTGAGAACCTAAATAGCTGAGCTCTGGTAATTGAAAACTGCAACTCCTTGGTATGAAGTAAAGAGAGATTGAGATGGAAAATCGCACATGCACGCACACACACACAGCCAAACGTTCTAAACCTCAGTGATTTATTGTTTGAATAACAATAAGGAAGATATTTTAAAATACTAATCGGTCTTATAAAAATGTACTTTAGTCTAACATGTCTGTGGTGATTGTGCCTGGGACTAGCACGTTCCTGGGATTTAGGCAAGCATATAAGAGTATATTAAATGCAAATGTCAACATGATGAAAGTCATTTTTCACCTCTTGAAAAAAGTTACTAATACAACTAAGGTTTGTATCATCTAATAAAATGCATTGGCTCCACATGGTGACACATATGAAAATTCTAGATTAGACAAGAAAACTTTCCATTTTAAGGCAAACTCTTTTCTTCCCGCAAAAGCGGTATTCTCTTTCACCGTTTTATTCTTTCAGCAAATAAATAATAAAAACCAATTAAGAGATGCAAAGGAGAAAAGCATCATTATAGGAAAAAGTATTGGTTACATCATGTGGCTCTGATGATTATTGCAGATACCCAGGAATATTCCAATGCATAATTTATTCAAATACTACATGCATAATTCAAATAATACACAGGTAACATCCACTGAGCACATGCTACATTCCTTGGAAATGATCTTTTAAATGGTTTTTTGATGAATTCCTACAGAGACAGATAGGGATTAGGATTAGATCTTTGTGAGAGAACTAGCACAATTTTTGATTAACATAAACTTTGTGTTCTGTTTTAAATGAAATTCATATTGATAACATGTAAAAGCAGTTCTTTGTCCCTAAATCAGGGGATGGTTGTTAGAAGCCGTCATTTTATATACAGTTGAGGGTGCACATTTATTTCCTGAGTTTTCTTGCTTTGATGCAGGGATGGCAGTCTGTCCTAGGCTAATTAAATTTATTTCCAGTATATTGGAACAATGTAAGAGGATATATGAGCTCATGACAAGGTTGTTGACTAGGCTGGTTGCTATTTTTGTGAGCCTGCATAAGTGTATATCAAGCAGTGAAGAGTGGACCCTGTGGCTGTTTGCACTAGACAAAAGGTTGGAGGCACCCTGGCAACTCCTAATTTCTGTTCAGAGAAATGATATGGCATGAGTTTGCAGCAGTGATGTCCCCAGACAATGGTCACCCTGAACAGGGCTTTCCAGAGTGACTTCAGAACAAACCCTGTCCATCTCAACAAGGATTAGGCTGTGATAACAGTACCCAAAGCATATGGAGCACCTAACTGGCTCCCTAAATATGAAGATGGTGGTGTAAGGCAGAGTAAGGGGGAGTAAGGATCAAGTCAAAGCAAATGTGCTCTCTGGGTCCGCCAAAAGCACCTCTCTTAGTTCCCTTGGATAGGCCCCCCCACATGGGGAAGAGTAGAAGACCTCACTGGCTATGATAACCTGCTGGTTTGCTTCTGTCTGACACGCTCTACCTGGCAGCAAGTTGTATGAGCCAGGTTCTCCACTGGCTGGTTTCAATAATAACTGTCATAGTCCTGCAATGGATGAAGCAAAGATCGCAAGACCATGAAGTAGAAGTTAAAACCCCTTCTCTCTTAAGTATCTTATTTTTCCCTTATTTTTCTTTTCTATTTTTATTTATTTATCCTAGATAAAAATGTCTGTGTTGTTCTACTAGGATATGAATTGTGTGTATACGCATATGCATAATTAAAATGTCTGCTTTGGGAGTGGCACGAGTAATGATTTCCTAACCCTAAATCCTGATTCTGCCATTGAATCTTTCCAAGTGTTTTCCCAGTTAAGGAGCAGAATTACCGAAAGCTTCTGTAGTGTAAGCTATTCGCAATGCTGTAGCTGTATTGGTTCCAGGATGTGAGAAAAACAGGGTAGAGGTGAAACAGGATATTTTATTGGATGATTTCTGTTGGCCGAAAGTAGAAGCTTTCAGACTTCACAGAAATGGGGATTTTTTTAGGTCTGGGGAAGGAAATCAGAGGATCTGAGCTAGGTACAAGTTGTGATAGATTGTTAAGCATAAGGTGTTAACACGTGGCACAAAATTTAAAATCAAGTGAATAGTTGAGGGTTAGCTTGTTAAGCATAGGTGTTTACACGTGCTGTGGAAGACCACTTAAAATGAAGTGGACAGTTAAGAGTTAGCAAGCAGTGGGGTATGCTGCAAAGTAGCCATAAAATCAATTTATCTGGGTCCATGGCTTTTAGTTTGTAACAGAAGTAAGAATTTGAGTTCCCAGACTTGCCTTTTGAAGATATGAATATATGAAGATATGATGTTGTGCAGGTGTCATTTGAGGACAAGCAGTGGGAGGTTGGATATGGAGTGATCAATATGTGAAAAGTTCACCCACCAGTGATGTGCTGTTTTTCTCTTTTTAATTTTTTTTCTATGCATTAATTCATGAACCTATTGATTGCTGGGATATATTGGATTCCCTGGATCAGGTACACCACATGTGTAAGACTCTCAAATCTTAACGGGTGTGTTGGGGGCCTATTACTAATCATAGCAGGGGAATTATATCTGCAGTTCGTGCATTGTTATGGCACCATCTGGTGCCACTTTGAGGTGGTATGTCCTGGTCTGTGAGGAGCTTGCTTCTGGTGGTGAGCTTGGTGATATTGAGGGGGTTGTATGAAGGCCAAAAAAGGGGGTTAATGAATGATTTCTTTTAGGATGTGAGGTCCTCATCAAATGTGGGTTGTAACGATTTGATGATGACCCCATCTGGTAACATGGATAGTAGTGTGGGGTAGTAAGTGACAATTTGGAGTCTGCAGTTAGAAGTTTGGGGGTGGGTTTTTTTGGTTTTTGTTTGTGTATTTTTCTGAAGTAGGTCAGATTACCTTAGGGGTTAGGGTGACGTTTTCCCTGATGGGTCAGTTGCTGAATCTGTAAAGGAAAATGTGGTGATCCGTGGGTTTCTTGTGTTTAGTCATGTGATGGTCTGCATTGTGGAGCTAATTGTGGTATCCGGGAAGTTGTTGCTGGTGTATTAAAGAGAGAGAACACACGCGTTGGGGGCCACATTTATATAGACAATTTTTAAACTGTTGCTTCAGGGCAAATCAGTAACTATTTCATCACAAAAATGTCACAGGCAATGCACTTGTCCTTTGAACAGTAATTTGTGTTAAATTTGGAGACTCAGATATATTCATTGAATAGTGAGAGATTTTTATCCTGCTTTAAGTGGAAAAGCTCAACCTTAACTATGTAGTTGCTGCAGACACCTTTGCAATACATCATTTATCACTTTTCCCAGTTATGCACTCCCCATTAAATGTGTAAAATTCCTCTTATCTTTAAAATTATTTAAAATGCACTTTAATGTATCTATTAAAAAAAGTTTTCAAGTAAACTGGTTTGCACTTTAAACTACTTTAAACATCAGACTCTCACTTTAAGTGATAATTTATTACATTTCTTTGATAAGCAAGATAATACAGATTTACTGAAGAGTAGAATGAATGTTAGGTATGTTTAATACAGTCTTCTCAAGTTCTGCCATAATGCTACAGTTTTATATAAGCAAAAAGCTCTCAGTTTTAATATAAACAATAGTACTCTCCTGGCAAGCAGACCTCAAATTTGTGATCGTAAATGTCCAAAAACTGGATTATGGCCTGAAGTGTACAGGGAGGGAGGAAAAAATAGTATTCACAACCTACTATCACTGTATCGATCATCAGTCTAATTGAATAACTTCAGCAACATACATTAGTGCCTTTTTCTGCAAAGTTGAAACTTAGTATTTGTCTTGCAAACTCCATCTCTGATTTGCTAGCCTTCCATGCAATAAATCAGTTTCTCTGATACAGCTTTATGAGAGAGAGAGGCTCCCTTTGAATAATTTTAAAGAGGAGCTAGTCTTAGGCTAATAGTGTTTTCCACTTGCATGAAAGAAGGGAATTGTGTTGGAAACGTCAATCTTCATTATATTGGCTGTGAGTAAATATTTACTTGCCCAGTTGAGAGCTGTAGGGAGATAAATTGCACTTTGCAATAACTTGGGTTCTTCATACTGGTCATGGGCGATATTAACTTTCAGCTTGTGTCCTCAGATTTTTTAAGTGATTTAGTTAATTGACTGTACAGTTTAGTTAAAAAATGTTAGTTGTCTGACTTCTAATGACTTAGAAATGAATTTAAACATTTGCATGAAATTAATCTCTTTACAATTAACTCATTTTCTAACACCAACTTTTGTGTGTTTCTCCAGAAAATAAAGTAAAAGATATGATAGCGATTTTAGACTCAATGCATTAAAGTTCTTTATCTGTACTGATGAATCCCTTATGCTTTTTCTTTTCTTTACTCAGGGATGCTGTTGGTCACGACTGACACAGTAGGCCATGATTTCCACATTTTTCAAATATTGACACATCCTTGGTCATCATCACAAAGTGCTGTACATCATTTGTATACACTTCACAGGGGAGAAACTGAAGCCAAAGTAAGTTAAAAATATTAGGAAAAATCTCCAGGTACAACATGTTATACGTCTTGTGTACGTTGGTACTTTAGAGTTTGATGTTGATTTCAGAAAGAAAAGAGCCTTCATTACGTTATAGCCACAAGAATAGATGGGAGGACAGAGTTTAACCTGAACAATAATACGTTTTTGCCCTTTACAATGATTTGGTGTCAGATTTATTCAGATATGACATCACTTCCAAAGAGTCCAAATTGCAGTGGTTGCATGTTAACCGTTTGTTTACTGCCTGTGAAGTATCTCTCAGGGTTTGCTCTGTTTTGTTGGGAGAGGCCCAAGACATGTAAGAGAAGTTGAGGGGGAGGTGCGGGGAAATCAGTGGTATAGATTTGACATAATGCCCTGCATAAAGATAGGTGAAGCTAAACATGTTTGGATTAGAGAATTTAAGAATAAAATAAACCTTAAATAAAGCTTAATAAATTTTATTCAACTTCCTAATTTTAATTTTTTTCCACATCCATTTTTATCATAAAACAGTGGAAGTTCTATGGCACCTTAATGACTAAAAAATTTCTTCAGCCATAAGCTTTCATGGGCTGCAACCCACTTCCTCAGATGCATGAAGTGGAAACTATAGTTAGGAGGTGTGTATATATATATACTTGCTAGGGTGAGTAACATTACATTAGGGAGGGTAAGTGCTAAGAAGATAAGAAAGTTAGGCCTCACAATGGTGCCACAGTTTACTTGACTTTTTTTTTTTTTTAAATGGGCTCTGTGCTTATTCTTGGTTTTTCTTCTTTCCCCTTCTCTCCTGGTAGAGGTTGGAAGCATTAATTGGTACCATAGCTATAGATACATGTCATGATCTGGACTTTTACTCATCCAGAGGTTTTAGTGCCATTGGCTGAACTGGGAATCTTAGTTCAGGCACTTGAAATGGTCAGTAGAAAAGGCCTGAGAATTATTTTATCCATACTAGCTATCCCCAAAGGATTAAAAAAAGCCTGGAGAACGGACTTCCAAACAACAAGGTAGTGTTAAGAATGTGCCTCATCTGTACAGTGGCTGAGACTTTTTTTTACAACTCTGCTGGAAAATTGTAATTACTGAGGTAGATAATTGCTTACAATGGGAATATATACCCAGTGGCGAAAGTGAGAAGGAAGTATGGAGTGGTCTTAATTTTCAAAGGTGACTAGGAATTTCTGTGTCTGAATACTTAGGTGCCCAATTTGAGACAATAAGGATTTTTAGTGCTGTGCATCTACTCTCTAAAAATTAAGTTCCTTTAAGGTATCACAGGTTGTGCATTCAAAATCATTAGTTATCTTCAAAACGTCTGACGAAATGGGATTTTCTCCCATAAAAGCACATGTGATAAATAAATTAGTTAGTCTTTAAAAGGGCCACAGGACTCCTTGTTTGTTTTTGCTGAACTAGACTAATATGTCTAACTCCTGGAACTTTTTAGTTATTTTGGTACATGTACAGCAAGCACCATATATACCTCCTGAGGTGCCTTCCAATCCTTACATGTTAACGATTCTGTACCTTTCTCATATTTAGTTGATCTGTACAAAACATGTTTTTGTTTAACTACAAAGTTAAAGTAAAAATGAAATTGACTTTAAGCAACAGACTAGAACTTTTTTATAAAGAACGTTTAATAGAGAAATTTTTTAGAAAATGTTAGAAGAATCCCACTGAAAGTCTTTTTGATCTATAACCAGCTAAAAAGTCATATGCCTTATATTTAAATGTATATTCTATAATGTATTTAGCTCTTTATATGTATTTTTTGTTCCGAATTCATAAAAAAACTGTAAAGATGTCATAGTCAGCCTGCAAAACAAGTGTGTGGATCCAATTATTGTGAATAGAGATGTTCTGTGGTCTCTGAATTAGCATGATATTGTCAGCTGACAACAATTTTATTTTTAAAGCATCATGTAGTAAAACAAATAGCACACATTTTAGCAATAAATCATGTGTGGTACATCCTTATGAGTATTTTATTAGCATATGTGCTAACACACTATATTAAAATGTTTCAGAACCAGTGGAGTCTTTGAAAATTCTCCTTGTTTTGTAACATAATTTTATTTCAGAGCATAGAAGTGTTTCTGTTGGAGTGGGTGTAAAGCAGACAAAAGTCTAACCAGCAAGAGGCATATTGGTAGGTTTTACAGCTCCCTGGATATTAAAGCAGTCCAGCAACAATATCACACCGGCGCCTGTGATTGCTAAGGCAATCCTATCATTTGAAACATAAACGTAATTTGAATGTATATGTTTTAACTCTGGCTTTGTGAGTAACATGGTATTTCCAGTTTTATGGTGAGAAAAGCGTTATGTGTTACTTTGCTCTACTCTATTGTTTGGTTAACTGCACATATGAATTGCATTTAACCTACAAGAAATTTTGAGGCTGTTTGATGTGTAGCCTGTAATTCAAATGCAGATATTTTAAGACACACTTTAAAAGCTACCATACTTACTTTCTTGAATATGATCGTATTTATACGCTTCTAGAGTAGGCTCTTCTTTTATTCCTGAATTAAAAGTAGCTGTGAATCAGGGCCAAGGGTTACATTCCATAGTGTAGTTATAAAAAGTTGTGTTGATATATGCTAGTGATCATCAGTGTGTCGAAACTCATTCATTTTTTACCCATTGTAAAATTGGGTTAACTTGATCATCATCTGCCTCTTTACGCTGGGTTTTTTCCCCTACTTTTGTACCCCTATTTACATCAGTGTCGTCTTTGTCTTTCCGTAATGCTAGCCAAGGATGTTCACTCCATCCCCAAGAAAATATACTTATATGATTATAATGAGCAAGATGAACAGTTTTCTTAACATCCAGTACTGCTTTATAGATCTGTTAGGGGCTATTCTGGCAAACGCTTGCTTGTGGGAAGGATGCCTTCAACCTGGACTATATGACTTAATATGGGTGGACAAACAGACTCGTACGCTGATTTAGGTAATGTGCCATAAGGGCTTATCTTAATATTCTAAAAAGAATTGTTTCAGAATATCAACTCCAGGATGACATCTCTCCCAGAGCTTCAGAACTCTTGCTCTTTAACTTGACTCGTCTATAATGAAGGAAGGGCAGCCCAATACATCCCCTCCTTTTGGAGCCAAGGAGATCCATTGATCCTGTCCCTGCTTTGTAGGCAGGACCCAGACTACATGCTCCATTTTTATTGAGAAGAAAGAAGCAAACATTAAGATTTAATAGTTGTTCTTTATGAACATCTTGCCATAATCCCCACATGTGTTGAGGATTATCCAAACAATATATGTAACCATTCCCTTTGTCTCTGTCCCTAGATGAAGTAAATTGCGGTTTTACTATATTTCCTCAAAGTACCTGAGAACCCTAGTTGTATCAGGTTTTGTCTCTAAGATCAAAACATCTGCCTATCACAATCCCTTAGGGTACATCTACACAGCAAAAAATACCCCACAGAAGCAAGAGTCAGACCCTACAACAGCTGACTTAGGTTTGTGAAGCTCCTGTTGTAGAGGTAAAAATAGTAGCACAGGCATTTCTGATCAGACTAGGTTTTAGATCCTGGGCTCCAACCCAAGCAGAAAAGTCTACACTGCAGTTTTTAGCCTCATAGCACAAGTCCTAGAGCCTGAGTCAATTGACCCGAGCTCTGAGACTTGCTTCTGCAAGTTTTTTGTTTGGTTGGTTGGGGTTTTTTTTTTTTTTTTTGCTGTGTAGACATATTCTTACACTCTAATCCAAAGCCCTTAAAATCACTTGAGTATCAATCTAATAAATCAACATCAGCTATGTTCTAGCTATGTGCCTTAGCACATTTAAAAAATATTCAGATATCCCGTACTGTCTATTCATTTTCTGAAAAACCAGCTCTGCTTTTGAACTACCGAGAAACATGAGAAATTTCAAGAGAAAAGCAGTATTCACCCCAGGAATATATAACACAGGTGAAAATAAGACATTACAAGGTTTGCTCCTTTTTTTCATTGACTTAAGTGAGCGTTAGATGGAGCCCTGGGAATAAAATCGCCACTCTAGCATACCTGTAGTATCAGTAGAAAGATACTATGATCTAAATGTTGAAAGTGAGAAATCATTCATTAGAATTTTATAAAAGGAACCTGACGTTTTAGTTCATGACAGAAAGATGTGGCTGCATCTAGTTTGGGTGGACTCTTAAGAGAAGTGAGCAACCATGATAAATATTTTCTCAGTTGAGTTTTGCCCATCTTTCTTCGGCATAATCTCATTTGAAATTGTCTTCCTTTATCAGTAATCTGGTGCATTGCTGTTCACTACTGTAGCTGGCCCTTTTTGCCACACATTTTGTTTGTTTGTTCAGGTTAATCAGATTTAGTTTCTAATGTGGTAGAGCTATTTATTTCATCTGTATATATATTTATTTAACGATATTTTTCTAAAACTTTTTTTAACAAAGCAAAAAAGGAGTTCAACCCATTTTTCCAAGAAGGAGGGGTAAACATCTTCAAACAATTAGTGTAACATAAATGTTTTACTTAACCTTGGAAAAGATCCTGCTTTTGCCAGCTGATGAAGCTCTTTTTCCCCTGTGTGTCTATGCATGCATGTGTACATTCTCATTAAGGATTCCCATGTGGAGTTAAACAAACAAGAAGTCCTGGGGCTCTTTTAAAGACTAACAAATTTATTTATGACTTGAGATTATGTTGGTAAAATCCCACTTCATCAGATGCATGAAATGGAAATTACAGTTTGGAAGAGAATATATAAATGCAGAGAAGGGTAAGTCACAAGGTCAGTTCAGATTTTTTTTCAGCATTTTTTTTCATTTTTAGCTATTTTTCAGGTATCAAGAATGGTCACATTCAAAAACCAGTAGGGGAACACTTCAACCTCCCTACGCATTCTGTGAAAGACATGACAGTTAGTGTTTTAACGGAAACACTTTAAATCAAGAATCCAAAGACAAACTGCAAAATTAGAATTCGTTTGCAAATTTGACACCATTACATTAGGTCTGAATAGAGATCTGGGCTGGCTGTCTCACTACAAAAAGTGATTTTTTTCTCTCTTTTAACCTTCTGACCTTCTTATCTGTTGTTCCACACTGTCTGAATCAAAACAACTTGCTTGGTTTTCTGAAAAACTAACCTTGTGACTTACCCTTCTCTGCATTTATCTATTCCCTTATCTATCCTCTTCCCTTTTGTTAGTCTTTAAAAGTGCCAAAGGGCTCCTTGTTTGTTTTGATGAACTAGACTAACACAGCTACCTCTCTGGAACTTGTCATGTGGAGTTGTTACACTTTTAAAGTATATTTTGGAGGGGAAAAAAGGATTTTTTTTTTCATTGGAAGTTATTGTGAAATTTTTAGAGGTAAATTCAAATGTAATCTTAAAAAAAAAATCAGTTTAGTGAAAATGGAAAATTCTCTGACTAGAAGATGCCATTTCCCAGTAATCTAGTTCTACAGTTCATTTAAGGTAGTACAAAGGCCCCTGATTTTGCAAAGATTTGTCAATGGACCTATCCTGAGACTACTCATGGGAATAAAATGACATACATGGATGAGCTTTTGCAGGATCAAAACCTTTTGTTTCCCCTCTTGTGTTGGAGTCACAGATAGTTTTCCTCTTTTTAAACTCTCGATCATGTATATTTTCAGTATACAAGAATTAAAATGATTTAAGCACAATCATTTAAAGCATAAATGTGAAGAAATATTAAGGTTCAATTGTACAGTCTTAATGAACTTGATCTTTTAACTGAAATTTGAATCAAATCCAGGTTCAAAAAGTTTGATGGATATTCTTTTCATTTTCTTCACCATCTCTGCACTTCCTGGGTTTGGACAGAACCAGCAGAGGAAGCATCAAAATCCTATGTTTAAAAAAACCCAGACAAAGAGCAACAAAAATTCAAAACCCACAAATAAAGAAAACAAATAAAAAAGAACAAATAACACCAATGTCTCTTGCTGTGTTAAGTGCAGAGATCAGGTTGGTCCAAAAAAAAGAAAAACTTCCTCCAAGCTTAGTCCACATGAGGTCCTTCACATGACATGCCGCTTCCAGCAGATTATAGGATGTTCAATGTATGAGCATGCATGCTGTATGAGCTCCTTGAGCTTAGCTTAGTCCTTAGTCCTTCACTAGGATCCAAATACACCTGTGGTTTTTGCTGGTTTCTCCTGCTTCATTTCCCCTGCCCTGTTGGGCTCTTGAAAGGGCAGACTCAGATATCCTACTGATCTCTGCTAGGTCTCCTTGGGTTTGTCTCCTTCTCGAAATGGAGGGAAGGGGTGGAGAGTAGTGGTATTTCATAAACCCACCCACTCTTGGTGCGAAAATGAGCTCTCATAGTAAATTGTTCAGAATGTGACCCTTCCTCTGCTTTCCTACGTGTTTTCATCAATGAACATAACATTGGTATCTGAAATATTATCACTGGGCATTCCGGTTAAACTCAGCAAGGTGAATGAGGAATGGAGGAAGAAGGATGGCCTAGGGCAGGACACTGGACTTCGGTTTATTTTCTGGCTCAGGTGCTGATGCCCTGTGTGAGTGTGGGTAGCTCACTGAGGCCTTGTCCCTTGGAGGTGTTCGTGCACAGCAAGCTGGGCTGTGCACTAATGGTTCTGCACACTAGGCATCCACATGGACCACACTGCTGAGCTCTCAGCATCCCAGTGTGTGCATAGGTCTATTGCTGTTCTGAACACGTTGGAGTGCTGGACGTTTCCCCCCAGCTTCCTGTGCACTAACTCCATCATGTACACATGCCCTCACTGTACCCTGTGCCTTAACTTTTCATCTGTCAAATGGGGATAGTATGTCTCTACATCATAGGGAATTTGTGAAGATAGAAACCATTTAAGATTTGTGAGGCGTTGAGATACTGCGGTGATCCAGGCTACAAAAGTACCTACATAGCTAGCTCACACCTTTTGACAATGCTGTTTCAGCTTCTGCAAACACAGGTGTTACTGCATCAGTGACACTCAAATGAAATTTCGGAGGCTGCCTCAACAACTGTAAGTGCTAGAGACTTTAAATAAAAAGAAATCGTGGATTCTGAAGAACAAGAAGGCAGCGTGGATGAGGTACTTTTAGGCTCTGTCACTGTCTCAGTGTGAACCTGGGTTATTTATACTCTGGCAGGAGATAGCACTGAAGGTCCGAGGAAATGCGCTCACCGGAGTCAACTTGATTTCTGGGCCAAAAGCTTGGATACTTTTTCATTAAGGATGTGAATTTTTGGATGCTAATTCTAGCCATCCCTCCAACTCGTCTCATGTACCCAGTATGCATCCATATTGCTATATCAACATACATTTTGATTTCTAGAAAACCAATATCCAGCACGTTGTGAGACGAGCAGTTTTATTTGCTTGCAGGTGAAAGTTACGTTGTCTACACTTTCTCTTTGATCTTAAAGTGTAAACACAGTGGTAGGAGGGAAGGCCTGAAAACAGTGTTATCTCGGCCTAGAACAAGTAAGAGCAGGGATAGCTGATGGCCAGGGTCCTGTGTAATCTTTCAGGCTGTCAGACTTTTGCTAGTTCTGACTCACAAACTGCTGTTATGACTGACCTCAGTCAGTGTAGGTAAATAGAAGGAACGATAAAAACATACCACCTTGTGCTGCCAAGAGACATGTGTAACTTTGCGCTTTTACAGAGAATGCAAAAATGCCTTTCAGACATGATTTCAGAAACTGTGCTTAACCTTACGTGACACTGTATCCAGACAGCCAGCCATTTAAATATTTTACAGAAAACTGTCCCACACTGAATGTAAATCTCTCTCTTCTGTTGTAGTCACACATGTTCAGTCTTTTGAAGACAATAATAGTTGGAAATAATCTTGCTTAGGACTAGTCTTTAAATAGTAAAAATTGATTCACTATGAAACTTGTCACTAGATAAAAATGCTGTTGCTTGAATGGAAGGCTCTGTGTTCCACTTCTTAACTAGACTGTGAAAACCGATCTCTAAAGCAGTGACCTTTGTGAGTTGAGTTACATTTTGTTTTTACTGTATTAGCTGCTGAGATGGAAGATATTTAGGGTTGTTTGCTATTGGCTTCACTTTACTCATACAGAGTTGAAATCAATGGCATTACTTACAGATTAAGGTACCATTTTGAGTAAGAGTGGCAGAACAGGGCTAATACCAATATTTTATGGTGTCCATGGTTTTATTTTACTTTAATCTATGCTTGTTACTACAGAAAGTCTTCCTTAACTTTTTGGGAAAAAATACAGACTAGCATTTGCTAATTTTTTATTGGCCCTTACTTCATTACTGCTGTGTCCATGCCTTCTTCCTAAATCAAACAGCAGAGTCCTTTGGTCAGGTAATTCAAACAGTGAACATTATGGTCTGACACTTACGGGTAGCATTTACCCCAATGTCTCTGAAACCGAGAACATCTGGAGAAGCCAGTCACTGAGAGAATGAATTGCAGACGTGACAGGTTAAATTCCAATTGAGAGAATGCTGCTCATGCTTTTACTATTTCTTCATGTCACTATTAGGTAGAAAACATTTCAATAAAGCATGTAGAAACTTTTCTTACCATTGCCAGCCTGGTAGGTTATTAGTACAAATAAAAGGATTGAGTCAACACCAAAATGATGTCTTAATAGTTAGTTTCTTGTACTTGTCATGAAAATGACGTGTGCAGTGTTGTAGCTGTGTTGCTCCCAGGATGTTAGAGAGACAAGGTGGGTGAGGTAATATTTTTTATCGAACCAACTTCTGTTGGTGAGAGAGACCTGCTTTTGAGCTTACACAGAGCTCTTCTTCAGGTCTGACAGGTCTGGCCTTCAGATCTGAAGAAAGTTCTGTGTGAGCTCAAAAGCAGGGGTCTCTCACCAACAGAAGTGAGTTCAATAAAAGATATTACCTCGTCCATTTGGCTCAGCCCCATGAAATATTAATTAACAATATTAAATGGTGTACTGAGTGCTGTTACACTGAGCAAACTTTTACCCATTTTTAAATAAAGAAGTTGGTTGCAATATATTTGCAAGTGCTGTACACACAGTTAGTATACCATTAACTTTTAAAAGCTCTGGAGTATCTAGGCTGGGTGTGAGCTGTCAGTCGTTCCCAAGAGTAGTGGTAAACAAGGTCAGTGTCCGTCGACGTGATCATTTGGATAGTCAGCTGTACCGCTTTTCCATTTTTATTAACTCTCTTGATAATAAGTGGTTTTCCAGGGGCCATACTAGACTTCTTCGTTTTATTTCATGTTAGGATTGTGACGTCTTATATATTTAGTCTAATGAAGACTGGATTTAAATTTCAGAGGAATAGTGGCAACGGGGTAAACAAGGAATGGTGGCAAGAAGGTTACCTTAGCTGCAAGTTACTAGAAAAACATACCACTTGCTTTTCCTTTTTATATATTAGTTTCCCCAGCATGAAATAATTTATTCTGGTTTTTCAGAGATTCAGTTTATATAACACTACCCTCTGATCAGTCCGTTCTTGGAGAAAGAGCTCTGTACGGCCGCTGGCAAATGGTATAATGTGATTAAATTCCAGAGACTGCAATCTTGATGCCGCCCTATGGCGCTTCTGAACACAGAAGCAAGGTTTCTGCTTCAGTTTTCAGGGAGTTGTGCAGTCATAGTACGCACAACACAGAGAGATGTAGGAGTAGTGGTTTACAAGAGAGAAAACTGGAAAGAGATAGGAGAATGGAATAAGAATGGAGAGAAGTGAAGGAAAGTGAGACAGAGTAGTTGGAAAGATAAAAATGTCACAAGAAGCAGCAAGGACAGGGGAAATAGTGTAACAAGAAAGGAAGATGGAAACCGGAAAGGAGAGGATTCGCTGTATAATACATGGTCATGAGCTTTTTTTCCTTATGTATCATTTAAGAAACCACTTCTCAGATTGTTGTACTCCCTTTCCTTTGGAAACATTGGATTTCTTCTCAGGGGCTGTTAGTTGACCAGAATATTTGAAAACATTAATTGACTCAGTTGGGGAAATAGTCTGCAGACTCTTGAGTATCAACCACGAGGAGATCTGGCTGTTCCATAAAGTGACTGATTGCTAAATGAATAAATATTACTACAAGTATTTAACTAGAGCAGAAATAATTATGTCAGAGCCAACTTCAGTACCTCAAGGGTTGATTAAGAATTCCTAGGACCAAGAAAAGGGAAGGATTCCATGCTCCTAGAAGTCTATTCTGTATTCCTCATAAACCAAAGACCGAGGACTGTGAGCATGAGTAGCTGGATAGTGTAATTCATCATTACATCAGCACTTTTATGCTAGTGCTTAGAAGAAGTAACGGCAGTTAAACCCAGACAGTAAGCTAATCCTTCCAAGAGGTTACAGATAGATGCAGCACCTACATGACACTTTACAGCATCTTTTGGGTTGAGTAAATATCTGTTTGGCTCTTAGAAGGTTCTGATGCTTCAACTGCTACCAGATGTGGAGCAGTGGCTGGGCTTCACATAAGTATTGCAAGAGAAATACTGATACAATCTGACCAGATAATTCTGTTCTTGAATCAGCAGTGTTCCAGAGGATGTGTGCAAGCTAGATATTCCATAAAATAAGTGCAAGCATTCCTGGGTTCATGCCCCCCCCCCCCCCGAATATAAAATGAAGAATTCATGCTGAAAACTACTTCAGAATGCAATTGTACCTTTTTCTTTTCTCAGTATGGTGATGCAAAGAGGTTGTATGGCGAAATAAGTTAAAATAGATACCAAACGGGGAGGGACTGAAGAGGCTCTTGCAAAGGGAAAGGGTTTTTTGTTTTTTTTTTCCAGGTGAGACTTAAAACTATCAGTTTGGCAGAAAAATTTGGAAAGCATGTGCTAGTTAGCAGAAGCTGCAGAGGAGAAGCCTCTTGGATCAAGAGCATGAGACTAGAGTGAGTTGGGAGAAATGTTGGATGTGTGGAGAGTGTGATCAGAAAAAGAGAGGAAGAAAAAGGAGACTTTTAGAAACAGCAAGGGCAGTTTTGATCTAGAGCTTAAAAGAAATGGGACTGAGGTGTTAAAAGTAGGGTGATCTGCTCAGGTGTCTTGCAAGCATAAAAGGCAGGGTATCATTATGCATATGGGAGACAGAAAATTAGGCTTTGGGAAGGCATAAGAGTGATTTAAAATATAATGTTGTTGTGCTGTAATTGAGAAAGTTATTTGTATATAGTCCTGGTGTGTGGTTTTGACATATGGAAATTGCTTTATTTCCATATCCCAGAATTATGGGGTTTCTTTTTTCTTTTTCTTTTCTTTTCTTTGGCCCTTGTTGTTCTTTTGTATTGGACCTCTAATCCGTTTTGAACAGTCTGTAAAGAGTTACTTTATAGACAAACTAAGAGCTTTAAATACTTGTGGAATGACTGTCTGAGTATAATTAGATTCTTTGAGAGTGCTAAACCTGTCAGATTTCTAGGACTCTGTTTAACTACATCATTAGCAGATCATTTGGATATGTCACCAGAATAAAAAATAGCAGGTGTGTAGTGGTATTTTTTGGTTTATCTATGTAATGTTGATGAAATATTTTGTATAGTGACAGTCTGTTACCCAAATATCTTGTCACAGGTCATGAGACTTAAATCCCTTTTTTATCTCAAAGGCTTCAGGGCTCAGTTGGAAACTTAAACTTCGATGAACACTTGCTGCTTTTGTCTGGAATATTCAGAGTGCATTTCTGGAATATTTGTCAAGATTTTATCAGTGTTTGCTCCAAATTGAGTACCCTGGTGTATTGTAAAACTGGCTTCTGTGAAAGCTTGAAGAGGTTTGTTTGGTTTTTAGCATATGCTATTTAATAGTAAAAGAAAAGCTAATCCTTCACGTATATGTTTGTGTACCATGTTAAATGTCATTCATGTACATGCTTCTTTTTATCCAGCTTTTACTTTTTAAAACATTCTTACAAGAATTGTTTTAGGACTTTTCTATGGTAAATTATTTAAACTAGATTTCTGGTTTTCATGAGTTCTCTGGCAATATGGTACTGGACACAATGTGTGTTCCCTTTTATGAAGCATTCAATAAAGGAGCAAGAACTTGCCTTTCAGCAAGCTGTTATCTAAAGCCTACTTAGAAAGAATTAAATCCTGTTGAGTTTAATTTCTTAGATCTATATAAAAGGTAGCAGAGTGTTTTTAACTAATGTATGTTTTTCTTATGTCAGATCTAGAGATGATATTTAAGGAGACGCTAAAACAAAGACCTCTGCCTATCAAGTAGTCCACATTGTGAGAGTACTCCCTGTGCATAAAAGATATTTGAGCCCCTAATCTTGCTAGCTGTCTTCCTTTTTTGTTAATGGCACAGATTTTAATGGCTGATTCATGAAAGCTCTTTTTCCATGGTAGAGCGAAGCAGTTTTAACTAGAATTAAAAGAACTTTTCAGTGATCTTACAAAGTGAGGGAATGGTATTGACCAAAAAATTCAAAAATGACCACAGATTTTGAGGGATCTAAATTATGAAACCTGGGGCTTGATTTTCATAGGTGCTTAGCACCTGCTGCTACTAATATCTTTAAGTGATGGTAGGGGTGCCAGCAATTCTGAAAATTAGGCCCAGTGTTTCTCAAATTGAGAAACCTCAACACAAAAAAACAAAACAAAGAAAACCTAGCGACAGCTTTTCAAATGTAGATGTTCAGGTGACTAGTCAGAGCTAAGAGCCAAGAACTTAGTTCCTGACTTCTGATCCTTTCTTCTAACCATTAAGCCATATGAAAATACTTGGCATGAATGTACAATTTTGTTTATGATTATCTACCTCTTATTTTTCATATTTCCTGATAATTAAAAAGAGCAAGCAAATAATGCGTGCTTGGCTTGCTATCAAATGTGCAAATACAATGTCTTCCTGATTTTTTTCTTTATAGGGACCAAAATCAGTTAAAAAATTACACCAGGCTCCTGTGGCTGTGTATGGGATTTTGCTTTGCAATTTGTTTTACTGAGTTGGGCCCTTAGAAGAAAGGTTTCAAAACACTTTTTTGAGAATTATTCAAGGTACATGATTGTGTTAAACAACATTAAAACAGAGGTCTTTGGTGCTGTTCACTAGAACTATAAAATCAAACTATTTACTTCAACTTAAACTTTGGCTTTATTACTGTTTCCTGTTCAGACTTGTCTCCTCAAATATAACATGATAGTCCACTTGTTTTAGAATGGCTGTGAAATGACATCTGCCTATCCATGTAACTTTGCATTTTTCTAGGTACAAGATATCTCCTTCAGCCACGACTGTCGCTGGGTGGTGGTCAGCACTCTTCGTGGCACTTCTCACGTTTTCCCCATCAATCCTTATGGTGGGCAGCCCTGTGTCCGAACGCACATGTCACCCAGGGTGGTAAACCGCATGAGCCGTTTCCAAAAGAGTGCAGGGCTGGAGGAGATTGAGCAGGAGCTGACATCTAAGCAAGGAGGCCGTTGTAGCCCTGTCCCAGGCCTGTCGAGCAGTCCATCTGGCTCACCTCTTCATGGTAAATCCCATTTTTCTTCTTTGTTCTCTTGAGTCGCTAAGCTGCTTTTGTAATATCCCATGTTGAGTTGTTGGCGGTATCTGAAAAAAGAAACTATTGATTTCACTGACAATTCCAGTAACATTGGATTCAGGTAATCTGCATTTCCACATCCAGATGATGAGATTCAAAAATGCCATTGTGCCTTGTATTAAACGGCTGCAAATACTGTAATGGAATCTATATTATGTATAAATTTATAGGGTATGTAGATAGTAAGGGGATGGGCCCCCTATAAATAGTCAAGACAGAGTTTATTACTTTAGAGCCTACTTAAATAAACTATGGGGAAATGGACATTTTAATAGACTCCATTGTAAATTAAAAGGGTTAGGAGCTTTAACATTTCAGATTGTTTCACAGCTATCACAAGGTCACTAATCTGGTCTACATTTAAATAAAGTTAACTAAAAAACATATTGCTCATCAGCCAGGAGGGTCGTGGAGCACATTTGGACATCCAGAAGACAAATATTTATTGTTGTAGGGGAAAATACAAAGGTCTGGTACAATGAACTTGACAGTACCGTGCTGTTATTTTTTCCTTAGTTTCTTTCTTTTAACAGTGTGGTTGATGATTATACAAAAAAAAACCAAAACACCAAACCCACACACTTGAAGAATTATCTCTCAGATCCACTTTGATGAAGGATTGCTTTTGAGAGCCACAAATGGAAACCACGTAGAAAGAAATGTGCACCTATAGGAGGATCAAAACTTTTGGGGTGACTTTACAATAGTATTCATAACCCTCGTCACCCTCAGTTTCTTCCTTTCTGTGCTAGGTTGTCAAGTCTGTCATCTCTTCATTTTTGCCCTTCTCTTTTGCTGGTGTGCTGATTGTTGTTTGGATTTGAAATGATTGCTGTTTATTCCTGCTGCTTGCTTGTAAAATAGTGAATCACAGGTCATTTTAATTTAGCCAATCCAATATCAAGCTAATTTTAAAAATTGGGGTTTGTTTAGACCTCCTCCAGGTTCCCTCCCCAATAGGAATAAGTCCCCTCTGCTGACATGTAAGAGGAAGAATAGGTCTTCAGGTGTCAGCAAGGGCAGGAGATTAGAAGCGCTAGGGGACCCCACCAGCCAGCTAGAGGGTGTTAAAAGGGCTGGACAAATCGTGAACAGTAGTGGAAGGATAAATTACAGGCAGTGACATGTGACACCTTCCTCCTTGATGCCTTCATGGTCATCCTCTGTGCCATCAAGGATAAGCTTTGTGTGATTCTTGACACAAAGACTTTTTCAGTGCTTGTTGAGTTTTGGAGAGGGAGCACTCATTCCTTCACAGTCTAAAAGCTGAGGTTTTTTTTCCCCCTTTGGCACTCCTCCAATGTAATGGGATTTATTAATAAAAATCTTGCCCATATGAACAGTCTTTCCTGTATTGCTGTTATGGGAGTACCAACCATGTGCCCAATGTCCTGAGACAGTCAAGAGACAGCCAGAAATATCTGTGCCTTCTTGTTCATCCTGAATAAATTTATACATACATCGTTAAAACCTGTTCTTCTTCTTATCATACAGCAGTTCAGTGTGACATGCTTGAAACAGACATCACATTTTTGTACATAATTATTGTAACATATCCAGTCACTTTTAACAATCGACATCACATAGAGAGCAGGAAGGAACTATCAACTTCAGTATCTTTTATCCAGCTGAATCTGTTCTTTGTCAAGAGAAATTTCAGTAAGTTGCATCTTTAAAACTTCAAATGTGTTTAGGAAACCTGTAAAGAGATTTAGCATTTAGATATTGAAAAAGAAACCAAGAGATTCCATTTAGCTTTGATTAGTATGCCCAGAGACTTCTGTACTGGGCAAATTTTTTGAACTGGGGAAAAAGCTAACCCATTCACACCACAGCATGGTGGTATTTCCAAAGAAACAAAGGCCAGGTTTTTTAAAAGTGATTCATTAGTTTTGGTGTTGCAATTTTTGGGTCTTTTTTTTGAGACACCTTTATTAACAGCTCATTTTCAGTTGCTTTGCATTTTGAAAATCAGGCCCTTTTCAGGCATCTTCAGTCAGGTGCTCAAAAGTGAGGCAGTCAGAAAACACTTCTTGCTTCTGAAGATCTCGGTCAAGATGTTTAAACAAATATACCATTCAGTCTCTTAACAGTGCATAGAAGCGTCAAATTATGGATTCACTGAAATTGTACACATCCTCACATACCTAATTGGAAAATGTTCTGTGAAAATTATAAACAGTTGTATTGAATATTTATTTTAAAAAAATAACAGGAGTGCTGAGTTGGTGAGAGGTTATCAAGAAATGCAGAAAAGAAGCCTTTATCATAATAACACTGTCAGTGGTGCTACAGGAAAGGTGAATCAACTGGCAAAAGATTAGCAACTTGTACTGTCAGGTGGAGAGTCATATGCAGGTCCCAAATACTGTCTTTTATTCCTGAAGTTAGGTAGGGATGGGTAATGTTGTGAAACAAGAACTGGAAGATGAGTCAATGAAGAATTGAGGATAGTGTGTCATCAGCCCATTTTCGTTGAGAGATGACCATTTGGAAAGAATCTCACTTCTGTTCTTAACTAAGTGTGTATTTCACTTCCGGGTCTATCTAAGGAAGGAACCACGGGGACTGGGAATTATAGACTAGTCATTTTAACCTCTGTACCAGGAAGAATAATGGAGCAAATAATTAAGAAATGAATTAGCAAACATCTAGAAGAGAATATGGTGAAAAACAAATCATGTCAAACCAACCCGATAGCTTTCTACGATGGGGGAACAAGACTTGTGGATAGAGGGGAAATGGTATATGTGGTATACCTAGACTTCAGTAAGGTTTTTTTATATGGTCTTGCATCACCTTCTCATTTACAAACTAGGAAAGTACAACTTAGATGGAGCTACTATAAGATGGGTGGAAAAACTGGTTGATAACCGCTCCCAGAGAGTAGTTATCAATGGTTCACAATCATGCTGGAAGGGTATAATGAGCAGGATCATACAGGGATCGGTTCTGGGACCAGTTACATGTATTATTTTCATCAATGATTTGGATGATGGCATAGAGAATGCACTTACAAAGTTTGCGGATGATACCAAGCGGGGAGGGGTTGCAAGTTCTTTGGAGAACAGGATCACAATTCAAAATTATTTGGAGAAACTCGTGAAATGGTCTAAGGTAAATAGAATGAAATTCAATAAAGACAAATGCAAAATACTCCACTTAGGAAAGAACAATCCATTGCACACATACAAAATCGGCACTGACTGCCTAGGAAGGAGAACTGTGGAAAGCAATCTGGGTGTCATAGTGGACCACAGGCTAAATTGGAATCAGCAATATAAAGCTGTTGCAAAAAAAGCAAACACCATTCTGGGATGTATTAACGGGAGTATTGTAAGACACGAGAAGTAATTCTTCTGCTCTTCTCCACTCTGATTAGGCCTCAACTGGAGTATTGTGTTCAGTTCTGGGTGCCTCATTTCAGGAAAGATGTGGACTAATTGGAGCAAGTCCAGAGAAGAGCAATGCGAATGATTAAGGGTCTAGAACACTTAACTTATGAGAGAAGACTGAAAGAGCTGGGTTTGTTTAGTCTGGAAAAGAGGAGAGTGAGAGGGGACATACGTTTTCAAGTACCTAAAAGGTTGTCACAAGGAAGAGGGAGAAAAATTATTCTCCTTAACTACAGGACAAAAAGCAATGGGCTTAAATTACTGCAAGGGAGGTTTAGGTTGGACATTAAGAAAAAATTCCTGTCAAGGTGATTAACCACTGGAATAAGTGACCTGGGCAGGTTGTGGAATCTCCATCATTGGAAGTTTTTAAGAGCAGGTTAGACAGACACCTGTCGGGGATGGTTTAAGAGGGTGCCTGGTCCTGCCATGAGTGCAGGAGACTGGGCTTGCTGACCTCTCATGGCCCCTTGCAGTTTTGGTGGTTCTCTGTTACTGCTGAGGTTGGTGGTGCACTATACTGAGTTGGAATAGTGCGTTACTGGTGAGACATGGGTGGGGATGTGGAAAGAATACTGCTGCCTTTTACAAGAAAGCAAACGCCTTTAAAAATTATTATGGTTCTCTTCTCCACCTGCCACCCTCCTTGCCACCAGCTTCTTATATTCTCTTAATGCGATTAGAATGGGAGTATAGAGTAACTGTGTAGTGTTACAGTATGTTATGGGAAAGAGAGAGAGAGATTGCTCGGTGTCTGTCTGTTTCTGGGCTTTGTTCTGAATCAAAATTAGATACATTTCAGACCAGAAGCAAATATACATGTTGTTTGTTTTAAAAAAAATCAAGTCCTAGAACTCAAATAAAACCTTTGATTCTAAATTTAGAGGAATTGGGATGCCATTTTAGTTGTTTTTCTTGTAATAATCTCTATTTTAAGGGTGTTGGGTTTAATTAATGTTTGTAAAGTGCATTGTGATTCTCTGCTGAAAGATGTTAAGTTCAAAATATCACTTATTTAATTGTTTAATTCTGCAAAATATGTGGTATGAGAAGCAAGTATGGTAATTCAACATAAGTTAAAAATCACAGTTAAATTATAAATTACACCTCTCTTCTCTTTAGTTAAATATTGGGTGCAGAATTTGTATTTGTTGAGCATTTAGCATAGCTGCTCATGTCTGGATATCACAGAAGTGTTGACGTGATATACCTTGACTTTAGCAAGGCTTTTGATACGGTTTCCCACAACATTCTCGTTGGCAAGTTAAGGAAGTATGGGTTGGATGAGTGGACCGTAAGGTGGATCGAAAACTGGTTAGATCAACGGGCTCAGCGGGTAGGAATCAATGGCTCGATGTCTGGTTGGCAACCGGTAACGAGTGGAGTGCCCCAGGGGTCGGTCCTGGGGCCGGTTCTATTCAACATCTTCATTAATGATCTTGATGATGGAATAGACTGCGTGCTTAGTAAGTTTGCGGATGACACCAAGTTGGGGGGAATGGTAGATACTCTGGAGGGCAGGGACAGGATCCAGAGAGACTTGGACAAATTGGAACAGTGGGCCGAAAGAAACCTCATGAGGTTCAACAAAGACAAGTGCAAAGTCCTGCACTTAGGACGGAAAAATCCCATGCACTGCTACAGGCTGGGGACCGATCAGCTAAGTAGCAGCGCTGTAGAAAAGGACCTGGGAGTTATGGTGGACGGGAAGATGAATATGAGCCAACAGTGTGCCCTTGTTGCCAAAAAGGCCAATGGCATATTAGGCTGCATCAGTAGGAGTATTGCCAGCAGATCGAGGGATGTGATAATTCCCCTCTATTCGACACTGGTCAGGCCGCATCTGGAGTACTGTGTCCAGTTTTGGGCTCCCCACTACAGAAAGGATGTGGACAAATTAGAAAGAGTCCAGC
This sequence comes from Pelusios castaneus, assembly GCA_007922175.1. Lineage (NCBI taxonomy): Eukaryota > Metazoa > Chordata > Testudines > Pelomedusidae > Pelusios > Pelusios castaneus. The sequence continues at coordinate 424,001 of ML686028.1, read as the reverse complement.
GGAGGGCAACAAAAATGATTAGGGGGCTGGGGCACATGACTTATGAGGAGAGACTGAAGGAACTAGGCTTATTTAGTCTAGAGAAGAGAAGACTGAGGGGAGATTTGATAGCAACCTTCAACTACTTGAAGGGTTGCTCCAAAGAGGAGGGAGCTAGGCTGTTCTCGAGGGTAACAGAGGACAGAACAAGGAGCAATGGTTTCAAATTACAGCTGGGGAGGTCAAGGTTGGATATTAGGAAAAACTTTCTCACGAGGAGGGTGGTGAAGCATTGGAATGGGCTATCTAGGGAGGTGGTAGAATCTTCATCTTTGGAGATTTTTAAGGCTCGGTTAGACAAAACTCTGGCTGGGATAATTTAGGGGGAGTGGTCCTGCTTTTTAGCAGGGGGTTGGACTAGATGACCTCGTGAGGTCCCTTCCAACCCTATTATTCTATGATTCTATGATTCTATGATTCTATAAGTGCTGTTTTACTTACTGTTGATCAAATGAAATATGGACAAACAGGTTTTAGTACAGAATACTATCTTTGTCAATAGGCTTTTCTTGATTGTACAGTCTTGACCGTGATTTTAATGAAGAGCCAAGTGCAATTTAGAACTATTGGAGTGAGCTTTAAGATGTCAAATTTTGCATGGCACTTGAATAAATTTTTAGACCATAGCTGTTAATCCTTCTGTTAATACTTCTTTAATATTAAAATGGTATTGATATAATCCTCCCCCAGAAAAATGGATTGTAGTAACTTAAAAGCCTTCATATTACCATTTGATTGGACTAACAAAAGAATTATATCCCATTCACACTAACTTGATCTTGCTTTTTATGGCTATAAATATTTTCTGAGCACAATTCTGGTCCTTTTTTTCCAGCTCGCTTTTTTTGTCCTACTGTCGAAATAAAATTAAAAAAACAAAAAAAAACTTGCCTTAGGTACAGTAGAGAAACAATCTATTTACGATTTATTCGAGACAATCTATAAATTGTTTACCCACAGAATGTAAACCTTTGTCAGGGTGGGATTAATCTCTAAATGAATCATGTTTTGGCTTTATTCTTGTTTGCCTGTACTCCTTTCTAGCAGAATTAAGTAAAGGAAACTGTTAACTAAGAGTTGATAGAGATATTTCCTTTGCATCTTTTATAGCAAACCCAGATTTTGTTTGTGTTATTTTATCTGTTAATCCAACCATGGTATATTTTTGTCATTCAGTTGGGTTGCCAGAGTGTTGTCAGTGATAGCACAGTTAAGTTGGTGCCCTTTTATGGGCTTTTACTATTATAAGACTGTTGTGACATTAGTGGATTCAAGTTAGAGATGACTTGGTTCTTGCATGGCTGTTTCCCCTGGGTGCACTGGGAATGGTGATCCTTACCTGTTTTACAGGTACACTGTGTGGATTACACTAATTAAATAGATATGGGCAAATTGTGCCCTTGATCACACACGTGCAGCTCCTGTTAGCTCCAGTGGCAGCTGTGTGTACATGCTCAAGGGTAGGATTTAGCCCCCAAGTGTTAATGCTTCACTTTGAATTTGAAAGGATTATGCAACTGCTACATATTTTTATCATACAGTGTAAAAATGATAATATAGCATATACCTCATTTTTTCACACTACTGACACTAAGCTAACGGTCTTGTTTAACCTAGTCATGGCTTCTTGCTTTTGTTGGTCAGTGATTTTCCGGAGTGAGACCACATCACAGATGTAAACATAAATTAACCGCACATTTGAACCTTGTACTCTGCAGTTCCAGCTACTTAAAAGGATCAATAAAAATATGATGAGTCTTTAGACTTGTTTTCTCTGTATCATTTAATTGTGTATTGAACTTTTTATTGGGATTTTGTAGTTTTTGCCAAAAAAGTCAGTCATACACAGATTAGTTGTTTTTAAATTTTACACCTCGGTTGAAATACAGTACATACATTTAGAACTGAGGAAAAACAAGTCTTATACATAGTGTCTTTGGACATGGATTCAACTGTTTAGAAACTTTCTACATTGTACGAAATAATCCATTTTCCTTTGTAAAATTTATTTGTATTCATTAAGATAGTTTTTCTCACACTTCCTTATGTCTTTTTATTTGTAGTGGTTTCTATATGGTAAAAATCTGAAGGCAAAATCCAGTAGTTCGCTAAGCATGCAAATCTCAGATGCTTTAAATATTTTCATGTCACTTTTCACTATTTCCCAGAGTGAAACTCCTTTATTAGAAGAAATCTTATGGGAAAGCAGAGTTGAAAGGAGTGACATCATCAAGCCTTCCTGAAAAACAGATTGGTTTCCTTTAAGTAACACTCACTTGAGAAACCACCTATTTAGAGAGAGGCAGACAAAAATAGTTTCAAAGAAAATTAGCTGTACAATAATTTAAAGCACCGGAGGGCAATTCCCTTCTAAGATTAACTTAATAGCTGACACTATAAACATGAATCAAAAGCAGCTTTTTTGAAATGTCTCTTATAGGCTTTTATTTTGCCTTCTTTTAAATTGTAGCCTTTATCTAGTACAACTAGTTTTTGTAAGTTCGCAGATCTAAAAAAGAATGCCCTGGTGTGGGTCTGACTCTTCACCTATTTGAAATGCCTATTCATTTGATGAATGCAAACAAAGAACTTTAGATCTGTATTGTCATAAAATATTTCCCTCTAACTATGCTTTCAGATAACTTTTCTAAATTGGTCCACAAATCCTGATTTGTTTTTTCTTCACACAACAATTATTTACATAGGGTGACTGAGAGAAAGGTCTTGTCCTTTGAACTGAAATGGGTAATAGGACACCCTCTAGAGGGCGATGTTTTCTCAACTTTATCAATTCAATGAATCCAGCTTCTCTCTGTCTAGTCTGTTGATGAGTTTGGTGTTGTATGAATCATATAAGAATATTCTTATTTATTATCCTGTTTACCTTGCCTTTCTATGAGTTGGAAACCTAGTTACATCCATTTGCTGGTGTCTATTTGAAAAATATTAATAGAAAATTCTAAGTGGCTTGCAAATAATTTGCATCAGATTGTTGTTCGATATTGGTAAAGACTCTTTTTTAAAATTACTTCTTAAAATCATGTGCTCTTAGTTATCGTATATCTTTAGTACTCTGCATGCCAAATTTCAGAAAAGCAGGCCTTCTTTCTTTTCCTGTTATTACAGAGGGGACTTACGCTACAGTTGATGAGTGTTATCCAAGTAAATTCTTTGGGATCCAGTTGGAGAATGAACTACTTAAATGTATCATGATTAAATTCTTTACAAGTCTTCCTGTTCTGAGTATGTATGTAGAAATAGCAAGATCCACCCACACCTCCTTATTCTGGCAATCCTAAATCACCATGACTGACAGCTGGTATAAGTCATTGCATTCAGAATTTGTACAGAAAAGCAGACAATGCCCATCAGTTAGGGCACGTTAATGGATTACAAATTTAGAGTAGATAGAAGAATAGACTGAAGATACGTAAACGGTTGTTAACTTTAAGCACAGATTTGGGTACTGGCCAGCAGCTTTACTGGTTGTAAATAAGCTGCATTATAATAAATGATGGAGAATCAGTTAAGTGAATGAGGTGAGTTAGTATGTCCTGGAGAGTTGATGCAGCAGAAGCAAAAGATGCATTACACCAACTAGAGGAAGTGAAGGACTGACCAGAGACCAAAATTTTAGCACAGCAGAAGGTCAAGTAGGGATGTAGGCTAAGGAATTAGATTATGGAGTAGATGGAGCATGATCATAAGATGGCTTAGAAGGGTTGTTTTGTAATGGGTATGGACATGGATGGGGGAATAAGTGTAGGCTTCAGAAAATAGAGGTAGATGTCTCATTTGCATGTACATTTGAAGAGGCATTTGGTAGCAGTCTGAACAAACTGAAGGTTAGATAAGAACTACTTCAGAAGGGAATTTTAGTTACTGAGGCAGGAAGTGAAACTGAACCCTATTCTACACTGATAGTGAAGTTCGACATAATGCTGCTGCTTGCCTCAACTGTTTGCAGCCTTCGTCTCCACTGTCGGAGCAGTAGGAGTAAAAAGTAGTGAAAATGTGTTGTAGTCACTAAGGGCAGCTGATATGACTACACAAAGGGAGGAGCGCTGTTGAGTAAGAAGAGGTTACATTTTTGTACGGCTGCTTTTCGAAGCAGAACTGGATTTTAAAGGAGAGAGTTGTCATCAGCATAAAAGCAATTACCAAGGTTAACCTGTGAAATAAAGTGCATAGATGAAAAGAGAGAACCAGTGAAGGGCAGAGCACAAAGCCAAAAAGGACTTTATAGAGTAATGTGTTAGTGTCAAAAGCACAATCTCTCATGAGACGTAAAGAAAGAGGAATAAGAGTAAAATTAAGTGAAAAGGAGGCCAGGTCAGCATGTTCACGAAGATAGTGTGGTTAGTAATAAAAAATATAACTTGGAAGTCAAGGAAGGTAAGTAGTTTGAGATAGCTATAATCAGTAAAGGCAAGGAGGTCATTAACCACCTTGAGAAGGGTGATTTCATTGTTAGGAAAGCTGTAGAAGCCAAAAGGGTATGAGGCAGTGTTGCAGTGGGAGCCCAGGGGATGAGAAGGCTTGTTAGCCCATTCTCTGCAAAAGTGGCAAGTCAGAAGTGGAAGGATAGGACATATAGGGACAGTTGTTGAAGGTGGTGTTGTGACAGCTGAAGTTTTGGTGAAGTAGGGTGAGAGATTCTTGTTATGTAGCTTTTAAAGACTAACAAATGTATTTATCGCATGAGCTTTCGTGGGAGAAAATCCCACTTCGTCAGACACTTGAAGATGGGGAATTTACAGAAGTGGGATTTTCTCCCGTTAAAGCTCATGTGATAAATAGATTTTTTAATCTTTAAAAGTGCCACAGGACTCGTTGTTTGTTTTGCTGAACTAGACTAACACGGAACTTGGTATGTACTGTTTGTTAATGGCAGCTAGAGTGAGTGAGCCATGGTGAGAAGAGAATAGACGATATGATGATCAGGAGGTGCCCTTCTCTGATGGAACCAAGATGAGAGAACTGGTGCAAACACTTCCTGCTTTCCCCAGTGGTAGGTTCCTCTGGGAAAAAGCTGCTACCTCTGTTGCAGAGGAGTGAAATCTATAGTCCTTGTTCTTGCAGGGTTGACTCAAACCCTCTGTGTTTATACTCGGTGATTGTACAGTAAACGGGTGCTCATCTTCTTGTCTTGAATTTATTATTCTGAAGTATTTAAAATCAATTATGACTTTGGTAGTGTAAAAATGCAGATGTTTTACGAAAATAACTTACATGATAAGACTGGAAATAAAATATACTTGCGTCTTTTAAAAGGTTTATCTTTACTCTTTTTAAATGTGCTGATTTGGCTTATTCTTTGTGGGCTGTTAAAATCAGTTGCTTTTTCCCATCTGAAGGAAATGCATCTTTGACACTTCTCATGACCTGAGTCACGATGCTGTCACAGAGCCAGAAAACTTCCTTAATAGTCATGGGTAAAAAAGCAGAGCTGGTGAGGGTGTGGGGGGAGTGGGGGCAGACAGAGCTATTCCTATGTTGTTGCTTTTTTTCCTTCAGTTTTAATATTTTATGGGAGTTGTTTCTTTTATAATTTTTATAATACTTTTATTATAATTTTCCATGGATATTATTCTTGGGTTATCATATGAAATGGTTATCAGAGCACAATATTTTATATAACTTAGAAGAAATAAACAGAATGCAACCTGGGTCAGAAATCTGCCTAGAACGGCAGCATTTAAACACAATGTTTGTGCTAATTGCTCCAGACAGAGTGAGAGGATGGCAAAGAAGATGTGGACATTAGTACAATGAAAAGGTAGCAAAAAGGCAGCCACAACTTCATTAACGTAAATAAATTGGCTTGGCAGGATTTGATTTTTTTTTTTAAATTGACAGTTAATATCAATGTTTATTTTTAAGAAGCTTTTATTGTGATAAATGTAAATTTTCACATTGCCAGGGAAATCATGGGGCGGATGCCAAATAAACATTATTTAATGACAGTAGACTTTGAGATTAAAAAAGTTAGATTTTTGCAACTATTAAAAATAAATTGTCATCATCATATGCTAATCCTGAAGTCAAACTCTGCATTCTCAAGCAGCATTTTGATGACACCAGGACGAAGGGCCCTCTGTTGTGTAAATTTCACCTTTGTCATCCAAACTTCTTGCAAGAATCCATCAAGAGGCCTTTAAATTTACAGTTGATGCACGCGCACCCGGAAGGGAAGTGCAGAAGAGGAGCAGCAACAGCATGTCTGTCTCCCCAAACTCTGCACTCCCAACCATGAGACACACTGCTATAAAAGATCTATAAATGGACAAGAAAGCTCAGTGGTTATGAATAATGAACCCTGGTACAGACAGGATGTCAAGCAACTGGACTCCCCTGCCTGGTACAGGTATTTTAGAGGAAGGTGGAGGAAGCAGATAGCGAAGGGAATGGTGTAAGTTTCTCTCGCCTTATCTTCCAGGGCTAAAAAGCATTGAGGATGTCGGTGAGATAGGTTGTGGTTCAGGGAGTCAGTGTTCTTGAAACAAAATAAGGTAAGGAGGGACATAGTGGAAGCCTCGGGGGGGAGTGTGTGGCTATGGTAGGAAATGTACAGGTGGGTGTGGTGTAAAATCCTGGCAAGTTTGAATGGGTGAGATCCAGGGCTTGAGGTGAGCTTTCCTTCCATCAAGCGAGTAACCCAGGGTAGAGGAATGTTTCTTCCCCCTATGACTAGAGATACTGGACTCGTGCATGTGCATCTCAGGAGTGTTAGAAGGGGCTTGCCCATTGGTACCAGAGGCTGTCTTTTCATACATAGACAAGGAAAGGGCGGTTTTCCCAATATATTCATGAAAGTAGATGCTACTATTTTATAAAAGGTGAACAAAAAGTGGTTTGAAATATCATGAAGACAAAGGGCCAAATTCTTCTCTCCTCAATATAAACATTACTGACTTCAGTGTTTGACACAGGGAGCAAAATTTGACCTTAAGTGCCTGTGACCCAGGGCCCACAAACCTCTTCCATCTGGTCTGTCATTAAGCTCCATGGGACCACACTGTCTCCCTAACACAGAGAGAGTGGTCTCACATACTCAGCTATCCTCAATGCTGCGAGAGTTTCGGGTCTTGTGACATCATGGAGTGCTGGTCATGAGAGACTGTGGCTCTGTGAGATCACACTTTCTTCCTAGCAGAGAGAGAGTGTGGTATCAAGGAGCACAGTTTTGCATACCCAGTGCTCCACAATGACTTAAGAAACCATAGTATTTCAATTTATGGTATGTACGGCCCACCTGAAGTACATTTATATCAAATCTGGCCCGACATAGCAAACTAGTTTGACACCCTTGGTCTAATCTATATATGGCCACTGTAGCTAAAACGATATGATTTTCTTGTTTTGTTTAATGAAAATGTCACTATAAATGTTCATACTTAGGCCCTGAAATGAATCAAGTTCCTAGCAGTTCGCTACTTGCAGAAGCTGCTGTGCAGTGTTAAGAAATAATGGTTGTTTTAATTCAGAATAATTAAGTTTTCTGTTGTTGCCCACCTAGTTCCCAGGTTCCCAATTTTCGGGAAGATTTAAATACATTGTGACTTTAAAGAAAAACTTGTTTGGCAGAATTAATTAGTCTTTCTTTTTTAATGATTTAAAAAAATATGATTGAATGATCTGTTGCACCCACTCCCCCCAAACAACTTCTGTGAGCCAGCATTGCTTCCGCAGGGTTCTCTGTTTGGGTCACAAGGCAGTGTTTCTCACCAGGGCGCTGCTGTTTCCTCTTCCGACTCTCCTAGATTACAGATTATACTGGGGCGTGTCTGAAGAAAGGTCAGAAAAGAGGGTGAAAGTCCGGGAACTCTAGCTGGGAAGTTTTTCATTCTCATCTATGAGACTTCTTGTAGTGAATAAAAATCAAAGAAAATAAACACCACATCCATGTTTTTTTACCAGCATCTCTATATTTAGAAAGGATGTTATTTGTCTTACATTAAATAATTAGTGAGTATTTGGTTGAGGAATCTCTTACAATTGGCAGCAAATAAAAACTAAGTATGCTTCATTTTTCTCAGAGCTCAGCTTGTCAGTGATTGTATAAATTCAAGTTATTGTTTCTTGAGGTCAGTAAATTGCAAGATATACTCTATTTGATGTTACCTTTGTTAAAATATTTGGTGCAGTTTGAATATTAGTCTGTTATATACAGTAGGATATTAAAAGCAAACCAAGTGCTTTGGAATTAAAATGATAGAACTGTTACTTATTAGTTTTATTGGAATAATACAAAGAAGAATAAAAACACAAGGAGCTACAGGATAATTTTAAAATAAATAGCTGAGAGATTCTGTACTACTCAGTTTTTTTCTGTAAACAATAGGGAACAAATTGAATGCTGCTTATTTCCAATCCAATACTATAAAACCTTATATTGGACCAAAACCTGGCTTGCCTTACTTACATATAAGGTGAAATTTCACAGTATACACCACCGCATCAGAACAATTGACCTTAGCCACTGCAAGAATATCACGCCCAGTTGAAACTGCAGGGGAAAATTGTGTAGGTAGAATTACGTAGTGTGAGTTTGAATTTATCAGGACACTGATATTTACACACTTTCCCTTATTAGAAAGTGCAACTGTGATTTTAGAGCTTGATAATGGAGGTACTGGGTATTTTCTTCTCTAATTGACAGAAGTTGCTGATGTTCAACACCATACAGGTTTGTCCCTTAAGTAACCAGGGCTTAACTATTTTTTTTTAATCTTCAACAGGAGAGTGCCCCTCAATATCCAACCCTTCTGCTGACCAAGCCCAAATCTATGTTGAGTTCATTGTCAAGTGATTAAGTAATGGAGAAACACCTTGTTTTTGTGTTTTGTAAACTAACAATTCTAGAGTGTTTTGATCAAAATGCAGTTTTCTGTCAGGTCTAGAAAGTTTAATTCTCAGAAACCTAGAAATGTGCAACATCCTCTGTCACTTAAATTTTAGATGAGCTCACTACAGTAAGTCTTTCTGGTTTTTGCTTTTGAAAGTAAAATAAAAAAAGAATTGTAAGTTAAAAGTTGGTCTGTAACACTCATCAACCTAACATCCAATTTTCAGAAGTACCTTGGTGGCTGATGGTTTGCCATTTCATACAGTTTCAGATCGCTGCATTCAGCAGCTAAGAACACCAGCCATTCATATTCTGCTTTTTTTAAAAAAAGGGGGGTGGGTAGAGGGGTTGGCTTGGGCAAAGGTAAAACAGAAAGGAGACATTAGCCTCTGAGTGGCATTACCTGGGAGTTGCGGCTGATGTCTTTTCCACAAATGTTCTACTTCGTCAAAAACCAGTAAATCTTGTAAAGTTCATTTTCCTTATAGCATCTGTGTTTTATAATGGTGCTTTTAATTTGTTTTTACTCTGCCTTTTGGGATTTCTTTTGTCCGGCACTTTTAGGCCTCTCTTTTTTCAATGGAAGTGAGTATATTAATGATGACTGGTTTGGGAATATATCCCTACGAAGTTGACAGGACAGGCTGTTCGCTCTTGCTAATAACAAAGCCCATTGTTGTTTTCTCTCTTCACTTTTATCCTCAACTTAATCCATTTCTCCTGTGAATATTTGTGGTATAAAATGCCTGGGAAAAAAACATGGCTCAGAACTCTGAACGGGTCTTACGGTGGTTTTCTTATCCTAGACTTTCTGCCGATAGGTCTGATAGAACTAATGAATTATTTTTTCCATGCCTCAGCAGGCTGATTTTATCCAATGAAATGTGCCTTTTAATAAATGTCTGCTATTAGAATACAATTTAAAAAGACAAGAACATCCCATGATTTTCCCTGAATCTTATGGTTTGTTCTATGTCTGTATGTGTCTGAGTAAACATTCATAGATAAGAACCATAGGAAGATTCTACTAAAATAAAAGAACCAATCTCAGCAATGGAAATCTGAAAAGCTGAGTTTGGGTTTAGGGCAGAAGACCTTCAAGAAGTTTGGGGGTTGGGTTGGGCTTGGGTGAGGAATATGGACGTTTCTCCAAACTCCCTATTGAATCGGGAAAATTTGGCTTGGACTTTTTGCAAGACCCACCTTTCAAGTGATATTCCACTTGGATCCTTGACTTTTGGACCTTGACTGAAACCTGGCTGTGCAGAGATGCAGGATGTACATAAAAGGCCGTTAAATTAAAGTGCCCGCGACAGCCCCTCCTTACGCAGCCCTTCAGTCTCACAGAGAAGAAAACCCTTTCCAGTGACACGCAATAGACAGATAATACTTAACCAAAAAGATATGCCTTGCGCTGAATTCTGAAGGTCAGTAAACTGATTCTGGCAGATCACCAAGGAAAAGAGCTGCATAGTTAGGGGCACTCTAGTGAAAGTGTTCTGTCTCCAGTCCTTCTGGGGACACATCTCTCATGAAGGTGCCACGAGGGGTTGGGCTTTGTTGTTTTGTTTCCTTTGGCTTTGTTTTTTAATTTCTCTCTGGAAGGAGTGCTAAGGTATTCCTGGAAGAGTCAATCAGCCAATCGCTTTACTGGTTTCTGGGCAGTTGTCAAGATGAAAACAAGCTTCTGAAGTTAGCATGTAATTTCAAGCTAAATTTTCAACGTTTAGGGAAGCTATTCTCTTGGAAACGTAGTCCTGCTTTTTGTTACTTAGCAACTAACTATATTGGACGTTATCCTGCAAAGTAATTGGACTAGGCTAGGCTGAAGGATTTTTTGCAGCACAAAATATTTTTTAAAATTTCTGGAGGACTTAAACTTAGTTGCTGTGTCCTTTGACTGTTTGAGCTGTGGAAATAATGTGGATGCTTGACTGCAGTAACTGTGCTCTTTTGGTCTGATCCTACTATCTTCTGCACAGAAAACTTGCATTTACCTCAAAGGCAGTTGCATGTTTCTAAGGGCTTGAGGATGGGGATAATTTTTATTGGATTTTTGGACAGATACAATACCACAGACAAAGTTTAAAAAGCCCTCATCTGTTAAATGTAATCTATGGAACATCACTTCATTCCAGTAGTGAATGTACAATATGGGTCGTGCTGAATGCACGATAAAGAAATCCTAGTCACAGAGTGCATTTGCTGTATCCCCACGGCTATGCAATTAAGAAGTCAAGGTTGTATCTTTATGATGGGACTGAGGCACCATTGTTGACAATAGAGTTACCCCTGTAGAGAACATTTCCATAGTAAAAGTATCTAAATATAATTCAAATGAAAGCTATTATTATTAGTCTTTCTATAGAAAGTAGCATTGTTCCTAACCTGATTTATCTACACTAAGTAGAGCTTATTTAAAAGTCAAATTATCAAGCAAAATGCTCACTCCTGAAATAAGTAATTTTTTTCTCTTTTGCACCATTTCCCTTTTCTTGGTTTTGAACCATTCTGATTTTTAATTTCTGATTTGCACCATGGGTGGTGAATTTATTTGCAAAATTATGCAAATATTGCTTTAAAATAAATTTTGCATAATTATTCAAATTTTGCTTAAAAGACAGTATATATTAGGTATTTGGAAGAAGTTTAGATGTTTAAATTGTTACATCTTTTACGTTTGGAACTTTTACTTTAGACTTCATTTCTGCTGTGATGTGTTGCTGTTTTGCTGGGTTGGATAATTTTTAATGTAAATGTGCATCCTCTCGATCAGTAGAGCTTTATTTTGAAAATCCAGATATCTGAACACAGGAGATACTTCTGCCCTCGTAATTATGAACAAGTCAAACATTTTCCTTACCATCCCTCGTTACTACATAGCACCCCTCTTTCATCTTTAAGGATGCATAGTCAGTAGGCAATACTTGTGATTAATTAGTTAAACTTTGTTTCTGTTCATATATTTATTTTTAATGAAACTTTCAGCTGAAAACAATGCATGCTCTTCTTTCCGTGTAGAAAATCTGCAATAGGTTATAATTAAAACATCTTAACTCTAGCGCAGATTTAAATGACAGCATTGGTGACATTTTAAAATGAAAGTGTCACAAATGGCATAGTGTTTTGTTACAAACAACAGAAATTAATGCATATAGGATTGGTTTTCTAGGTGATTTAAAAGTCACATTCTTAAAAACAAACCTCATATAGTGAAGTATCATTGCTTTAATTCATACTGAAAGTCAGGACTCACTTTCTGCAGAGTGACTGCAGTATGATTTATTCAGGAATTAAAGTAGGAGTAGCAGCAACAATTCTTTTGTACAGTACCTCTAAAATAGATATAGAAAAAAGGCCGCTTTAGTGAGTGTGTTCACAAAACACTAGGAAACAAGCTGAAAGGAATATTGTATTTTTTTCTGATTTATCTTTTCTCTTAGGCATCTTTATTTTCTTTTATATATGTTTGTTCTTTCCTTTTTTCTTCTTCTCTTCCTTTGTCATTAAAGACCCCAGAAAAATACTTAATGTAAAAAGTAAAGTATCAGACAACTAAAAAATGTCATTATTCCTTAGATCCTTCACTCTATAAAATACAAAAGTTAGAGAGTAATTGGTGGGCATCTGTATGTATGGGGATCTTTAAGATTCCTGAAAGAGGATCTAACTCTCCAAACTGCTAAGTGTCCTCAGGTGCCCCACAGGATCCCTCGACTATAATGGGATTTGAAGGAGCTTGGCATCTAGATGTAATTTATGATTATTCACTTTTTCTGCACTCAAATATCCTATTGAATTCAGTGGCAGTTTTGCATTTGGAAGGCTAATTAATTGCTTCACAGTATTGAGATTGAGTGCATTGAGTAATTACACATTCCTCCTATATCCTGTTTACAAATCACTGTTGGATCAGGCAGATGGGGTTCAGAACTTGACCAGTGCACTATTACAATTAATCAATATATTACTAACGGGGGATCCAAGATGTAGATACTGGGGACCACTTTTTTGGTATCACTGTTGAATGTTGCTGCTTATGTTCACTACAGAGAGCAGAACACATTTATTTAAAAAGGGGCTTGATTATCTATAATAGTAATTAATTACACAAAAGCACTGAAAACTCTTTTATACACTCTTTCTTCATGAACCAAGTGTGGATCTCAAGGAAACTTATCAAAGATATAAAAATAAAAAAAGAAATTGAAGACTTTGTTTTAATTTAAACATGGGGATCTTTCTTTCTTTCTTTCTTTCTTTCTTTCTTTCTTTCTTTCTTTCTTTCTTTCT